>JAQPPZ010016927.1:7800000-8400000 GCA_028583015.1 Wollemia nobilis
ACTCTACTTACCGCTCCAAGAATGCTGCACTCTTTCTCAAATTAGACATGAACAAAGCCTTTGACAGAGTTGATAGAGGGTTCTTGTGTGCAGTCCTCCTCAAGTTCGGTTTCCAACCTCACTGGATCAACCTTGTCTTTAGCTGCATATCCACTCCCTTCTTCTCTGTCCTGATCAACGGATCCCCTACTGGGTACTTCCAAAGTGCCAGAGGCCTTAGACAAGGCGACCCTTTGTCACCTATCCTCTTCATCATCTTGGAAGAGGTTCTGAGATGGTCTTTGAAAGATGCTCTTCGACAGAACAAGATTTTTGGCATTCTTCCCACTACAAGAGTTGACCCCATCACTCACCAGAAATTCATGGATGACACCCTCATATCCACTGGGGCATCGGTAGCCCAAGAAAAATCCCTCAAGCAGATCCTCTCCCATTATGAATAGGCTATCGGGCAAAATGTCAATTACATTCAGAGCAAAATCTACTTTATTAACACTCCCCTGCGAAGGCAACTCAGGATTGCCAAAATTTTGAAGTGAACCATTAAATCCCTGCCTATTCCTTATCTGGGGCTGCCCCTGTCTTGCAATGGTCATGCCAGAGAAAGTATGTGGAACATGATCCTGGAGCGTCTACACAAGAAGCTGGGCACTTGGAAAGGCAAAATCCTGTCGCAAGTTGGGAAAGCCACCCTTACCAAAGCTTGTCTTCATGGGATCCCAACCTACTTTATGTCAGTGTTCCTACTTCCAGCTTCTGTCCACTATAAAATTGAGAATATCCAGAGGACCTTTCTATGGTCTGGCAATGAAGAAAAACGTAGAATCCCCCTCATTGCCTGGGATAAGGTCTGCTCGAGGAAAGACCAAGGCGACTTGGGGATGAGGAGATAAGGGCTTATGAATACAGCTTTGATCTCTAAGCATGCATGGTGGATCCTATCAAATGACTCTATTGAGTGGGTCAAGTTGGTCAAAAGGAAATATCTAGGTTCCAATTCTTTCCTTGATGCCGAGGCTCCCTTTGAAGCTTCGAATTTTTGGAAATCTGTACTCCAAGCCCGTTATTTGATTAGCTTGGGAGCCCGTTGGATTTTGGGATATGGCAATCTCATCCTCTTTTGGAAGGACAGGTGGGCTTCTGAAGAGGCCCTTGGTTTGAGGGTGAAATTGGCTGGCCTGAGAGCTCAGACCAACCCAAATTTCCAACTCAAGGTGATGGATTTCATAGACCGAAGTACCTTTCCCCCTCGATGGAAGTTACAAGTTGTGGATGGGTTCAATAATGAAGTGACTTATCTGTCAAACATCCTCCAATCGGTTATCATCCCATCTATTAGGAGGATAGAAAAAATCATTTGGTGAGGCACAGAGGATGGTCTATTCTTTGTCAAATCTGCCTATGATTTTCTAATTAGCGAGACTGCCCTAGAAAATCGATGGAAAGTTGTCTGGAGGAAAGGGGTCATCCCTAAAGTGAATTTCTTTGTTTGGATTGCTTTCCACAACAAAGCTTTAACCATTGACAACCTTCACAAGAGGGGCTTTGCCTTCCCTAATAGGTGCTACATGTGATTAGCTGAGTGCAAGAAAATGGATCATTTATTCCTACACTGCCCCTTTTACCACTCAGTCCTCAGCAGTGTCATATCATCCTTCCAAATCCTCTAGTGCTCCCCCTGATCCCTCAAAGATACTTTCCATTAGTGGCCCAATCCTTTCAAGAATTCAAAACTCTGTTTCCTTCTTAAGGCCTCCTTCCACCACTCCATCTGGAAAATCTGGCTAGAAAGGAATGTTAGAGTCTTTGGTAGAGCCCCAAAAATGCCTCCTTTTGTCGCTCAAAGGGCCTTATCCTACACCATCGAGAACTCTAAAGCCACTTCTGGTCCCTGTCCCCACATTCCTAGCGAAGAAGTGATTTTCAGAAGGTTGGATCTCTGCCCGTCATCGAAAGCTGACTCAGGACCCTGTCGAAGAAGTGTCATTTGGACCAAGCCTCCCATGGGGTGGATTAAATTGAATTTTGATGGAGTGGCTAAGGATAATCTAGGGCCACTAGATCAAGTGGAGTGGTTAGAGATCATGGTGGGAACCTAGTGTTGGCCTACTGTGAAGAGTTGGGATCCCAGTCGAATCACTTTGCCAAAGCTAGAGGCGTCTTGAGAGGAATCTAGATCCTCTCAGAGGATCCTCGATCTTTAATAATAGAAGGAGATTTGCTCAACATCGTAAACTACCTTCTAGGCACCAAGGACCTATCTTGGAGGGTCTTTAACATCATTCTCGAGGCAAGAACACTCCTATCCCAACGAGGCAGGTGGAAATTGGGTCATATCCTCAAAGAAGGCAATCGTGTGGCAGACCACATGGCCAAAAAAGGGCTCACGACCACCTGTTCGGTCGTGTGGTGATCACGCTTCCCATCCGAGGTGGAAAGATTAGCCAAAATAGATATCCCATCATGATGTCTTCTCCACGTAGATTTTAGAAGGTCCTTCCCGATGAGTGTCGGGTTGGGGTGGTAGCTCTCTCCAATCCCCTGTGTGTTAGCGCCCGCATGAGTCACGCAAAGTGCAATCATTTATCCAAATCTAGAAGCTTTCACGTTTCCAAGGCGTACAAGACATGGTGCCCTTGTGGCAATCAACGCACCCTTTTCCACTGAGGTGGTCTAGCTAGATTTTCCCTCATGTTGCTTGATCCTCCCAATGCCTGAAGAAAATTAGGAAGGAGAAGGACGTCCTCCTGCAGCAGATTCCATCAAACACTGAGAGTGACACGGAGATCCCTCCCGGACAGCCCCTCTTGGGCCTGGCATCTACCATTCTCACTTATGTTAACTCCATGATCAAAATTCTGAAGCAGACCCAAGAGCATCAGAACTCGGAGGATCAAGAGGATCCAGAGTAGCTATGATTTTTTGGTTAAATTACGTTTTGTTATCTCGTTATTCAGGCATATATGCCTTCTCTGTAGCCTCCGGGTAATTAGACTAGGTTTTGCTATCTCTGCAATCAGGCTTATATATCCAGCCAGGAGGCATGATGCATCATTAGAAGTAAGGCTAATTTTGTACATAAGGTTTTGGGATCCTCTATAAAAACCCACTGTTAATATACTAAATTTACCAAAAAATATATACATATATATATATATATATATATATATATATGTATGTGTTATACATATATATATATATATATATATATATATATATATATATATATATATATATATATATATGTATATATATATATATATATATATATATATATATATATATATATATATATATATATATGCTCCATCTCCACTACAGAATCAAGTTCACCCCGAAATGGTTCAATGAAGACACATCATGATTGCGGGCAGGATTAATTGATATATTAAGAATAAGAAATCATGAGAAGCTCAAGAAGTTTCAAAAGTTTTAAACGGATTGCTTTATGAATTTGTAAGTTCATATGTTTTAAGGAAGTAAGACGTTAGTATTGAAGAGCGACAAGTAAATCAAAAAATCAAATATGGAGCTCAACTTCGAAACCATGGAAAAATAGTTAAGTTCACCTCGGAGAAAGGACGAAAGTCCCGTTCGCTTTCCACTAGGGTGAACGCATCTTGGGATCAAGAGAATGTCGAAGATCACGATTAGTAATAAAAAATAATGCTCATTGCAGTCAAAGGGCAGAAACCAAAGACATGAATGGTCAACAGTTCTTTTGTTTGACAAAAGGGACGAAAGCCCCATTTGCCTATAAGGGGAGGTGAACACATGTTGCAGTGAAGTAAACCAAAAAGCAAAGTCAAGTGAATGAAAAATCAAAAAGGGAGTAAAAGGAAGTTTCATCCCAAATGAGGGGCGAAACTCTCGTTCGCCCCTCATTGGGGTGAAAACCTACTTTTAATATAAAAAAAAGTGCACGCCAAGGAATTTAAAAGAGGTTTAAAAAGAGCATTTGCCCCTCGTTGGGACAAAAATATAAACGATATTTATAATTTGCGCCAAAAGTGCTTTCACTTTGGGTTTGAAGCAAGAAATTTTTTATGATGGAAAAAGTGCAAGTGCCTCGACTATTTTGGGCGAGCGCATTAAAATTTTAATGCAAGGTGCAAAAAAAGAAAAAGAAAAAAGGAAATCAAAAGAAAAAAACTCTAAAAACAATTGAGTTTTTTTAAGAAAATCTATGCTTTTCTAAAAAAGGGCAAAAGGAAAAAGTAAAATTTGTTTTAAAAGGACCATCGCCATGGAATTGCATTAAGTAGACAAAGAGCGCTTTTGAAGCAAAAGAGAAGAAGATCAAGCGTGCTTTGGTGGTTATTTTGCCCTCTTATCCTTCAGTGTGATGATTTTTCGAAGGTGAAAGAAGATTAAGAGCGCCTTCAGATTGGTTTTGCCCAGAATGTGATAGAGTTCAAAAAATAAGTGGGCACATTAAATGATGCATTCTCGAGGTAGTTAATGTAAAACGTGCACCCAGATTGCATTGGGAGGCATTTTTGCTTTTTTGAAAGTCAAAATTTCACCACGTTAGAGGAAAAGGGACCCATTAATCCATAGGTGGTAAGTTTATTGTTTCCTAAGCAGTTTTTGAGGCATTTAATTCAAAACATATGCCTAGATTTGTATTAGAAGGCAATTTGGTGTTCCCAAGGGGTGAAAATTCACATCATTAGTTCTAGAGCGACTGATTTATTTTCCCAAGCTTTAACATCCAGGGCACGTTTTATGATAAAATAATGCGGTAAGGAAGTCACACTTTCCAAGGATGATCTTGCGGTGAATAATAGTTGATACTGTTAGAGCATAGGGAACAGTCTCGAGCGGGTGAAATAAAGCGCATATTCTTCCAAAATCACCCAAGAGAAATTCAGCATTTACTAAGGTGGTTGGAAGGACACTCTATATAAAGGAACAGGTAAAAGCCTCGTAGTTTAATTTTTAAAATTTTACTACCGTTGTGTTTTCGAAAGCTTTTGTTGCAGAGATTATAGAGAAAATTTAGGGAAGCTACCAGAGGGATATAATGGGAAAAATAAGTAAAGAGGCGCAGGAGGCTAAAGACCCCAAGAAGTCTAGAAAGAAAGAAGGTGGGCCAAAATTCAAGAAGGCCCAAAGGAATGAGAATGTGGATTTGGACCCGTACGCTGAAACTATGGCAAAGATTTGAGATTGTGTGATTACCAATAATGGCGTGGAGAAACTGCGACAAGATGTGGAGTTTGTAGTAAATCAGGGATTAATAGTAGAAAGCCCTTTAATCATGTCATTCCATGCATAGTTATCTTGTTATCTGTGTACGCCCGTACACCCTTGTTCGGAGTTGGTGAAGATAATTGCTTGATTTTACAATCTGATTACTAGGACGGTGCGGAAAGAAAATAGAGAAGCACTTTTTTCTATTTCTGCTGATGAAGTGCGGGAAGCATTTGCCTGTGGGTTGAAACCTCCTTCATATGTGATTAGCAAAAAGCTACATACCAATGAGCAAGAGGAAATATATGTATCTATTGTGACGATGCATCGGTTCTTGGAGACGTAGTTGATTAAAAAACCACAATTAGGGCAATTGCCAAACTTACCAAATTCGCTCATAGAGTTCAAAAGTCTAGATATTTACTCAATGTTAGCGTGGGTTGCTGGTTTATCGGTAGATTCTATAGTTCATAAGTGGCAAGCAGCTCTAGCATAGTGCATATGCTAGGGAGAGTTTTACGCTTCGTTAGCCATGAGGCAGGGCACCAATCCGATTTTATTCGATTGGGTCGATTTTATATCTCAAAAATTGCATTTTCAACTGGAGAGGTTGCATACTAGAGAAGACACATCGTTCAAGCATACCTCCTTTCTAGTATGGTATTTCCTTTTCCATATACACCAACATTTTTTTTTATCACCTTAAGGTAAATGGATGAGAAAGATGAGCTTCTGCCAGTATATATGTGGACTTCCGCTCTATCGATCAGGGAGTCATTTTATAGTTTCAACCATTTGTTTTTGGGACCCTCAATAAAGCTTCTTTGTGGTACATGTGAAAGAGTGCCATGGGAGATGATAGAAGCAGTGGCTACGACTGAAAAAGGTGATATATTTTTTTTGACTCAAGGTATGGTCGTAAGGATCTATGGCTTCACGGACAAGTCATTCCTGCTCCCATACTTTGCCATCGAACATGTTTTTGCCATGGAGGTGGTGCACCAAACAGACCATGCTAATTATGTGTATGGAGCAGGGTGCGACAAGAGGATGACTTACAATATGCTTTTCAAGTTTGGTAGTATAGAAGTAAGTTAGGTCATGCAGAACAGGCTACTCATGGTGACACTTCAAGACCTGGGTTTGATAGAACTACCGCAACGGTGGAGGTACAATCCATTGGGAAAATTTATAAAAATAATTAAGGCTAAGACATTTCACTATTGTCCACGACCTGACATACATAAGAGGTGCAATAATTTTGATGGACTTAACTTGGAGTGGCACATTGAAAATATGACGACACTCCCACCCTGGCATGACTTTTATGAACAAGAGGTAGAGTATAATTCGATGATCTACAAAAATAAGATTCCTTCGCCTAGACTGTTTAGTCAAGTAAAATAAAGTCAGCGCCTATGGACCTAGGAAAATATTACAAACTGGTGGATAATACGAGTTCACAGAGGAAAAATTATGTCACCTTATGGGTTGAAGATGGACGAGGCATTTTCAGATACCTATGATGAGTTTTTTAATGCCTATCAACCCATCGCTTTTACTAAGATCTTACCCCAAATTTTTCAATGTTCTAATAGTGGTGAAAGCAGGACAAAGGAAGACCGCCTGAAATTTGAAGAAGAGACTCTCGAGGAGGAGGAACAGTAGTATGTATTTCAACGGAGGTCACAACGAATGAAGTGTAAAGTTGATGAGGTGCCTTTGGTGGAGAAGCAAACTATCTGAGACATGCCCCCATTTTTGAAAGCTGTAAAGAAGCCAAGGATCGGTGCCACTTCCTCCTCTACTAATACAATTTTGATTTTTACAGTTCCCACAATTCCAGTTGTTTTGACGACTATTATTTCCCCTCTACTAGTGATAGATGCTTCGATTATGGTTGCACAAATGTTTCCAATAATTCATGAACAGGAGGAGGACCAACAGACAGAGAACCTGCAAGTGGATGTCGTTAACATTGAGGAGGAAGAGGAGCAACAAGAAGAAATTATTTCATAGCTGCTTCCATCACCAAAACACACGGTGCCTACTCCCAAAGGTACATCTTTCTTTCCCCCTCCTTCGAAGCATGTAGTGACTGTTAGTTTATTTCTATCAGTTACTACATCATTCTCTCTCCCTTTCGGTATACCCTTCATGTTCATTTTACTTCTTTATTCTTCCTCTTTTCATTTCACTACTGCTCCTTCTTCCATTCCCCTTTCTTTGGCCTCCCTTTCTTTTAGTTTGTTCATGCCAGGGCCAAACTTGTTTTCATGCCCTTCTCCTTCCATTGCTGCTACCACTTTCACTGAGGTTGTAAGTACGCAAGCTCCTACCAGAGTGAGTGTAACTATAGTCGAACCTAGTTCCACTCACTCTACTATTTTGGTCCTTCCCATTCTAACCATATCTTATGATTCCTTTGAGCCTGATCAATCACAAATCTTGATACCTTTCACATCATTTTTTGAGTTACAAGTACTGCCAAAATTTGAGGTGGCACCGAAGCAGCCCGACGTAGAGAAAATCAACTGGATGCACCTCAGTTCATCACTATGGTTGAAGAGTCATAGATGTAAAGAAGCATTGGCTCTAGCACAACCGCTCAAGAAGGTTGCTTTTGGTCTGGTTGCCATGGAGGCTTACACAACTAAAATTACTCCCCTGGTCCAAAAGCCATAAGGAGAAATTATGCCAAGCGATTACGTTTGTGAGACTATAACAGAGGACCTCATCAGGATTGATCCCATAGAGAAAATGGGTAATATACAGGTTGATATGATTTTGGTCTACTTACACGATGAATATTATAAGCAGAGATATTTTGTCAATGAAAATAAAATTATCGAACTCAAAAATGCCTTGGCTGCAAGTAGAGGCAAGAGGAGAAGACAACCACAGAGAATGAATACTTGCGCCAACCGATAGGAGTGCACTTGAAATAAAGGGATGCAGTAAGAATAGAGATGCAAGCACTCAGAACACAACTAGAGACCATACAAAATTAATTGTCTAAAAAGACCACACAAGCTGCAGGCTTCTCCCCGAAAACAATCAAAGAGGCTCTCCTTCGCTCGACCTAGAATTACAAGTTGGCAACACAAGCAGTTTAGGTTTTGCACTAATTATGGGCAGCTCGAATACAAATTTAGATGGGTCGAAAATTGATTGAAACCTAGAGGAAATTGTAGAACCCCACATGGAAATGGTTGTAAAGATCCAAGCTCTGGCTCAATCTAGCATTCACATTCGCCCCCTATGTGAAATAGATCATGCATGGTTTGCTGCCAAGGTCACACTGTGAAGCTATTTTCAGAGAATGGACTTGGTGAGAGAATACACAAGGATCCTTAACGACATACAGTGGGAGCATACTATTTCCATGATTATTTTGATGCTCTCGTTGACATGAGTTTTCCAGTTTTTACTAATGAATGGGGTGAACCTCTGTCAAAAGAACAATTGGAAGCAGCCTAGAAAAGTTCGTTGAGGACACCTCAAAAATTGATACATGGGAGGAGCCCATAAGAGAAGCACAAGTGTTGTCGCTTATGCAGAAGTTCACCTGCATGGATTTAGTGTTGTTTGAGTTAGCCCAATGAGCAAAGCATCTTCGTTTGGAGGATTTCCAGAACCTATAGTATGTGTGTGAGTCTTTGAGTGCTCCTTGCTTATTTACTACACATGCTTAGGAGGAGGTGGTTACAGTCTATGAGGTTACTTGTGAGAGCTTGAAGGAGCAAGATGAGCGAGCAGTAGCAAAAAAAGCAACGAAAGAAGCAGCACAAACATAAGTTCTTCAAGTAGCAGCAAAGGCTGAAGTCGTTGAGAATGCAAAAGAGGAGGCACGAAGAAAAGAGTCCACATCAAGAATGCCCAAAGTAGCTGGTAAAAAGACTCCATAGAAGCCCGATGGATAAAGGCATGGGATCACTTGCATCAATACGAGCTGGATACCCTATGAGTTGCTAGAAATGTTGGCAGTTTTGTAATATGCCACATTGAATTTTTTTGATAGATTTTTTTTTTTAAAATGGCGTATATACATATTGATATTTTGATTGCAGTATTTTGGCCAATATATTATGTTGCAGTTTAATTTCTTTATGTGTTAATTCTCTTCTTCTTAAATCTTATGTACTTCTTGCTTATAAATAATAAGTATTTTAAGGAGAAATGGTGGGGAGAATTTGATTGATGAAATAGTTGCAAAAAGTATGGGAGCTTTGCTAAAGTTTGAAATTATGTTTGCCCTAAATGATGGATGAAAGTTCCGTTCACCTCATTTCAGGGTAAACGTAGAAGAAAGAATAACAAGATAAGCTTCAGAAAAAATGTTTGTATCAATTGAGGAGTGGAAGTCCTTTATGCCCCTTGTTGGAGTGAGAGAAGAAATTTAACAATGAAGTTTTAAGTTAGCTAAGTGTTGAAGTCGACCAAAGTAAAAATGTAGAAAGAAATGCGTTCGCCCCAAAGTCAAGGCGAAAGATTCGTTTGCCCCACTTTGGGGTGAACGCCCTCAAAAATATGAAGAGACGCGCCCTCCGAGCACATTGGTCAACTTGGTGAAAATATTGGCAGTTTTTTAAAGGGAGATGCATTCACCCCCAAAATGGGGTGAAAGCTTCATTCATCCCAAGTTGGGATGAACATATCTGAGAGCGCAGTGTTGAAAAGTCAACAACGCGGTTGCCCCAGTTAAGGGGTGAAAGCTCCATTCGCCTCTCCCAGGGGCGAACATGCTATGAATAATGAAGTGGGAAAAATCCATGAAGCGCTCAAGCAACTTTGAATATTCAACCCTACGTTCACCCCAAGAGGAGGGTGACAACTCCTTTCATCTATTTTGGGGGTGAACACATATTTTAATGGAACAAGGCAGTTGTTAAAGGCGTTTTCACCTAGAGTATAAAATGTTGATTGCTTTTGTGATTGGGGAATACATAGAGTCTATTAAATCAACAGAAGCGCCCTCTTCACTAAGGAATGTGATGAAAAGAGTAAATGAGTTCGCTCATTGTTCAGTTTGGGTAAATTTTTGCTATCAACAACGTCAAGGATTTTTAAGAGTGCCCAAGATAGGTGAACGGAGAGCATTAAATGATTGTGGCAAAGAGTAACTTAGGTTGTGAATCTCGAGCAAAGGGAGCAGTAGTATTAAAAGCACCATGCGGTTTTCATGATTTCCAAGCAAAAAATATATTTTTGAGGATGGTGGACGTATCAAGTCAATGACCAAGCTTTGCAATTTTTTGTGCACCGACACCTAGAGTGCTGATTTCCTGGAGGAATTTCCTTAGAAGCTGGATCACTGTCTCAAAAGGATAAAACATTCAGTATTTTTGAGAAGGAATTGTCTCGTTGTGGTTCTTGATTTGTAAACATTTTGTCTCTATGTGTATTTAATAAAAGAGGTAAAATCCTCTATAAATACTAAGCATTCTGATGTATTAAGAGGTTAGACATTCTGTAGAAAACTATTCAAGTTATTTGCATTAGTGGAAGATACTTGGCTTCTAAATTTGCATGTGATCTTGTGTGTGATTTCCTTCTATTTTATGTATTTATATTTTATGCTCATTTCCATTGTTTGTTGTTAATTTTGAATTCTGCATCTGAATTTGAACATTATTGGCGAGAGAGTGAGTTCTAGAATGTGATCATGGAGGTTGTCTATGCAAGGTTGTAAGTAATTTCGATTGCCTTTCTTTTATTACATGTTGCTTCAATGCTTGGGTGGAATTCCTGCTGCTAGTCTGTCTCCAATCCTACACCTTCGGCTTGTGACCCTATTTCCCATCTCTTTATGTCATTTCTAATTTCTTTCCTGTAACCTTATTCTTAAACCAGTGTAGGATTTAGTAAGGGAGCCAACCCTCTCTGGAGGTTGCCGCAAATAACATTATTTTCCTTCAGCCTTTCAATGTTGGCCATGTCTAGGGCACACAAATGCATGTTTGTATAATTAGGTAGATATTTGACTAACAAGACTTTAAAATGAAGACTTTTCTTCCAATATATTTAAATTTTTAGATGTAAAGTAAAAATATAGTAGGGTTTAAGAAATGGAACCAAGTGATATATTTGGCTACAGTATTTGCGAAAGGGGTGCAAACCCTATATGTAGTCAAGCATTTAAGGAAGAGGGTTGTTCACAGACCGTCTCTTCAGTCTATGAGAAAGCCTCTTTGATCAGAAGAAATATCTCTCAAGTATATTTGGGTTCATGAGTGGATGAACCTTTACCCTCTATGAGGATTTCAAAGGATGAATTTGGGTTGAATTTGATTGATCATGAAGCTTGAACAATTATTTGCAAAATCAAGGACAAAAGACCAGACCTGGAGGAGCTCAAAGGATACATTAAAGATTGGTGGACCAGTAAAGAATTTCAAGTAACCGTCCAACCTAAAAATTTCTTTTTTATTACCTTTTCTAATTTAGGGGATAGAGATAGGATAATATATTATAGATTTAATTAGTTTTTCGGACAAAGGGGTGTTTACATAATATCTTGGACTCCTAGTTTCAACCCCTTTGCAAAAGAAGTTAATGGTTTCCAAGTTTGGGTTAATCTTTTGTTAGGATCCTCCATCCTAACATTATTAGTTAGTATTATTAATCATTTAATTATTATATTATTAACTCATAAAGTGAACCATCACGTCTCTTCACCAATGTAGCTTTAGGGTAGATATATATATATTAGGTTGGCCATTCACACAAATCATCCAAGAATAAGAATATATATTTGTTTAAACCCATTGGAGGGATTCCCCATTCCAGTGCAACAATGATTCAACCCTAAAAGTGATTCTTTTTAATGTTATTTTATTTATTCATTTATTAAATATTAGCTAGAACCTTCAGGGTTCTACCATCTTTATGCTCTCCTTATGGATTTTTGGGGAGAGAAGATAGTCACCAAAATCGGTATTGCCATAGAGGAAAATTTGTCTAGTAAAATTAATATGAGTAAATCAAGATTGGCTATTTGGATGGATGTTTTAGTTCTTGGACCTCAATCCATTACTATCTCCTCAAGCAAAGGGGAATGGATCCAAAATATTGAATATGAAAACTTCTCCCTAAGATGTTATGGTTGTCAGCATATGACCACCTTAAGAAGAGATGCCTGATTATTCGATCATGTTATGATTCCTCCTTGGTGGAGGAGAAGACCATGCATATGAATGATTCGAAACCTTCAAATGTACCAGTCCAAAGGAAAGAAGCTCATCCTCCAGATGCACCAATTGTTCAACAAGAATCATGTGAGCAACAAAATACTTAACCCCAAAAGAAGAATTTGAATCAAATCATTGATAAAAGCCAAATGCTTACTTAAAACCATCCAAACGGTTCCATGGAAAAAATATTAGCACCTCAAATGGTATTCTTGAAGCTAATTATGAAACAATCGATGATAGTGAGAATTTTAAAAGTGAAGATTCTACAAAATGTGTTACAACTAGATATTACCTTAGGAGCTTGAAGTGCAAAAATGCATTCGTAAATCTTACCACTCTGAAGAAGGAAGAACCTTTGCTACAGTAGAAAAATAATTGAACTGATTTCCTCTTGGATGGATGATTGTTATGTTTCTTTTCCTTCTATTTGTTGGAGTTATGTATCATGTAAGGGTTGTTCTTGTAATCAGTTCCTTAAAAAAAGAGTTGATTATAGAAACTTAGGAGTTAGAGGAATATGGAAAATATCTTTGATAAAAAGGCAAATATGAGAATACTTTAATTTACTTGTTAGAAATGTAACGAGAATAATGTAATGTTTTTTTGTTTTGTTTTTAATGGAAGTGACACAATAAAAACCACAAATTATATATATATATATATATATATATATATATATATATATATATATATATATAAAAGTAGAAAACCTATATAAAAATTTACATATTTAACCAATATTTTCAACAATAAAACCAATTGATTCTTTCATACACTTTTTTTCCTTTCAGATTATCTAAACCTTCACCATCAAACTCACTTAAAAATAAATCTAAAATATTAAAATCTTCTCTTAAAATTTTATTACTTTTATATATGTATTTTCTACTTTTTTAAGTAAAAATATATGCAGTTCAAGTGGTTGTCATCTTTGTCCCAATTTATAGGGATTATGGTTTGACACACAAAATCATTTATCATGAAACGTAATGAAATGTTAAATGGAGTTATGCATCGCCTTTGACGTTTAAAAAGATTTGCCTTTTATACTTTAAAAAAAAATTAAAAATCTTTTAATAAAAATGTATACTAAATTAAAATATTTTTTAGTTGTAAATTTTTATTAAATATGAAAATAAGTTTAATTCATGCATGACAAATGAGTTAACAACATCCAAGTTTTGATCTCCATGAAAGAATCTAAACGTATCAAAATAAAAATATTTTTGCAATAAATAATTAGAATAAAATCAAAAAGCTCCCATTGATATAAGTAAATGTCATCATGAAAGAATTACATGGGACCAAAATCTATGCTTAAAAGGTCAAATATTTTATCAAATTTAGTAACATATTTCAACCATGCCTTTTACCATTTTAACTTTTTACCAAACATTGTAGGACCTTCCATTAAAACATTTTCCCAAACCTTTCTAGCTTGTCTATAAGATAAAATAAATGCGATACCAAACTTAATTAACATGACCTTATAAAGAAATTTAAAGTCCATGATTCTCAGTTCAAACATTTATAAGATATAGTCATGCCAAATTTCTAGATTTGACTAACAAAGGCTCGCTAAGAATCTTATGAGAATTTCGCATTTCACTGATCATTCAATCTCACGACAACAAAAATTAAAAATTGATGGAATGAACTATTAGACAAAGGTTTTTTTTTTCATAAATTCATTAATACTTTAAACATTGAATCATATAGTCTTTAATTCTATTACAAACTATTATAGTTAAAATTTAATCTACAATTCCTAATTAATCAATCCTTAAATAACAAAAAAAAAAAAAAAATTATTTTTTTAAATAATTGATAAATCAAATTGTCACTTAAAGTGATTCACAAAACTTCCATCTAGGTTCACCTATATTTCATAGGTCTATAAATCCCTTTTTAAAAATGATTTATCTCTCAACTTAAGACGGAAAACAAAATGTTCTTTTTTTAAAACTAAACGATAAGCCTCTAACCTGGGTCTTCTGTATGGACCTCCGTATGGGGATCCGACGGTCAAGATGCTCCGGCGCGGTTCCCGGCGCCGTCGGATATCATTAACTAATACTTATCTTAAACCAAAGGAATATTTATGTCCGGGAAGAAATCTCTCCGCACGTGAATTATGCCATTTTTAGTCAAGCTTTTAAATTTAGAAGGGAATTTAGCGGCAGTTTTCATGTGTTGTGTGGGGATTTCACGTGGCCACGAATATGCGCTAAATCTGGCGGAGGACCTGGTGATTTAGGTGAACGAGATCCACGTGACTGACCACTAAAAAATAAAAGTTAGCCATAAATATGTCGGAAACCGATAGATTTGACTGACAGGTCGGGGGTTCGAATCCCGCCGACTCCCCCAAGGTATATTTTTTTTAAAAGTTATTTTTTTATTATTATTATTTTTAATTAAAATTTTTAATTTTAATTTTTTTAATATAGTTTTTAAACTTTAATAAATTAAATTTATTTTTAATTTATTTTTTCTAAAAGTTTAAAACTATAGAAATTAAAATTTTTTATTTTAATTTTAAAATTGATAATAATTATAAAAATGCTTTGTTAAAGAAAGCCTTTTAAGGGGGGATTTTTTTCAAAAAAAAATCAAAGGGGGATTGAGAGTAATTTTTTATGAAAAATAGCAATTTGGCATTGTAAAAGGTGCATTTTCGGCTGTGACCGACACCTAGTGGGTTATTCTAGTGGGCATTTTTTTTGTTGTATGTTGCATATTTCATTTTTGCACTATAACATTAAAAATTAAAATCAAACACTCCTTAAAGTCCCCGGAATATAAAACCCATCTGTGCAATTTATTTGCACTGCAGCTGCTCGGTATTTGCGATACCTCCGCCGGCACTTACGGTAAAGTCGTCGTGATTTGGCTACCGTATCCGCCGCCTAATATAGCTTGCTATAACGACGTCTCGAGCTTGTTCTCTATAAATCGTCGGGGAGGAATAAGTACGCCATTTTTTTTGCATTTTTTACTCCATCCACTACCCTTTATCGCACTTGTGTTTAGGCGTAAATCCCGACGAAGTATTCTTCATAGTGTTTAGGGGAAGTTACGCCCCACGCATGAGAAGAATCTTCTATGGTAGGTGCCATCAACAAGGCGATTCCCTTTCGACACCGCTTATGTTCCACGTATCGTATGATCTCTAAAATTCACCTATAGTCTCCCTCACGTAAGGGCGGGTGATTTTTGTTGATCTTTCTAAATACCTATAGTTTCCCTCACGTAAGGGCGGGTATTTTGTACGGTATATTGGCCTAGCAAAAGGTATATCGAAAGGGGGACCAATTTGGTGATATAAGGAACCTTCACTATGGCCGCTGTTGCAAAATTGATGACAGATCCGCATCAGTTATTGAAAGGTCCAAATTATACACCATGGAAACATAAGATGAAGGCTATTCTCCAAATGGAAGATTTGTGGGATATTGTTACTCGGAGTAGCAACAAGGCCTTCACCAACAGCGAGGATCCACGAGTCCTTCGACAGATCGATTGCTTTTGACAAGAAAGACAGTAGAGCAAAGGTGCTCATTTTGTTTGTCGTTTTGGATGAAGTGCAACCTCATATAGCCGATAAAGCAAGTGGTAAAGAGGCATGGGATGCCCTTAGAACCATCTATGAGGGGAAGAATGAATCCACCATTCTTCATCTTCAACAACAACTTCATACCCTGAGTTTGAGACAGGGTGAAACAGTTGAACTCTTTCTGTGCAGAGTGTCTGAGTTGAAAGAGAAATTGAGTTCTCTAGGAGATACTCGTGGATGAAAAGCTTCTCATTTCACTTGTGATGAGAGCTTTACCTTCTTCATTTGACATGTTGATAACCTCCATCCAGGTGTCCCAACGACAAATTACCTACATCGAGTTGGTCAATCCGCTTCAACAACAGGAGGCACGCCAACTTCACAAGGATGATTCTTCCAATACAGCCCTATACACCAACAGAGGCAGGGTTCTAGGAAGAAAGGTAATGGGCAAAAAGAAGGCAACTTTCAGAAAGGAGGAAATTCTCAACAGGATACGAAAGGAAAAGGCAAGCAACCTCAACAGAAGAAGAGGTGGTGCAATATCTGTGAGAAAGACAACCATGACACCAACAGGTGTTGGCATAAGAACAAGCAAAAAGGCCAAAACAAACCACAAAATAAAAACAAGCAACCCCAGACGAATGTTGTTGTTGAAGAATCTGACTCAGATTCTGAATGGGCACACAAGGTGCTCATGACTACCACAGATTCCACTCAGAGGGATCCTATTTGGTATGTCGATTCCGGAGCTAGTAAACATATGATCGGCGACGGATCGTGGTTTGAATCATTTGTGGCCAAGGAGGGCAAACCTGTCACCATTGCTGATGATAAAACCTACAAGGTTCAGGGAGAGGGTACAGTTTCAGTCACTCTTCCTGATGGCAAGTGTCAGATTGACAAGGTCCTCTATGTTCCGGGATTGGCCAACAATTTGTTGTCAGTGACACAAATCTCGGACAGAAATATGGTTGTCAACTTTCGTGTTGAGAATGGAAAGAAGTGTTGTACAATTACCAGGAAGGGTAAGCAGATTGCAACAGCTTCATATAAGCATGGCTTATTTGCACTAGATGCTATCTCTATTCCACATGTTGCCATGACTGTCTCTACCAAGGAGGCAACTTCCCTATGGCACAAGAGATATGGGCATCTTAGTTCTGGCTACTTACTTGAGCTCAGCAAGTATGAGATGGTAAAGGGTCTTCCTTCCCTTTCGCCACATTGCCGGTGTGCTCGACCGCTGGCGGAAAGCAGAGATAGAGTACCATTTGAGAAGAGCTCTACAAGAGCACGAAAACCTCTGGAGCTAATTCACACCGATCTATGCGGTCCTTTCACACCCAACAGGGTTGGAGGGAAGAGGTACTTTCAGTTATTCGTAGATGACTACTCACGAAAGATGTGGGTTTTCTTTCTCAAACTGAAATCTGAAGCTTTCGCATTCTTCCAACAGTTCAAGAAATCCGTTGAGAAGGAGTCAGGGGCTTCTATTAAAACCCTCCGCTCAGATCGAGGGGGAGAGTTTACCTCTAATGAATTTTCTGCATTCCTAGATAAACATGGGATCAAGAGACAGTTAACAACTGCCTATACTCCTCGACGAGAATGGAGTTGCTGAGAGAAGGAACCGTTCTATCATGGAAATGGTTCGTTGTATGCTCACAGGTGCAACTCTTGGGCAACAATATTGGGCAGAAGCTGTCACCACTACAGTGTATCTTTTGAATAGGGCACCCACAAAGGCCCTAAAAGGAATGACTCCACAGGAAGCATGGAGTGGTCGAAAACCCTCCATATCTCATCTACGTATTTTCGGGTGTCAAGCTTTCATGCACATACCGAAAGAAAAAAGGAAGAAGCTAGATGAGAAAACATTGAGATGTATTTTTCTTGGATATTTTGAGCACTCTAAAGGATATCGGTTGATAGATCCTTTGACCAAGAAAATTCATATCAGCAGAGATGTTGTCTTTGATGAAGCTTTCACATCACAGAGCACATCTACAGTACACCAGGATATTGTGGAACCAAAGGAAGAGGAGATTCCTTCGTCAACACAGACAGGAAGGTCCTTCTACATCTTCTTCACCACCACCGAGCGAGAATCCTAAATGGTGTACAAATACAATCGGAGATGCAAATTTATCCACTCCTCCCAATTTGAATTTGGATAGACCTCGTACACGCAGTATGGCTCAAAAGGAAAGAGAAGCCGAGAAACCGGTGAGGTTGATGATCTTTGTCAATCTTTTGAGGAACTTTCCGTGACTCCAAGTAGAGAAGTTGAGGATATGGATATTGATGATGACAGGGCATTCATGTCTACCATAGATAGTCTTGAACTTGCATCGATGCAAGATGCTCTCAGTGAGCCTCGGTGGAAGGCCGCTATGGATACAGAGTATGAGTCTCTGATGAAGAATAAAACTTGGAAGCTTGTTGATCTGCCGCATGGAAAGAAACCTATTGGCTGCAAATGGGTATACAAAGTCAAGTACAAGGCAGATGGAACAATTGATAAGCATAAGGCCCGTCTTGTTGCAAAGGGCTATGCTCAAAAGGAAGGCATCGACTATGAAGAAACTTTTGCACCTACAGCTCGGATGACCACAATTCGGGTTATGTGTGCTATGGCAGCACAATATGGGTGGAAAGTTCACCAAATGGATGTCAAAAGTGCCTTTCTTAATGGTGATCTCCAAGAAGAAGTCTATATGACTCAGCTCGAAGGATTTGAAGTGGAAGGCCAACAGCAGAAAGTTTGCAAATTGGTTAAATCCTTGTATGGTTTGAAACAAGCTCCTCGAGCTTGGTATATAAAAATGGACAATCACCTAATGCAGCATGGATTTAAGAGATGTCCGTCAGATGCAAACCTCTATTTCAAGAAACAGGGTTCTGAGATAGTGTTGCTTGTACTCTATGTGGATGATCCGCTCATTACGGGGAGTTCGGAAGATTTGATCTCTCATCGTCAAAAGAAACTTGTGCAAATCTTTTGAGATGACAGATCTTGGACTTCTCCATTACTGTCTTGGTCTGGAATTCAGCCAGAAGGAGCACACCATCAAAGTGTCTCAGAAAAAAGTATGCCAAGACATTGCTCGATAAATATCGCATGATCGATCGCAAGCCAATGGCAACTCCTATGGAGAATGGACTTCGATTATCGCGACATGATGACTCACCCCGGGTAGATGGCACTCTCTATCGACGGTTGATTGGGAGTCTCATATATCCGACCAATACTAGGCCGGATCTCGTATTTGTCTGTAAACTATCTTTTGAGGTTCATGCGGAGCCTAAGATTACTCATTGGAAAGCAAGAAACGTGTTCTTCACTATGTCCGTGGTACTATAGAATATGGCCTAGAATACAAGAGGAACAACAAATTCTTCTTGCAAGGATACACGGACTCCGACTATGCCGGATCATTTGATGATCGCAAGTCAACTTCGGATACATTTTTCATCCGGGATCCGGTCCTCGTCTCTTGGCACGACAAGAAGCAACAGGTGGTTGCTATTTCTTCAACAGAGGCAGAATATCGCGCCGCACGTGAAGTCGTGTGCGAAGTGATATGGTTACGTCGCATTCTAACAAGTATGGGCCATCCATCAAAATCTCCAATACACTTGTTTTGCGACAATCAAGGTGTTCTGAACCTCGTCAAGAATCCAGTCCATCATGAAAAAACAAAGCACATTGACACACAATGTCATTTCATTCGAGAGGAAGTTCCAAAGCACCGAATTCAGCTTCAACGACATTCCCACCGATGCTCAAGTTGCGGACATTTTCACTAAGGCACTTGGGCGTGTCAAATTTGAATTGTTTCGCAGCTCACTTTGTATTGCAAAATAATGTAAGGGGATGTTAGTATAGCTATTAATTATTACATTACCCAAATAATGTAATAAAGGGGGATGTTAGCGTACTTAACACCTTTTATCTGTATTACGCTATTTAGCTATTAGTTAGCTATTAGTATAGCTATCTGTTGTACTGTTACAACTACGTAACAGAGTGCAGTTGCCTGTGTGCTATTCACGGCACTGTCACATGTATTTAAACTCTGCAGCAATATACAATTCCTGTTCGTTGAATCTAACAGTGTGTTAAATTCCCTATTGGTAAGGTCAACTCTCCCCTTTATGAGAGATCATGGTAGAACAGGATGCCCAACCTTGAGTGTCTCACACTAACCCCATATATGTATATTTGAAATATTTCATGATTGGAATTTCGTTCACGTTAATACCTATCTATCTATATAGTTAATATAAAATAAGATTTGAAAGTATTTTTTTTTGAATTGAAAATCAACAACTATAATATTAAAATAAATGAGTAATACAAAATAGCCCGAAGGCAGAGTACTTGCAATAAGATCAAGACTAAGATCCTACTAAACTACACAAAAGTCCACAAAAGTCCTTAAAAGGACGCTAAGTACATATATCACTAGTATTATACAAAGTATTATATTTCTGTTGAAACATATTTATACAATGCTGGAATAAATTAAAATAAAAATCACCAAAGTATCTGTATTTGTCCACAGCGTTGCTGTTCACACTATGATTACGTTGCTGTTCACACTATGATTACGCTCCTCGAAAGTCTGAAGAAAGTGTTTGAAAATATCCTTAAAGTAAAGCACGGATCTAACAACCTGTAAAGAGATTTTGAAAACTATGAGTCTCATAAAAAACCTAGTAAGAATCCTCTGATTATCTTGAAAAATGTTCAAATTTCTAGCCAACCAAATATACATAATAAAAATATAAAAAATATTTTCTTAAATTAATATATACCTATTTATCTATATATTTAATATAAAATAAAATTTGAAAGTATTTTCTTATATATATATATATATATATAGCATGAGATTGTTCAAAATATACAATTTATTTACAAATATCTAATTCTCTTTCATATATTTAATATAAAATAAAGTTTCAAAGTATTTTCTTATATATTACCTTAGATTGCTCATATTAAAATATATAATTTACTTGCACTTGCACTTGAATAATACTGGTAAAACGTCTACCAAAAGGTTATACGATCTATAGTTTTTTTTTAAAGTAATACTTCTTATATACATGAGATTGAATCCGGGTCACATCACCGATAATGCAAGTGACGTCCTTGTCCGTAAACCACACTCACGAAGATATACGACCTATAATTAAACATATACAATAAACAAAACTAATGAAAAAAATTGATATCTACTAATACATAGAGTGCTTGATTGGAGAATATTTTCAATAGGCTTGTTTGTTGGCTGCTATCTGATAGAAAATTTTACGATGAAGATGAAGATTGTTAACAATTCAGGTTGTTTTGTGATCTATGGTATTTAAGATGAATTTAATATCAGTTATTACAAGTTGAAAAATAATTAAATTTTGTTCATGAAATTTATCATAAAATTAATGATGATAACAACTAATTTTTTTTATTGTCAATTTTATGTTGTTATTTAAATTATAGACATAAAAATTTAAAAAGTACATTGATGTCAATAAGTATCATAATAGTTATATATATCAGGTTAAACATGCATTTAAACATCTTTGATTTTCAATGTAGTTTGATTTTTGATAGCGCCACAAACTACTTTATATACTTAAAAAATATATGAAACATATTTGAATTCATTAATTCAACAATCAACTCAACTTTTAATACACATAAGGAAGGTTATAAGGTTATAATGTTAATTAATTTTAGATAAACAAGGATATTGTAGATGTAATTATTGATGAGTGTTATGCGATCTATGGTATCTAAGATAAAGTTAATATCAATTATTAATGTTGACAGATGGGTCAACTCTTTTGCAAGTTGAAAAGTAGTTACACTTTATTCATGAAGTTTATGATAAAACTATTGATGATAACAATTAATTTTCTTCATCATCAATTTCATGTTATTATCCAAATTATAGACATAAGAGTCATTTAAAATTACATTGATATGCTATGTAGAGGAGTTGGAAAGCAAGTGGGTAGTTAAAGTGCCCAGGTTCAAATCTCTCCCCTCACATGTTGCAGATATGCTATGTAATGGGTTACGGCCATGTAATAAATTAAACAAAAAAATAAAAAAAATTACATTGATGTCAATAAGTATCATAATAGTTGTATACATCATGTTAAACATGCACTTTTGATTTTCAATGTAGCTTGATTTTTGACAACTCCACAAACTACTTTATATACTTACAAATATATGAAATATTCTTGAGTTCATTAATTCAACAATCAACTTCTAATACACATAAGCAAGATTATAACTTCAATTAATTTCAACATATGATAAACAAGGGAATTGTACATGTAATGATTGAATGAGTATTAGGCCAAATGTTATTATGTGTTTTGGGTATGTCTTAGTTTTTAAGTAAACTTATAGTCAAATTTAGAAATGGCTGACCTTTTATTATGGATGTATAAATAGGATTTGACCTAATGACTTGAATAATAAGATTGAGAATTTAAAGATTAAAAATAAAAAGTGATTAAGAATGAATATGTAAGAATGGTCCTTCTCAACTTTTCATTTGAAGTATAATTGAAAAGTTTTCTCATCATTGTCTCATGTCTCCATTTGTCTATTTACCATCGTTTATTAAAAAAAGCAAAATTATGTTGAGCATCCGACAAATAAGTGTTCATTATATTAAAAGATATTATAAGTCTATAATAGTCATGGATAGTATATCCTAATAACCACCTTGTATATATAAAATAAGAGGAAACAACGAAAAAGAAAAGAAAAAGGAAACATTGAGTATAGAAAAACATAAAAATGACAACTTATAAATGTAAGAAGAGAGGAGGCAAAGAGGAAGAATAGAAGGCAGGAAGGAGAATGGAAGAAAAGAAAAAAAAAAGGAAAGGAGAGGATGATAGGCATAAAGGACACAACCAAAGTGAAAAAAAATATAGATTGAGAGATATAACTGATAAGATATGTGTCTGAGTGCTAATGTTACTTATCTGGCTAATTGTTTTGGCTGCAAGTAAGGATATACCTAATTTGAAAATTGTAGGTGAAAGTGTAGATTATCATCCAAGGAGTGTCATCTAGGAATTGTCATCTACAGATCTTGCTTTCTTACCATTACCAACTTGTTGTCTCATAGAGGGATCTGTCTAATGCCTCACTATCTTGGAGTATGCTCTCTAGGAAACTACCATCTTTAGTTGTTGTCTTGTGAAGGATAACATCTTACGCCCTTGTTGTCATAAGACTTCACCATATTAAGAAGTTGTTTTGTCTTGTGCAGTGTCATTATCCTGAAAGGTTATCGTCTCATAACTGGTCATATTATACCCTTGCTAGTTGAATGCGTGATTACCATTCAACTGAGATTGATAGTTTGAAGCAACTGATGTTCAAATAACACAATTGTTCAAATCGTGTACAAGAAACTTTTTCATTCGTGTGAGAGACTATCGATAACTACACCAAAAAGGGTCTTTAAGGGAGGTTATTCAACCGTTGTCTATGAGGGTGTCATAAAAGTCCATGTCATACAACGATGGTTTAAAACCGCCCAAAAAAATAGCCCTCTTAGGGTCTAATAGGGCAGTTAAAAACTACCTCCAAAATTACCTTGGTTTATCACTATGAGGGCGATTTAAAATCACCCTCTTATTATTACTTTTAAAAAATATTATGTTTACAGTGATGGAAAGCAAATATTTTTCATTAATTGACATCTGTTCTAGTTTAGTATCTTACTAAACCCCAAAAAATTATTTGCTTTATTATGGACACAATGCCCAAACAATTGTAACAGGAGACACGAAATGGAGCCCTCAAAATATTAAGGTTGTAACTCTAAGCAAAGGTGTTAGAACATGTCCTTTAAAGTGAACAACACAAATTGGTACTACTTCCACATCCATGAAGCGATGTGAAGCCACACCAATTCATTTGAATCATCAAAGTATAAATCATAAGTTTAATATTTAGAAATTTGTAGATAACATCGAAAATTTTAAACCTTTCCACAAATACATTTAAGAATTACCTTTTCTTTCAAAGCAGTTGTTAGACAACAATGCCGTACTTGTTCTCTAGTTTTAGTGAAAATGAGATAATCAAAAGGGAGAATAGCAATAACTTAGACACTCATGGAACATTTGCTGCAGTTTATTTGCCCTTATCATCATTGATTTATATAAAAGGTAAAAATAGAGAAAACTATTTGCAATAACTATATCATCCAAGAAAGGTTGAATTGCAGTTTTCACAGATGATGGAAATCAAACTTTACATTTGTCAAATCATATTTGGTATACTCTTACCAATCAACTTCCACTTATCAAACTTTACAAGCAAAAAATCTGAGGCAATTTTCATCGGGTGAATCCTATCAATCCAAATTTGGAATCTCTTCCCTTTTTGGTCTCCATAACATTGTCTTAGAACATCAATGCCAGTGAAAATAATTTCTTCAAACACCCCATTGATGCACCAAGCTACAATTATCATCCTGCAATGCAGTTATCAACTATGAGGTATGTACCTGCACGATATGTGTTGTGCATATATTACATCTCTCAAGATAAAATGATTCCTTAAGTTTCCTCCCAAAACATAAATAATATCTAGAATTTCCTAGGATTGCATTTTTGAACTGTCTTTCTTTATTTGAGTGTTGTGTTTGTATTCACTCAACTTGGCTTGAGGGAGTTTTCATTAAACATCTGAAAGGGAACATAAATAAAACTTTTCAATTTAATGAAAATACATGATGCCAGGCAGTTCACCATATGTACATGAATTGAATTTCTACTAGAAAAGTATTTCCTTGCATGTCTCCACCTAATAAAGAATTTAAGAAATTTTTATGGTTGGTATCATTTCCCAAGATTTTTGTTTAATTGATTGTCCATATTCTGTATTTATTTGTTATATCAGAGGGAACTAGCTTTAGAGGTTTGAGCAACATAGAGAGTCAAAATTTGCTAATGAAATGGAAAAACACCAAAGTTACATTAAAACTTGGGTCCAAATGGCCAAGATCTACTAGTAATTACTGTATACGTGGTTCTTGAGAAAACATTATTCTGAGCTTGATAGCTTAGAATAAGGTGGATGTGAGTGCTTACTATTTTACCAATCAAAAAAGTAATTCTCTTATAACTTACAAGCACACTTTTTAGTTGTTGAAAAACCTCATCTAATTCTTCAACTTCTCCATGATGCCATTTCTCACACAATAGATGGAACTCCATAACATCATGACCAAGTGAAAATTTTTTAGGCCCAGTTTGAGATTGACCTATAATGTCTCGAGGAGAAACACTGGGATCTAAACCAAAGTATTGCATGGCTTGGATGATTCCTCCAACACATCTTTCATTTGCATGGATGACTTTGGGATTGTTCTTTGCGTTTTCAGCATACCACTACAATAATTCTTCTTGTGTATTACTAACCTGCATTCAAAACCAAATCATGGACTTTTTAAACAATAATAGCCACACTGAATGCTATGGTCTTAAACACAAACAAGAGCAGAATGATTACCAAAATCTGAAAATTTGGATAAAATAAAATGTAGGTCATGATTGTAAGAATAAGCATACCATGACTCCACAGTAACATATGCAACATTGAATAATTCGACATCATTACCAGAATACCCATAGATAGTAACATCATTGTCTTGTAAGTTGATTTTTTTAAGAAAATAGTTTAAAGCCTGTCCTTTGCCAACCTTGTAGAAGTATGTCTAAATCGATGCCACCACTATATATGATTTTGACATCCAATCGTTGATATGTAAATTTACAAATAATACAACTCTAAAGTTATTTACGTCATGGTTTTATGTTAGACTACTTGATTAGCATGAAAAAAGAACTATTTCCTTGAACTTCCACACAAGACGTTGACTTTGACTGCCAGGAAAATCATCTATTTTTGGGAGTTTCACCCCAAAACGTCTTCATTTGGAATTTTACCCCTGAGGGGGGGTAAAAATATTTTCCGCCCCTGCCCAAAGGCAACTTCAACTTTGACCTTCCTTTCTATGCTTGGATGACATCATCTTAATATTTGATTCTCCAAAACTGCTTCTTTTTGTGATTTCGCCCCTGACAAGGACGAAAATTATTTTTGCCCCTGTTGAGGGGTGACTTTGACTTTGATTGCACCCAACATGCTCTCCCTTCTGTTTTCACCCCGAAGATGCTTTTATCTGGAATTTCACCCCCTTCCAAGGGTGCTTTTGACTTTGACCTTTTTTTTTGTACTTATAATATTTCTCCTTCTTCATTTGGACGAAACCTTCTCATCATGGTAGTTTCTCCCCAGTGGAAGGGCAAAAATGATTTTCATCCCACCATAGAGCAACTTTGACTTTGACTAATGCACATCCATTATTTTCGCCCAAAAAGTACCCAAAAATGGATTTTCACCCCAACAGTGCCTGAAAATGATTTTTGGTGGTATAGCTTCCCAAAGCCATATATTTTGATCCGTTGACCCAATTGTCTATTGTAATATATCGTTGGAAATCTTGGGAAGAGATATACAAAAAAGAAATTGATTCCCCATAAATTTCATCCAAATTTCATCCCTATTCGAGGCCTCTAAGGTCTTCATATTGCATTTTTAAGCTATGCTGAAGAAATTTCTCAAGATGAAAACTTTAATATCTCTCAAACCGTTCAGGGTATTGGGGTGATTCTTTCACCATAAGTCTAATTTTTCAATTCCCCTCATTTGGGTAAATTTTCAAGTCCACATGTATCCATTTAGGCTGATTTCCCAAAAATGGTCGCTTCCTAATTTTTGCCTTTTTTGACATTTGACTACAATGTGGCAAAAATGCCAACACTTTTGGTGGCTTGCGGGGTATTCAGTTCATCTGGATGCAATCGATCCAAGGGCATTTATCCATTGGGTAATCGAGTCATAACCAATTGCTACATAAAATCATTTACTGCTTGCACCAACTTCTTCTTGCACTACCTAATATTGTTTGACCACCTTTTTGTATCTTTCACCCAACGCGAAAAACTTTGCCAAGATCGACTGATTTTCTTCGCTTTAGGGTGATCTAGAAAGAATTTTATCTCTGATGTCAATGGCTCCTGTAATCCAAAAATAGAAAAAAAAGGGAATAGAGGTTGTTGAGGATTTGGCTCAATGGGAGGAGCAAATATGGATGGGGCCATAGTTACGCTCACCCTTGACAGGGTTGGTGTACTTAAAAATATGATGGGATTAACATGGGTGAAATATGAGGCAAATGATAGTGGAATAGAAAATGGGTTAGGGACAAAGGACAACAAACTAAAAATATGGAGGAATAGAAGAAATGAGAATGGCGGAAGGAGCATTGGTGATTGATTAATGTGGAACGGGGATGGGAACAGAAGTGGTGGGTACAATGAATGAAAGCAAAGTGGACATAAGTACTGCAAAATGATAAAAAATAGTCATCAAATTCTCATGATCAAGAGAAGAGAAAATGCGTACCTGGGGGATCTGACACCATTTAAGCCGATGACGTGGGTGGTTGTAGCCTTAGATTTTTTTTTAGTATCACACCAATTAGTGCCTTCGACACTTTATTTATCAACCAACCTATTTACACTATTTACACAAAAGTTTATGACATGATTGGCATGCCACCACCATAAACCTGGATTTGGATGGTTATCCGATAAATCTGCAGTGTCCAAACCAAGTCTGATTGTACTTTAGTTAATATTTGAAGTCTGGTTGACCTCTTCCCAAAGCTTTCTAGGTTGCAAAAAAGATGCAATGTGGTAGGTTATCATTCATGCATGTACTCATACAATTAATGAATAATGTAGTAAAGAGATTTACCACATGGGAGCCTTCTTCGAGTACTGGTTGCGGTGATGGCTATAGCCAATGCCCCCACTTGAGAGAGTCCACTAGCTACGGGCTCTTGAGTACGTGCTCCTCTAACTCCTTTATGTGATAGCAAGATTTTTTTGGTGCTAGCCCTTCTCTTAGGATCTCCTTTGGATCAACCTCCTAATGAGGTATGCTTAGTGGGTTTTGGTTAAATACTTGCATCCTATACCCTGGGACACAAAAAAGATGCAAAAATATGCCTTCTTTGCTCTCAATATCTGCCACTTGAGCCTGTTTCCCTTATTGGTTCATCTCTTGATGGAAAACTACAAGCAACCATATTGTTCATTGTTGGATCAGTTCTTGCATATTCCATTTGTTGGCCCTGGATGAGATTCACCTCTTGTGCTCCATACAGTTGCATTCCAGGTCTACACACACTTTGAGGGATATGCCATTATGAATACTATGTAAATTAGACAGGAGCAACAACTACCAAAGAGAGTAATGGAAAGGCATTTTCTCTCCATTGTATTTTTCCTAATTGGAGCAGGAGACACTTTGCTTGTAATCCCTCCTAAAAGACTTGAGGGAATATCTGTTACCTAGATTGTAGTAGAAGGAGGCTTATGTCTATGTGGAAAGTCTGAATATAGTAGAGGTGGGTCTGGCTGGGTGTTGGTTGGATCTTCTCTAGAATTCTCCTCCAAATCCTCCAAAATCAAACATTGAAATCTGTGATGATCTCTAGAGGTGCTCTAGTGATGGTGGAGAGGTGCATCAAGAGTTGAAAGACATCCTAAGAGTCATCAAATGTGTCCACGAGTGCTCACGCTAAATCTGTCCATAAGGAGATGCTTTTATGCTCGAGCAGTCTGTACCACTATAACACCTTTCCCTATAGAGACATAACCAAAAGTCTGATCATGACATCTTCATGGGTTATGCCATGGATGTTCACTAGAGCAACAACATCTTCAAGGTGCTCTTGGACAATTCCCTCAATGCCATTGTATTTTGTTAGTGTCTTCAGGGTATTTTTAGGAATATCATGTCGACTTTGGAGATTTAGAGGACCAATATCATCCCAGCTAGGATAGCATACATGTGCCATTATAGCAATGGTATTCAGATATCACGGTCGTTACTGCTGAGTTGGAGTTGCCAGGTGAACATTCTTTCTTCGCTTGTGAGGTCAAGGTTGCTCACCAAACCTTGATTCCTCCAGGGTGTCTTCTTTCAGCATAAAAGATGTCTACAATAAAGAGATCTAGATATTCAGCTCAACAAAGTCATCGAGTGATTTTTCCAAATGAAGGTAAGCTAGAGATTCACCAAAATCAGTCTCCCTTAAAATACAAAGACTATTCGTCCCATCGGGCATGCAAAAAAATGTTGGTCAAATATCTGCCTAAAATACAAAATTTGTAGTTGTACACCCTAGACATGACCAATATTGAAAGGCCGAAGGAGAGAAATGTCCTTCGAACTAATATCCAGAGAGGGTTGGCTCCCTTACTAAATCCTACACCGATTTTAAGTTTAGAGTTGCAGGAAAGAAATGGGAAATATAGCCACAGTCCAGAAGATGTAGGATTGGGGACAGTTAGCAGCAAGAATTCAAATCAACTATTATAGTAGCATACAACAAAAAGAAGGTAAAGAATCCACTTATGATTTCACGAAGACAAAATCTAGAATCATATTCCAGTATCCACTTCCTTACTAGTAGTATTTAAATCCAAATACATAATTTAAACTCAACAGATAACAAACATGAACCTGAAATAGAAATTCTTGAAGTAGAAAGAAATCACACACATAAATTAGTTGCAGAATCAGAAGCCAGGTCCCTTCTATTTACACAAAAAAATTGAAGTATTTTTCTGTAGAGCATCTATCATCTTCATTACATCAAAATGCTTAGTATTTATAGAGGGTTGCACCTCTATCATTTAATGCACAATACAACAAAATATCGGTTAATAAAAAATCAACAACAACAATTATCTCCTTGGTAATGATGATGATCGAATCAAATTATTCTTCAAGAGATAGTAATCCGGATTTCATGGAGTGCACCTGGGAAATGAGCATAGATGGACGATGGAGAGAACGTCTCAAGATTCGGTGCATTGAGACTCAACAATGTCATGCGATAATAGAGAGCTTGAATATTAAATTCTAGGTGTCATCACATTCTCTCCTGCCTTGGAATCTTACCCTTGTCGGTTGAAATCAATGAAATTTAGTTTGGCTTTGAAAAGGAACGAAGTCCATAGAGGGCACCTTGAAAATAAACAAATTTGTACCAAAATCTAGGATGTAGCATTTAATTTTGGCATCTCTTCAACAAGAATTATGGAAATATCAATCTCATTGTTTCTAAAATTAAATTTGACCAGTATTTGATATTTTCCCCAAATATATTATCAACAGGGGCACTTTGAAAGAAAATATTACCGAAAAGAAGGGGCAAGAATTAATTTTGCTCATGCAGTCTGATGTTTTTACCCATTTCTTGGGTAATTTCACCCCTTACCATGCTTTCACCCCTTTCCTAGGTAATTTCACCCTTTTCCTAGGTAATTTCACTTGAAAATGATATGAAAACATCTTCTTGCAAGAAGAGAGGCCAAAATTATTGACTCACCCCTAAGAGGGGCAAAAATGATTTTTACCCTTGTTGAGGGGCAATGTTGACTTTGACCACCAGGAAAATCTGCTATTTCTGGGAGTTTCACCCCAAAACATCTTAATTTGGAATTTCACCCATGAGGGGGGCAAAAATAATTTTCACCCCTGCCCAGAGGTGACTTTGAATTTGACCTTCCTTTCTGTGCCTGGATGGCATCATCTTTATGTTTGCTTCTCCGAAACTGCTTCTTTCTGTGATTTCATCCTTGATAAGGGCAAAAATGATTTTTGCCCCTATTGAGGGGCAAATTTGAATTTTACTGTGCCCAACATGCTCTCCATTCTATTTTCCCTTGAAGATTCTTTTATCTGGCATTTTGCCCCCTTCCAGGGGCACTTTTGACTTTGACTCTTTTTTTTTTCGTTATAAAATTTCTCCTTCTTCATTTGGACGAAACCTTCTAATTATGGTAGTTTCGCCCCAATGGAAGGGCAAAAATGATTTTCGCCCCACCATAGGGTGACTTTAACTTCGACCGATGCCCATCCATTATTTTTGCCCAAAAAGTACCCGAAAATGGATTTTCGCCCCAAAAGTGCCCAAAAATGATTTTTGGTGGTATAGCTTCCCAAAGCCATAATTTTTGATTCGTTGACTTGATTGTCTATTGTAATATATCATTGGAAAGCTTGGGAAGAGATCTACAACACAAAACATGATGTCCCATCCATTTCGTTCAATTTTCATCCCTCTTCGGGGCCTCTAAGAGCTTCATATTGCATTTTTAAGCTGTGTTGGAGAAATTTCTCGAGATGAAAACTTTAATATCTCTCAAACCGTTTAGGGTATTGGGGTGATTCTTTCACCATAAGTCTAATTTTTCAATTCCTCTCCTTTGGGTAAATTTTCAAGTCCATAGGTGTCCATTTAGGCTGATTTCCCAAAAATGGTCGCTTCCCGATTTTCACCTTTTTTGACTTTTGACTGCAGTGTGGCAAAAATGCCAACAATTACAGTTATTGACTGGTTTCATGCTTCCCTTTAATATGCTAGTTGGTTGAAATTTGTATGCTACACAGAACCTATCAAAGCCCTATTTTACAGTAGGGACTGTTTTGGTGCCAAATCTACTTGACAAATTAGTTTTGAAATGAGATGAAACTTCTAATATGCTGGAGTTATCATGCTTATTTACTCCTATTTTTCTATGCTACTTTATTCACCAAAAACCATGCAAAAACAGTCATAAAATGCTGAAAACGGTCAAAAATAGTGGTAAGTGTTCTACACATTAAATCATGCAAACAAATAAAAAATAATGCATTCTAATCACACATTTGTTATAAAATAATATCATATTTGGTTTTTATGGTAGTATTTTCATGTTCAAAACATGACAAAAATGAGACATTTCTCGGCCTCATCATCCCCCAACTTGATCTGATGCATGTCCTCATGCATCCTAGCAAAATTTGAACCAGATGCTATTAAAACTTTTTTTTTTTTCATCATTTGATGGTGCAGGGGTGTTATTTCTTGTTTTGTAAGAGTTTTTGTAATTTTTGCAATTTCTGTAATTTCTACAGTTTTTTTCTTTTTGAACAAAACTTGTAAAAATTTGAGTTTTATTTTTTTGGAGTGATTTACTTACTTAGAGTGTGGTGGTATAAATTTTAGGGTCTTCAATATTTGATGTGCCTTTCTCCTTCTACTATTCTAGAGCTTTTTTAGGGCATTCTGGCATATTTTTTGGATGATCTAGAGTTATGGGTAGTGCCTCAAACGGTTCCAATATTCTTCTCAACTCCTTTATTTCTTGCAACAATTAGTCAATGTATTTGTTTTTTTCTTTAATTATTTGTTCACCCCTTTCGATCCAGGTTTGTTGAGTTTTGATAATCACCCTAACAACTTTTACATGGTCATCTAACTCATATTCTTCGTATTCTTCAGTTTCTAAAGAATATATAGGTAATTCCATAGAAGGTGGTGAAATTGGCTCTCTAGCTTTTGTAAGTGGTCTATTTTCCTAATTAAATGGTTTTGGAACCAAAGTTTCCTATTTATAGGCTAGAAGACCTTCTTAGCTATTGTGTCCCTGTTGCTCCGTTAGCTTGTTTAGTTCCTGCAAATATTTTTCTTGCAGATTTTACTAAAAAATCATAATCATGTTCTTCTTCCTCTAATGAAACTACTGCTTCAGCTAGAGACCTAATATCCATAGAGTTTGAGGATTCTAATTGTGCAGATGTGTAGACATGAAAAATTGACTCATTTTCCTTAGTTTTTCTCCTAGAAAAGTAAGGTCATCTTCAAGAGAATTTTTACCCTATCAAATCATCTCAATTGTTATCAAAATTTATACCATTGGATAGGGCTTAAAAATATATTTCCAATGGTATATAATATGTCCAATTTTGACATCATTTTCCTCTTTTTTTGCTCCAACAAACCAAAAATTCTTGACTGTTGGGTAAAATCACTCACCGATCAACAAAATCGCCCATAGATCAACAAAATCACCCATAGATCAACAAAACAACCCAATTATCAACAAAATTGCCCCACGATCGATGAAATCATCCATCGATCAACAAAATTGCCCGTGATCGACGAAATCGCCAGGCAATTTTGTCCCAAAACATAATTGTAACAAATTTGCTAAAATATAAAATCTAGTTTAAAACCTCTTACCTGGTTTAGCCACCATTTGGATTAGGGAGGTTGGCAAGTAGATTGGATGTGGCAAACATAGGAGGTATCAAAACTTCCTCCATGTTTAGTCTAACCTCCCAACTTCCTCAAACCCCTCCTTGGCCTATTTAATCTAGGTCCTTTTCCATTTTTCCTCTTGGCTGATTGATTGACTAACTCGCAAGTTGAATTCAAATCTCCTAATATTGCTGCTAAAATTATCTTAAGAATCCCTCGCATCAATTTGCCATAGAATTCAGTTTCCTAGCACCCCCATTGTCTAATTTTGTTAATGCAGGTATCTGTTATAATCACCTAAAATACCATCATAATCGCCTACCGATCGATAGAAATGACAAGCGATTTCAACATAAGTGAAAGACGATTTCATCAAAGACTAGGCAATTTCGTTAGAGAGGAGGTGATCCTATCTTCAGATCAGCTAGGGGTAAGGATTCAAATCATTGTTTGCATTTATTTTCCAATATTTTGTTTGTCTATGCATTGCATCATGTCCATTTAATTTATTATTCAGATTTAGATATTGCATCTTGGTGTTCACCATCATTCCAAGTAATTGCATTATGAAATCAGGACCATAATCGCATAAATCCATAGTATATTAGGTTGAATTGTCATCATAGTATTCTCATGTCATTTCATATCCATTTGCATATAGAAATTAAAATATATTTGTGACTTGGAGTACGAGAAACTGTTATAATTTGCAAGAAACATTGTTTTTTGTCCTCTATTTGTTGTCAACTATTTTGCTACAGGATTATGACATAATCGCCTGCGATTTTGTTAAATTGGAGGTGATTCTGTCAGAACACAAAAGATTCTATTTAGAAAAAAAGCGATTCTGTCAAAACAAAGGTGATTTTGTTTTGCTACAACCCTCAGAATCTTCATTGAACATCCAGCTCAAATAAGGCTTATAATTTCTTATAATTCCAATCGTATGCATTGTATTTAATTATGTATTCATTGTTTGCTGTCTTCATTAAAACAAAATCACATATAGACAGTTTAGTTACATAAAGGCCAAACTTAGGTGTGAGAGAAATATTTATAAAAATAACGCATCAAACATCTTCCAAGCCTAGGTATGGAAACTGTCGTTAAAATTTTCCTGATGAACCCTTAATTCGTCCAAAAATCACCATAAGAAGGTACAAATAAGTGCCTCTCTTTCGAGGTGTAGCTCTACTATTTTCCATTCCCCTCTGAGGCACATATCCATTAGCCTAGAGGAAAGGAGTGTGCAAATTTTAGGCCTACATTCTTTGGTGAACCCGACGTGAATAACATAGGCATATTTCTAATTCAAAAACATCAAAAACAAAACAAATATATATATATACAAGAAAAACAACAAAAAAAAGCATCATTTCAAATTTTTATGTTTAGATTCTAAATTTTAGATACCAAATATTACTTTTAGAAGTACTAAAGAAACCATGAGTCTTAACTCAAATCAATATGAAGCCATCAGTAATGTTGGGAAAACTCTGCCAAATACATTTGTTGATTATGACCAACCTCATCCATATTCAACATCACCTTTATCACACTTTTCTCATGTTTCATCCTTACCCCAAAAAAACAATCCCTCTTCCAATCCTCTTCATAACGATACTATATTTTCTCCCACATATCCATATTATACCTATCGATCCGCATATAATCCTTCTCCACCATTTCAACATTCTTCATTCAACACAACACATCCATTTCAACAAGAAAATACTTCTTTTTCCAATCCTACCATGCACTCACATCAGACTTCAAAATCTTCCTATCATCATTCTATTCATAATAAAGAAAAAAGGTAATAAACCATTAAGTCCTTTTATGGCTGAATTCCTAAGTCAATTACCAAAAGCCTCTCGAAAACCTTCACCACGTAAATTTACTAAGCTCAATCAACCAATGGATATAATTATCAAGCATTTACTTGATACAAATAGGATTGAGTTACCTCCCATAAGACAACCTGATACCACAACAGATTGGTATAAACCTGAGTTACATTGTGAATATCAGAAAGTGGATGGACATACGACACAAAAATGTAGAGATTTAATATGTGCAATTCAAGATTTGATTGATGAGGGTATTTTCACTATAAAGGAATTACAATCTACAACTGATTATAAATCTCCAATAAACAATCAAAATCCTACACAACAAATACCCATAATCAATCAAGACACGAGGATCTCCCAAGAACCTCTACTCAATTATCAACAACAAGAAACCAATCAAATATTGCATCTTAATATGTCCCATAACAATGATATCACTAATATTGTAATAGAAACTACAAATGAGCAACCTCAAGTTCAATCAATTCAATTTAATATTCAAGATATGGATTCCTCATTTGACCAACCTTCAAAACTATCTTTAGCTCTAGAGCATGATCCAAAATGGAATGTAACCATAGAAAGCCCATATTTAACATCAAAATATTAATCTGAAATCCACTTTGATAGCCAAAAACAAGTGATTAATCCTCAAGCAAAGATATCCCTTTTATAAGTATTACAAAGTTCTCATGTTCATAGGGAAACATTATTCAAGATACTTAGCCAACAATTTGTTCCTCATGATATTTCCCCTAAGAACACAATTAATGGTGTAAGCCCTCTTGAGGTTAACCATATTTCATTCTATGATGAGGATATTCCTTCCTCTACTCCACAAGAAGACTCCTCTCTTTACATTACATGATTTATTAAAGAAACACCTATTAAAACTATCATGGTAGATAATGACTCCTCTCTTAATTTACGCACTTATCAATTATTCCAAAAACTTGAATTAAAGGAAGAAGATCTCAATGAATCAAATGTTATTATAAAATATTTTAACAATGAAATTCAAGAAGTTCGAGGCACTACAATTCTTCCCCTTAAGAGTGGACCCAAGATCCTGGATACTTTGTTTTATGTAGCATCTTGCCCTTCACCTTACAACCTACTTCTCAAAAGTCCTTGGATTCATACGATGAGGGTTGTCCCTTCCATTCTTCATCAATGTTTGAAGTTTAAAATTGCAAACAAAATTATTACCATACATGGTGACCTAACACCATTTGAATAATCTTTAATGGTTGAAACATCAAGTTCTATACATTCTCCATTGTCACAATTACCTCCTATCAATCACTTTTCTTCATCCATATCCGATCATCCTTGTTTACCAAATAACACCCATGCATATCTTTCACATGTGCTCCCTCCATCTTATCAAGACTTGGACGATAGTGATAAGAATGAAGAACTTTCTTATCCTTTTGACATTTTGTTTTGCAACATGATCAATTTTACACATAAAAGTCAAATCTTTTGCTACATTGTTCTACACTATAACAAAGCTTTTGTTATTGCTACCTTTTACTCATCACCTTTTGTTCTTCATTCTCCCTTTCATTATTATTATCACATCAAGTTCTCTATTCTTTTCCTCTTTATCATTGTCATCTTCTATCCATCACTTTTCTTCATCTACATCTCATTCTTCATCACAACAATCTCAACTATCAACCAAACAACTTCACATACACCACAACAAAATTATCCTTCAAAACCTCCTTTGATTTTGAAGCCATCTTAGACATGTTATACTCAAATAACCTTGTATAATGTATATAGATCTTGTATATAACACCAATTCCATCATTAAAAGTAAAAAATCATAAAAAAATAAAAATCAAATAAAAAAACTAAAAAAATAAAAAAGTATCAAAATCTCAAAATTATTTCAAATAATTCTGCATTTTACTTATTGTTGTATTTCAAAATTTTAAAGCTATATTTTCCTTTATTTCAGATTAATTCAGAAGTTATCTTGAACCATACACTTGATTTCAAAAATTAATTATTTTGGTTTTATCACTATGATTATAAATATCTCTTGTATCGAAGATCACTATTTTACTAAATAATATTTTGAGTTTTGGGAAATGATCTTGCTACTTCTAGAACCAAGTATAATTTTACACATTAAAATGATTTATTGCAAATTCGAAAAATGATACTACATAGTAGTCTTAGTCTCTTAAGCGAAAAGTTTCCCCTGCTATCCTATCATGCGCATGGTCTAGAATTTTTGAGAATTGGAAAAATGACAAGCTCACCCCTGCTCGAATAAAAATCCCTTGCTCTACAGCCAATCCGAGGAAGTATCCCAAAAAAAAATCAAGAAAAGCAAAAGTCAAAAATCAAAAGAAAAAAGAAAGAGAAAAAAAATAAAAAAGAGAACGAAAAGAGAAAAAGAAAAGTAATACAATCCCCTTGTTAAAAAAAAATGAACAAAATCCCCACCCCTTGAAAATGAATAAAATAAGGGTGAATGAGCTTGAATCCCTGAAATTCTTAGTTATTCGAAAATCATGAGGTAAGCCCCATAACAGGTGATTTATGCCCAACTTGCTTGACATTGGGTAATTCCTTTTCACATGGTGACATGTTTGTCATATTAGCGACCTTATTTTGTACAGACCTATGTTAGCTTGTGGATTAGCTAGCTTTTTATGACTTGAATTACATAGTAGTCTGGTACGATTTCATGCACAAAAATCATGGTTAATGAACCCTTCACTTGCACACACATTGGTGCATTCAAGTTTGTTTGCATCACTACCTTACTCAAAATTGGTAAATGAACATTACAAAGCACACACATTTTATCCTTGAGAGATTTTTTATCACTGTGTCAAATCAAGATGGATAATGAACTCACTTATCACACACTAGTTTTTGATAAATTTGAATTTGTCTTAGAAATAAGTTAAAATATTTCTTTGAAATTTGTCGGACAACATTAGTTTATCGTTACTTTCATTACATAGATATTTCCAAAATTTCAAAAAAATCTCAAAAACAACTTATTGCAAAAATAACATGTAGTTCAAAATCACTTATCATACATAGCATTCATGACTTCGCGATGATGGTATAATTCCTAGGAATTATTCTGCTCAATTTTCACACTAGGAATTCTATACCTAGCACAAACCATATTTCTAATTTTTCATGCCCAAAATTGGTCCATATATTTTCATAAAAATTTCATAATATTTTTGAAACATGTGACACAATGATTTATCTTACATTACTTTGCATTTTAAAAGAACAAATAATTTCATATCATCATGCATTTCATTTTGATTTTCGTGATGATAGTATAATTCCTAAGTAATTATTTCATATAATTTCACACTTAGGAATTCTATGCTTAGCGTAAATCATCCTTCAAATTTTTCATGCTTTGCTCAATCTATTTCACAAATATTTACCACATATGTTATTATCAAAAAAATATCACACATATTCTCATTATCACAAAAACCTTAAGATTATTCTCAAACATACAACCATTCTTAGCAATATCAAAAACATTCCTCACAAACAGGATTAGCTTCGAGACTTAGCAAGCTTTGAACTCCACCAACAGTCTCATAACAGAACAAAATCCTTTGAGGTTTATTGCTATAATCTATCAAACATCTTGTCCCAAAACAACATCAAACAATTTTTTTCTCATCATAAAGCCTTAAGATTATGCACACAATCTTTTGGTATTAGCAATACAAAACTTCCTCACAATAGGATCCACTTCATGACTTAGCGAGCTTTGAACTCCACCAACAGTCATATAATAGCACAACATTCTTTGAGGTTCATTGCTAATCCCTCAAATCTATCATCACACAAAATCATCTTTCTCAAAACACACTTTACAAAATCATATTCCTTTTATGTTAAGCATGATCAAAATGTTCAAAAATCAAAGCATGATTATAAGAAATTATGTAACATAACCATCTTATGCAAATGCAATAAATCATCCAATAAATCAAACAAAGTCACATAAAACAAAGAAGATCAAATTCGAGTTTTCCACCAAACGTAAAATTTGGTGTAAAAACTCGAGGGGGCATCCTAGTCAGTAAATTAGTAATTATTTTTTTCTAAGACATCAATTTCACATAAACTATTCATTCTAAACCATCTACTTCATTTTTTCCCATGTCAAATCATAATAATTTCTACTCAAGTGTCTACACTTTTCTTTGATGCATTTATTGTTCATAAATATGTCAAAGAGGGGGCAAAATGTAGACATGAAAAATTGACTCATTTTCCTTAGTTTTTCTCCTAGAAAATTAAGGTCATCTTCAAGAGAATTTTTACCCTATCAAATAATCTCAATTGTTATAAAATTTTATACCATTGGATAGGGATCAAAAAGAGCTTTCCAACGGTATATAATATGTCCAATTTTGACATTGTTTTCCTCATTTTTTGCTCCAACAAACAAACAATTCTTGACCGTTGGGCAAAATCGCCCATCGATCAACAAAATTGCCAATAGATCAAAAAAATTACCCATAGATCAAAAAAATCATCCATTGATTAATAAATCCACCCGGTGATCGACGAAATCACCCATCGATCAACAAAATTGTCCATGATCGACGAAATCGCAGGCGATTTTGTCCCAAGATAGAATTGTTACAAATTTGCTAAAAGACAAAATCTGGTTTAAAACCTCTTACCTGGTTTAGCCATCGTTCGAATCAGGGAGGTTGGCGAGTAGATTGGATGTGGCAAAAATAGGAGGGATCAAAACCTCCTCCATGTTTAGTCTAACCTCCCAACTTCCTCAAACCCCTCCTTGGCCTATTTAATCTAGGCCCTTTTCCATTTTTCCTCCTGGATGATTGATTGACTAACTTGCAAGTTGAATTCAGATCTCCTAACATTGCTGCTAAAATTATCTTAAGAATCCCTCGCATTAATTTTCCATAGAATTCCATTTCCTAGCACCCCCATTATCTAATTTTTTTATTGTAGATATCAGTTATAATCAACCGAAATACCATCATAATCGCTTGACGATTGACAAAAATGACAGGCGATTTTGACATAAGTGACAGGAAATTTTGTCAGAGGCTAGGCGATTTTGTCATAGAGCAGGCGATCTTGTCTTCAGATTAGCTGGGGGCAAGGATTCAAATCATTGTTTGCATTGTTTGTCTATGCATTGCATCATGTCCATTTAATTTATTATTCAGATTTAGATATTGCATCTTGGTGTTCACCATCATTCCAAGTAATTGCATTATGAAATCAAGATCATAATCGCATAAATCCATATTATATTAGGTTGAACTGTCATCATAGTATTCTCATGTCATTTCATATCCATTTGCATATAGAAATTAAAATATATTTGTGACTTGGAGTACGAGAAACTGTTATAATTAGCAAGAAACATTGTTTTCTATCCTTTATGTGCTGTCAACTATTTTGCTGCAGGATTACGACATAATCACCTGCGATTTTGTTAAATCGGAGGTGATTATGTCTGAACACAGGTGATTATGTTTAGAAAAAAATCAATTCTATCAAAACAGAGGTAATTTTGTTCTACTACAACCCTTAGAATCTTCATCGAACATCCGGCTCAGATAAGGCTTATAATTTCTTATAATTCCAATCTTATGCATTATATTTAATTCTGTATTCAATGTTTGATGTCTTCATTAAGTCAAAATCGCATACAGATAGTTTAGTTGCATAAAGGCCAAACTTAGGTGTATGAGAAATATTTACAAAAAGAACGCATCAAACATCTTCCAAGCCTAGGTATGGAAACTGCCATTAAAATTTTCTTGGTGAACCCTTAATTCGTCAAAAAATCACCATAGAAGGTAAAAATAAGTGCCTCTCTTTCGAGGTGTAGCTCTACTATTTTCCTATTCCCCTCTGAGGCGCAGATCCATCAGCCTAGAGGAAAGGAGTGTGAAAATTTTAGGCCTACAAGATGCATGAGCAACAATTTCTGTAACTTCATCATAAAATTTGACCTTCTTAGATTTTGGGTATTTTGTAGGGCTACCTTAAATTTTTTTACTTTCTTTGTGTCCTATTTTTGACAGCTGGTTGAAAATAGTGCATCAATAGCTATTGCTCTCTTGTTGTCATTTTTTTCAACTTTCCTATTTTTTATTAAAATTTCCTGTGCATGTGTTTAAAATTGTTGGCTAAGCTAGAATGTCTGATTTAACTAACTTAGATCTATCTTTGCACAAAAAAAATGGATTCCCATTCCCTTTGTCTATGTGATTGCATGTGTTGAAGTGCCCCAATCACAAGGATCCAGAAGCAAGTGATGAAAACTAGGTACAATCGAGCACTTCGAAACACGCTGGATGATGCCCAATGTGATTGCTACCATGTATGTTCTGGAAATTTATGCCCAAGTTCATGGAGGTTATGGTTTGCATCACGTGGATTTTTTTTCATTTTGGCACGTGCGTGCCAACTAGATTTGAATTTTTGTGTTGCCACACGTTTTTTAATTTACAAACTTTATTCCATAGCTCTATTTCATTCTGGAGCTTTATGTTATTTTCCTGCATACATACAACAAGAACATGAATTCTCATTTTGGAGCTCTATTTCATTTTGGAACTTTGTGTTATTTTCCTGCATACATACAACCAAAACATGAATTTTCATTTTGGAGCTTTATTTCATTTTAGGGCTCTATGTTTTTTGGCATATATACAATCAGAACTGTATTTTCATTTTGAAGTTGTATATCATTTTGGAGCTCTGTATTCTTTTTGCTATTTTCTTGCAATCGGACCTCAATTTCTTATTCAACCAAGGGCAAAATAGGGTGCTTCTTGACATTTTGGAGAGAATATCCATTTTTACTTGCCAGGTTTATAAATTATTTATGCCAAACATTTAATTATCATACATCACATACAAAATGCCTACTATGACAAAATGCAAAAAACACATACCTGGCTGTCCTAAAAATTTATCATGCACTTTACAAATTGCTGCTTCTGATGATTGTTAGCAAGCTATCTGAAATAAAAAATAGAACACATGTACAATTGGTAAGATTTATACAATGGTGTAGCAATGATGAATAGATAAAAAAGATAAACATGCTAAAAACTAGTTTTCATGTAAGTCTTAATTCAATAGCGTCTTTGAAAAGGTTTTTACTATTGAATTATTCATTTTTTTATCTCTTTTTTCATCAGAAGAGGTTGCCATTTCTGGTTTTCAACTAGCTTTCGTTTTTTATTTTATTTTTATTTTTTCAGGAGCTTCAATGAAAGAGAATGTCTCTCATGAGGCTTTAATGAGAGAGAATGTCTCTCATTTTTATTTGAATAAGAACAATCCTTATTCTGAAAAACACATCTTTTTTTCTGTAAGAAAACAACAATAATGAAGCATCATCCTTTCTTTTCATATGAGCAATACGAATATTCTCATGTCATCATTTCCTCCTTATTGCTGAAAATGAAGTATTGACTTCATTTTTCCTTCTTCCTACTGAAATTGATGCATGTCCTCATACATTTGCATTTTGTGGAGCATGCCTTATGCTACGTTTTTTTCTCTTTTCTCTCTCTCTTTTTCTCCTTGTTTTTTCTTCTCTCCCTTTTCTTTTCTTTCTCTTTTTTTTTTCAAGATTCAAAGATATGATCATTAGAAATCTCTGTCAGAAGAGGAAGCCTCTTCTATCATATGCATGTTTGATTGTGAGAAATATAAAGTAAATTCCACCTTTGTTAGTAGCTTATGATACCATCGTAAATAATGTTCATTCACCACTAATGTCCTCCTTGAAATATCAACAAATGAAAGTTGAACTCCATTCTCAGACACTTCTAGTTCATCCTGGATGCTCCTAATGTGATCATCATGCCATATTTTTCATTGTTTTTGAATGAAATTTGTTTGGTGAAGTACCTCCAACCAAAGTTTATCCAATGCATTAAACTATACAGTTCTTTTATTTTGTACCTGCAACAACTCAATGCCAACTTCTAAAGATGTATGAAGTGTTAGTAAAACATTAGAATGTTGTTTCAATGCATCAAACAATTTTACTTCCTAGTCATTAGTCAACCAACTATTGATATTCAAAGGTTGTTTTGGTTGTGTTTCAATTTGTTTTGGACCAAGATGTATTGAATTGATTCTTTGAAAATTATGCATTAATGAATTGAGAGAGCAATGATGGAAGATTTGTGTATCTTTATCAAAAATAAATCTTGAAGGAAGTAAATTTGATAGATGGAAATGAAAATATGAAAGAAGATGATGATGTCATCCATGTGGTAAATGAAAGAAATTGTCTTGTATTGGAATGGGTGATAAATGTTTAAGTTCTTGTTCTTCATTCCATAGTAATTGTTGGATAGTAATTGGTTCATATTTAAACTCTGAATTTAGAACATTTTCATCAAAAATAAACCTTTTGGATGAATCCAACTCTTCTACATTATCCTTTACAACTATGGAGGCCAAAATTGAAATGTTCTTTTCATTTTTCTTATATGTGTCAAGAAACCATGGGTTTCCTAGATATCATACATAGGTGGAGTAAGTTTTCCTACAAGTAAGTCTACTAATTTTCCACCTACTTGTATGGTTTTAGGATATATTTTCTTTTTTTTCTTGGTTTTTTAAAATACATTTTATGAACAATCATATTAATGATTGATATGTTTTAATAGCTTGAAGTAAAGGGATTATAACATTTAAATGTTTTAATTCCTTTATCAAGTCTTATTTCAAAGATGTTATTTGTGATATCTCAAACTATTCAGGATATGATACTTTATTCGTTAAATCATTTTGAGAGAGGTTTTCTATTTCTTTTTGATTTTCTTTTTGTTGTTTCAATGTAGATGGGTTTTCATGTTTCTTTTCTTTAAGTCCCCTTTCTACATTGATAAGTGGAATAGGTTCAAGAAGTGGTATTCTTGAACACAATTAAGTGTTATCACAGTCACTAACATATATTATGGTTGTATTTTATGATTCAACCATTAAGACAAGGGTTTCCTGTTTAACATTGTTTGGATTGGCCATAGGTTGAACTAAAAGTGGAGGTTGTTTTGCTTGTTTTAATGTTCTCATTGTTGTCCCTACATTTTTTGTTGCAACCATGGTGGATGTTGTTGATTTAATTATTGATTCATCCATCCATGTTGAGACCACTCTTGGGAATATGCCCATGGTGGTTGACTCCAATGTGGTTTAAGTGGACCTGAAGAAGACCACGACGTATACCAAGGATTATTTTCCCAATTTGTAGGAAATTGAGAAGCATTTTGATATGGAAATTTAGAAAAATTACCCCCTTGTCTTTTTCCTATAAAATTGAGTTCTTCATAGGTTGAGACTGTTTTTCAAATATACTTTTGAGTCTTGGTAACAAATCACATTGATTTTGTTAGAATAATAAATCATTTCCTAAGTTGTTACTAGGATAATTTGTGTGGTTGAGATTATCTCAGTTTATTATGATCCAATGGATTAGATTGTACACCTTTGCTATTTAAGCAAGGTCTGTTTCATTCAATAACATCAAGTATTTCATTATTCCAACATGGTATTAGATCGGGCTTTCCCTGCCTTGTGAGCCTGAGGAGCTTTTCCTCATGAGGGGATTTCCCTCATGGAAATATCTCTTTTTTTTTTGTTCCCATTTTTTTTGGATACTAAGGGAGTATGATCTCCATCCTTTAATGGATGGATCAGAAACCAGAAGTTGAAAAATTAATGGTTGCAATTTTTTTTTTGAGTGATTTTTTTTAGGTGTCCAAGGAATCTGGTGTGATGGTGGTACATGAGTTTCAACACACTCATGTGTTGCATTTTTTTTGAAGGAATCTGTTGAGTTCAATATCTATTTTATGGACATCATTGTGAAAAACTATTATGTTGGCACTAACAAGCGTGAGTTTTTTTTCTATTTTTTTAGGGGGAACAACATTTTTTTTAAGGAAAAATTTGTCCAGTAGGACTCTTTAGATATATACCGACACTGTTGGAGAAAGATGATGATGTTGTAGTGTTTTATACTTCAGATCTGGATTTATAGATTTGGGTTTGGAAAGTATGATGTACTTGTATTTTTTGCTGCTACAAAGACCTATGGCCCTATCGGTCCCTTTGTCCAAACCTACGATGAAACATTGTAAATGGGTGGTGCAGTGAATGTTGCGATGCTCGATGATGCGGTGGCTTCTTCGATGTCATTGGGCCATTGATTAAAAACCACAACGATTGACTCCAGATGAATAAGCCTTGTGCCAGCTATTCCCAATTCTCTGTTCATCATTGTGCTATTGTTGTATATACTAGATCTATCTACAAAGTTGGCATTGTTTGAAAGCAGATATTAACGTCATAATGACTCCATAATTTTTTCTTGAACAATAATTTTTTTCGTGGACAACCATGATGGAACTTCCATTTGGTCTGATTTGATGGATCGACGAGGTCCACATTACAGTTACAACTTGGAGACCACAATGACTTGCCGTTGCTGCATTAAAAACAGACGAAGATATGGAGATAATTTAGTTAGGCCTGGTTTCTCTGACTGGACGTTGTTAGCCAAAATTTAAGGGTGCATAGCCATTGAAATTGTTGGATGTTCTTCACTCTTTCGATGAGGCGATGCTATTGTAGTAATTGTTGTTCTCAAAGATCTGAAAACTAGGTGACACAATATTTTTTTGTTCTGATGCTCGCTGTATTTAGTCGAAGAGGTACATTATTGAAAATGGAGATCACTGACTGCATCTTGTTCACCTCCCAAAGAGTCACTTATTGACAGTGGAAGTGCGTTGGCGCCTATGTTCGAAGTATCGTAATGTGCTAGATTATCAATGGGAAAAATTTACTAGATGCGATGTATTGCGATGAATGTGCCTCGCGTCAAAGATGAGCAATGGACATAAATTTGGCCAACAATCTGGGCCATTCACATCACTGCGTCGCTTGAGAAACAAATCAAAATGGTGATGCTCCTTTAATGCTAAGGATCGAAATGGTGATGCTAAAGGATCTAAAATGTGTACTGTTCAGAACGTGTGCACCATGCTCGGGGATTTGTCGAGGATAGTTGATTACACCAATTTTCTGATTGATTGTAGTAGTGCTTGCTACTTCCATTTATTAGTGCAATACATCTTAGGCAGAGATTTAAAAATTTGTTTTTTGGGGCCATTTTTCCTGTTGCTTCCACTGATATTTTTTGACGCATATGGACCAAAAATCTAACGTTGTACGTCAAAAATAAGCCACGATAATCTAGATTGTTTTTTGGCATAATCGTGCATGTGCTCGGAGGCCATTGGGATAAAGGACATTTAGATCCAAGATGTCCGTGGTAAATCAATGCATATAAGTTTTTTTTGAAGGTGCAGGCTGTACGTGTTCCAGACGGTCGACCTTGTGCACAGTATTCAATCACCCCTAATTTTATGGAGATTGTGTCAAGACGCACATGGCGAACATACATTATTTCTATTTAGTTTACAACTTCTACGTTGACTGTCATCAACACGCTCAACGACACAGATTCGATAGTCCTTAATGGAGGACGTATTCAGTCAAATAGTTGCAGCAAAATATCCCGGAGTGCACCATTTACAAAAATGATACCATCATTATCAACATCGAAAAGTGCTTAGTGCGTTGTTCCCAATCACACACAGGCGTTACAGTTTGATTTTTGCATGTTTAGCTGTACATTTGTCAAATGGTAGTCGTGGTGGTAGTATATGACATGGTGCTGGTATCGCCATTGGAAAATCCATCGAAGATCACACTAGATCCATTTAATCAGGTAGATTTTTTCACCTGCTCTCCACCAGTTGTTTCTGTTGTGGCATATGATGTTGTTGCCAGTTTGATCAATGATTGCACTGTGTTTTGGAGGAGATACTGTTACATGGAAGAGATCTTTGATGATGGATGAGATCTGCAGTTGTGTTCAAATTTTGTGTGGGGTGCAAGCTGAGACACCAAAACAAGAGCATTATCATTAGAGGATTCATAATTTTGAAAGGCACTCAAGTGATGTACCCTCCCCACATCGTTGACACTGAGGATCAAACCACATAGATGAAAACCCTAATCTCAAGATTGACGATGTACGAAAATGGAGGGCCTGGCGAGGTGATGATGAGACGATGAATCAATGACGATGAAATGCTAGTTTTGCTAGGATGATATCCGAAATGGAGTGCCTGATTTTTTTGTGTTCAATAATTCCCGCTGAAGAGGAATTTATTATAAAATTTGTATTCTTTTCATTCAAAAATGGGGGCATTTATTTTTTATTTAAAAAAGGGACCATTTTCCTTTGTATTACCGCTTTATTTTGTGGGGGCATTTATTGTAATGTTTTTTTGAAAACATTATAATTATTTAAAAAAAAATCATCTATTTTCGCAATATTTCCTTGTGAAGAAAGGAGAAGCATATTATTTTCTTGCAACATTGAACTGATATATAGGGGTATTTATAGTCGTCGAAAAGGTTTTTCTAAGACGAACACATTGATGGCATCTAATTTCAATTTTGAGGCAGTTTAACTTGTGTTTTTTGACCTCAAATTTATTGTATCATGGAGTGCACTCTTGGTGGAACCCGACACTCTCATTGCATATTTGTAAGTGATCCTAGTAACTAGTCATCTCCTCTATATCACCTAGCGATTGCAGCGACTGGTTACCCATGCATTCTGGTAGGATGAGGAGATCACCATAAGGACACGTTCAAGAGCTACAATGGTGCCCTTTATTCCCTTGACCTTGTTATCAGCCTATTGTGTTCATATAGGTGGAAACCACTACTTATGCTTGTGGAGTTGATTTGGACATCCCTTGCGATTCTTGTGGTTCTTTCCACACTATATTCACAATTTTTTTTGTAAGACACTTTGGTTTCAAGGGATTTTTTCTTTAGTGATTTTTTTCATTTCTCAAAGCCTTGATCTGTGTCACATGCACCGGTCTGGGAGTATGGTTTCATTATTTCGGTGACGAGTCTCTAATTTTTTGAGACATCTAATGGATCCTTTGTAGGCTTCTTGATGGAAGTTGTCCTAGGGGGGTTGAAGAGGACATATTCCTTCCTCTCCATCCTCCATGCACATATTCCTTCTTCTTCTTCTTCTTCTATTCTGGTAGGTGGTTTTATCCCTTGTGGTTTTTCCTTCATCTCTCTAGTAGAGTTTTCTTATGCATATATTGTACATGAGTACCTTATCAGGCCTTGTTACCGAGACTCATACTTGTGGATATGCCACTTGTTTAATTTTATTGTTTTTTACTACCTCCTAGTATCACTTAAGGGGGGTGTTAGTATATCCTAGTACCACTTAAAGGGGTTGTTAGAATAATAAATTATATCCTAAGTTGTTACTAGGATAATTTGTGTGGTTGAGATTAGCTCAGTTTGTTATGATCCAATGGATCATATTGTACACCTTTGCTATTTAAGCAAGGTCTTTTTCATTCAATAACATCAAGTATTTCATTATTCCAATAGATTTGTAGGTGCCATTTTTCACAAATTCTGCATATAGCATATATAAATATTTTATTCAAAGGATATTCATGTAGAGAGTGCTTCTTCTCACATCTTGAAAAATAGATGGATAAATATTCAATGGATTCATTCTTTGCAATCATTTCATCTAATGTTGTATCAAGATGTTCTAAAATATCATATTTTAGATTACAAACTTCTTTCATGAATTATTTAAAATAATTTATATTATTACCAGTTTTGTGTTTTCTATACCTTGAATAGGAATAATTTTTACAAAGTTTAATGATTTTTTGAAATTCAAGTTTATTTGCATCTCCTCTTCCCAAAATATCCAATACGTATCTTGATTCATCTTGTAGTCCTCTCAAGAATATGGCTTTAGTAAGTTCAGTTTCAACACTCCCACATCTCTTATGAACCAAAGAAAAGCTATCTAGATAGTCTTCTAAAATTTCATCTTTCTCTTTTTTCATTCTAAGTATTTCATCATTTTGATTCTTGACTTAACAATATTCTTGGTATCTCTCCAAAAATATATTTTCCTTCTTATCTTAGGTTCTAATTGAATAAGATGCTAAGGTGATAAACCATAGTAGGGCCGATTCTTTAAGAGTGGAAGGAAACAATTTAAGCTTTTGATTGTCATTAGTGTAATCATGAGCTTGGCATATAATCTTAAACTCAAATAAAAATATATCAAGATCTTCAGATGTTACTCCCTTGAAAGTTGGTAACATATAGGGTGAAATGATTTTTAGGGAAGAGTTTTGATTAGGATCTAATTAAATGGGGTTTTGAAACGTTCTGGCAGGTGTACTAGATGCACTAGGGTGGAGCACATTCCTAACACATCCTGGATTCTCTTACAAGCCTACCATCATGGGTTTCCAACAACAATTTTAAATCCTGTTAAATTGTACTAATTGTATGGATTTGTCAAGAAAAGGTGGTGAACTATTGATTTTTCCTCTTTGTAGTGATTTCTCAAGGAATCCTACACTTCTTGAAGTAGATTATTGTGATTATTTAAAAATTCCAACATTTTTGGGAATCATAAATTCAAACAACTTTGGCGTAGTTTCAACCTCTTGTTGCTAATTTTTTTTCTTCCTATGGTTTTTGAAATTTTGCTATGCTTGTGTCTCTAAATTTATGAATCGTAACTATTAATTTCACAATTGTGCTTCATGCAAGTTGCTATGTTTAGGTTTTTACTCTAAAGTTCACAACTTAACACAACCAACAATTGTTTGACTATTTTATCTCCTAACAACACCTATTTTCCCTAGCAACGATGCCAAAAATGATGAGTATAATTATTGTCATCATTTATTTTTATATTTATCAAATCTAGGGTGGTGTCCAAGGTTGTCTATGATAAAAGGCTTTGGTTGGTTACAATTTAGGCACTCAGTTCACAAGAATTTATTTAATGAAACCGATGTTTTTTGGGTGGTTTTAAGGTCACACTAATACTAATGTGCATAAATTGAAACTAAATTAAATTGCAAAATTGAAAACTACTTCTAAGACATAAAATTGACAATTAACTATAGTTGTAGGAAATTGAAAATGCAAAATTGAAACTTGTTGAAAATGGAATCTATATTACGCTTGCTAATTTGAAATGACTAAAATAGAAAGATGATTTAATTGAAATCAACTGAATTTAATTCATGCCAATTTGAAACTTGCAAAAAGTTGTTAGAAAACTGTTGCAGAAAGTTGTCAGGATTTTGCTGCAATAAACTGACATAAAAAGTTGCTGAAATTAAAATGCAAAAAATAAGAAAATAGAAACACATCACAGGGGTCATATGACTACAAAATTTACACATAAATCACACTTTAAAACATTTAGAAATTTTTATGCTAAAACAGGGGTTAGTTCTACTTAAACAATCTTAAGCAAGAATCTGACAAGAAAATGCTACATCAAGAGAATATCATAAAACCTGCTAAATTAGCTCCTTCCTCTAGGCCTGAGAGTGGGCCCTTTCTCTCCAATATAGAAGAAGGTAAACACACTCCTAAGAACTAAAAACTAATCACTCACAACTCACAAAATTAACACATGAAAACTGCACTTTTATTCAGACTGTCAATTCATATTACAATGGTCACAAGAGCACTTTCTGACTATTTCCTATTTGCTTCTAACTAAGTACTTAAATTCTACTCCACTAATAACTCAACCAATGGTGAGTGATCCTATTTATAATATTTATTACACTTGTGCTGCATTTATAGATTCAACTATTTTGTTGTTCATTCATGATTTGCTTGTTTGGTTGCAACAGACTCAATCTATTTCAAGATAGAATCTAATGCAATAGTTTCTCATTTGCTTGTTTATGCTTCCAATAAAGTGTGAAAGAGCTGGGAATGGTTGGAATATATCTCTTACACCTATTATTTCATCCATATATCTTCCTCCTCACGAATTGGATGCAGTTGTGTCTATTCTTGTTGAAACAATACATTTTTACCCGTCATTCCAGAATATCAGGCAAAATATATGATTTTTATTGTTGTTGTCAACCAAACTATGTGGGAACACCTCCAAGTGGATAATAAGTCTTTTATGATATCCTTAGGTGCATTCCCATTGGTTTTACTTGCTACCTTTGAATATTTCCATGCCCTCCTTTATTGTGACAAGTGGTTGGAATTTATATGTTGTGTGCAACTATCCCTACTTTTTTTGCTTTATGCCTTGTTGCTATCATTTGGACCATGTTAGAATGTGTCTAAATAGGTTAGGGTTATTCATTAGTCTTTATACACATATTTCAACCACTTTTATTTGCTCTTGTTGACTAGTTCCATGCTTCCCTTTAATATGCTAGCTGGCTGGAATTTGTATGTTGCACAAAACCTATCAAAGTCCTATTTTACAGTAGGGACTTTTTGGCACAAAATATACTTGATAACTTAGTTTTGAAATGATATGACACTTCAAATATGCTGGAGTTAACCATAAACCATATCATTCTTATTTGCTCCTATTTTTTTATGCTACTTTATTCACCCAAAACCATGCAAAAATAATCATAAAATGCTAAAAATAGTAAAAAATAGGGGTAAGTATTCTACACATTAAATCATGCAAATAAATAACAAATAATGTATTTTAATCACACATTTGGCATAAAATAATATCATATTTGGTTTTTATGGCAGTATTTTAGTGTTCAAAACATGACAAAAATGAGGTATTTCTGGGCCTCATCACAGAACGTATCCCAAAGACTCACAAATAAACAAATAATAGAGTATTCCTAACATGATATGGAAAATGAGACCTACAAGGCCCAAAAAATGTGATAGGACTCAAAAGAAATTTGTTCATGTTTGGCACCACTAGCATTGCATTGTAAGGGGCCCCACATGTTGCTTCCCATGCTTTCATGAATGCCTACACAACCAAAAAGAATTATTACACACAATAGTTATGGATAACAATATCCCGGTGAAACCATATACATGAATCCAATATTAAGAGCTCTATTTCAACAAAACCAAAGTTATAATCACTATATATTTATCGGCTTATCATCATGGAAACCATCTCCAACTGCACCATATTTCATAACATTGAAGTGCAGGGAATGGGTACAGTATTATTGTGCAATAGACAATAATATGAGTTGCAATAGATAAGCTTTTCATAAGGATTATTGTAGTCCTCTTTTAATAAGATTATGGTTACTTAAGCCTACATAATTATTTTATGATATTGATGATTTAAGTGTTAACCATGGCAAGTCCAAAGAGATTATTACAAAGTCACCTAATGAAACTGACGTAGAAACATAATGACAAAAACAATAAAATCCTCAAATGATTCAGTTCAATACATCTAGACAAATCCTAGTAGTCAAGTCTCTAAAATATTTTGTGACAAGAATCACTTCTTGGAAATATTTCATGAAAATAGATGATGTTTCCCACCAGATGAAGTCAAACTAAATAAATTGTAGTTGCAAAAGATAATCAGTTCTTTACCATGTACAAAACCAATGTGGTTACAAAAGAGACCAAAAAGGAAAGGAAGACTTTCTTTCTCTATACAAAAAATTAAATGTTAACACTACCATTTATATGTATGTACTGTAATCCAAGTTGTCCATTTGTGTTACCTACACATATAAGAAAATGTTGAACTATGATATGAGAAACTAACTGTTTTAAACTCAAACTGCAAAATAATCATTGAATATTTTGATTGATTTATTTACCACACTTGAGCTTATATGTCCTATAAATTCAACACACAACTATTCACCATATAGTTATTCTATAGATACTGACAAGAATCACTTCTTGGAAGCATTTCACCAAAAGATAATGTTTTCCACCAAATGAAGTCAAACTGAATAATTTGTAGTTGCAAAAGATAATTAGTTATTTACCATGTACAAAACCAATGTGGTTACAACATAAGCAAAAAGAAAAGGAAAGATGTTACAAATTACATGTTGATGTTGTCATTTATGTGTATGTACTATAATCCAAGTTGTCCATTTGTGTTACCTACAAGTATAAGAAAATGTTGAACTATGATATGAGAAACTAATTGAATAATGCTCTCTACCAATGAAGTATTTACAACTTGGAAAAATTTACCCTTATATAAATATTTGTGGAAAGGATCAAAACCTATTTTAACTTAACCTTACTAGTTGATGGGATTATTACGTTCTTTTATCTCATAAGAAAATACTGTAATTTGTCAGCTATTCTTGCCAAGGCATCAACAAGTTTCCCTAAAACTTCTACTAAAATATTTGTATGTTCATTTCTTTGATCCATATCTAGATAATTTAAATTATGATAATTGACATGAGCAGTAAGTACTTGATCATTTCTCTCCAAACTAGAGAAAAATTGTTGTTTCAAATCCCTATCCTCATTACATTCAAAAGCATGTATCCTCTTTTGAACAACACCAGATTATTTGTAATAGCATTAGATATTGCAATGGTCGTGCATACCCATTTCCCACATTAGACATATCTTCACCAAGCAGCAACATTGAAAATATTTCTTTCATCATTTCAACCACTACATAGCATAAAGCAATTGACTTATTACGAATACAAAAATATGAAGATAATTTTGTTTGGTTAAAAGCTTACATTAATCTATGTCCAAAACATATGAAAGTCAATTATCCTTCAAATGATAATATGGATAATATGAACACAATAAAGAGATAGTTGTTCATTATTCAGTATTTGTCAATGTACTAACTAGATTGTTAAACATTCTATAATACTTTAATTTTAAGTATTATTTTATCAAGGATATGGTGTAAAATAAAAGAATAGAGTTGTAGCACTCAAGAGCAACTTGTTGATGTGTTCACAAAAGGAGTTTTCAAATCTCAGTTCTTAAAACTTAGAGACAGTCTTGTGAGACCTCTCAACATCAAGGGGGATAATGTTCAAAATGTGAAGCTGAGCAAAAACTAATCTATCCATATTAACTGATGATGAGAAAAATCTTAGTGGAAAATGTTAATTTAGTTATTCACTTCAATATTGTAACTATAGTTGTGCATATTTTTTGTCATGTCAGTTAGATAGTGAAATTTGTAACTGAAGGAAATTAAAAATTGTAGCTATGTATATTCTTTATCATGTCAAGAAGTAGAATTTGTAACTAAACGGAAGTAAAAACTATAGTTAGGCATATTCTTTGCCATGTCAGTTAGTGGAATTTGTAACTGAAGGGAAGTAAAAAATTGTAGCTGTGCATATTCACCAAAAATATTGTAATAACTATAGCATAAGTGTGTATTTGGCTACAATTTATTTTTGGCAATGTAAATTATTGTGTAAAATTTCTTTGTGTTGTGTAAAAGAGCAGGTTTGACACTTGATTTTTTGACAATCAATGTGGTGATAAATGACACTGCTTATGGATGTAGCTTGTATCCTTGATATACTGGTATAAGATGTTGTGATTTGTTCCTTGATCCAATGTTAAAAATTGACACTATAACCTATCCCTTGAGCTTTTGTTGCTTATGGTTGTTAATATTGACAATCAATATTGTATCTTGACTCTTTTTTACTACAATGGGACTCATGATTGTTTTTTATCACTATGCCTTTTGAAATCCATAATTGATGTTGTATTTGATTCAATAACACTATGTCATAAACCTGTTGTTATTTACTAGTAAAATTTAACTTCTGGTTGTATGCTACTTGACCTTCTTGCAAGAAGAACATATTGTATTTTGTCTATACTATGTTGTAAGTGAGTTTTAACTAGGTTGTTGTAGCACACCTGTTTGGAAAATAGTCAAAAAACTTAGAACATGTGTGAGTAGATGAGATGGACAGAAGTGAGAGGACATGGATGATTTTTAGAAGATACTTGAAATTTAGGTCTTACGTGGGTGAACATAAGGGTAGCATGCTAGTGAAATAGAATTTATATATGTCCATAATAATTTAAACAAAATTATACCACAGGAAACAAATTGGGTAGATTGTTTAGAACAAAACTTGATCAAGCTACAATTTAAGTAATCATTGTGTTCACTGGATGCATGATGTAATGATTAATTTTATGTACATAGGATGCATTCAAGATGATTTGAGTTAAGAATTCCATATTTGGACAGTAGATCACTTTGATGATGTTCTTCCTTCTTTGTAGTTGCTGTAGTGAAAATGTTTGTGTCCTTTGATCACCCTAGTTGAGAGCTGTCATGTGGGGTGATAGTCTCAAGTGTGGTGATCACAAGGTAGAAGCATAACTGTTCCTATTGTGTATGGTTGTAAATATTAAGGAATGATTGAATATAAATAAAACCAAATATTGTTTGTACTTATAATAAATGTAGACCATACCTCTTGCATAATCTAAAACATTGTGCCATAAGGAATATATGTGTAAAGCTTTTAGTCATTTATTAAAATCTATCACGATAGCATAATGGCTCGATTTAGACATTTTAAACGAGTTAGATTATTTCCAGACCATTTGCAGACCTTGTGAAATTATGGTTGAATAAGCATGATTTTAAGTAGTGTTTGGAAATAAAAAAAGGATGTACTAGAAACCATCCTTCAAACCTATGATGATAGCATGTAAGAGTGAGTTGCGTTATCTCTTTGTGCATGAATTATCCTGTGCAGCTTGAAAAAAGGTTATTTCATATAGATATAAGTTCTTTCTAAGTTATTTTGTTCAGTCTTGCTATTGAATTAATCCATGTGAATAAGGACCTCAATGGATATCTCTCAAATATGAGAATGGATTTCTAAATAGAAAGAGGTATACTTGCAATTCAAAGAGCTTGTATAGATTTTCTCTAACAATGTTGTCATTACATTGTATCCAACTGTCTCACAAGAATAAATCACAAGTTCTTTATGGACATTTGATCCAACTGTAACACATACTTTGTGTTCCCTTGTGGAAATAAAATTGGAAATTGATATATGATATGATGCATTGTATTATTTAACCTTTTGCCATGAAAGTAAAGGTAGCCATAGAATGTGAGTTTCCTTTATGATGTTATGGACTAAAAGAGTGAGTGTATTATTAGGATTTTATTTTCAAATTGGGTGACAAAGGATAGATGTTGCTATATGATGTTTGAATTCAAAATTTGATGGATTTATGTTATTCTATATATGACTAACAATTAGGAACAATACTATGTTCTCGATTCCAAGGGATGAAAATACACAATCTATGTAAATGATTGTTAGCAGAATTTCCATGTTCTTTCCAGGGATTCCATATTCTTTTAACTTTTTTAAATTATTAGCTTCTTTCCATGCTTCTGTTCTACCATGGCTACTTAAGTACCCTGGCTAGATATGGATCGTATAAAAATTTCAACCCACTTTCCATTATAGAAAATTTATGGAGGCTCTGCAAAATGTGGTATTCACCCACCCTATTTTAAATTAAAGTTACTGCATCAAAATATTTAGAATAATTTTTGACTTAGAAGCTTCATGTAGGTGGGTTGTACTAAAACAAAATTCTATGTGGTTGTGAATTTTCACCAACCTCAAGAATATGTAAATACTCCCACCTCTAATACTTCATAATCATATTACCATGGTGTTTTTCCACTGCATGGAAATATTTGAACCATGTTCTCCTCCTTGCAAGTTGAGGTATTTAACCACATGAGTTCATGCCATTTACTGGATAGTCACTTTAACATGTATCCCATGTTTAATAAACCCAAACCTTAATCATCATGAGAATCACTCCACCTTACCACTACACTATAAACCCCTAGTCCACTCCAATAGATATTTTTCTTAGAAAACCCTATTGATCTACTTATAAATGTTTTTTTTTACAAATTAAGGCTTCTTCATAATGATGACATTTCCAAATCATAAATTGATCTATATAATAGAACAAGTTATCCCATGGGCAAAAAAGATAGAATAAACCCTAGGTGCAATTGGGCTACCACAGATTAGACTTTCAGGGATTAAAAAGATAACATAGTAAACTCCAAACAATTAAATGGTCAAAATTAAATTAACAAGAACCAAAACTACTGAATAAAAATTGGTTAGATGGGTGCTTACCAAAATCCCTACAGTACATGTTAGGATCTAATATCACCCTTGAATAGATATTATGATGGATCAACCATGCGGTCCTAACTCCTATAGGTTACCCTGAGCACACCCCTCCTATGGGCTACTCAGGGCCTATATCTCCCCTACTTCATTCCCTTGCATGATGTGTCACTTCCCCCATTCCCTAGAAGCCCTTTTCACTCCCTCCTAGGACACACAGTGGTGCATGGCCCTGCTTCAGCCTTTCCACTCCTCAAAATATCCTTGTACCCATCTATCATCCCCCCTCTCTTTTTCCCTCCCTCGCGTAGGAAGCCATATTTTTTTTAAAGGGTGATTTTTAAGGGTGGTTTTAAACCACGAAAATACAAAAGAGCATTTTTGGGCGATTTTTTACCATTGTAAAAAATCATCATCTCTTAGCCATGCTGAAAAGCCTTTTTTGGTGTAGTATTTTAAGGGCGATTTTAAAATGCCCTCCTAGGGTCTATTAGGGTGGTTTTTTACCATTGTAAACAACCATCATATTTTAGTCACCCTTAAAATTTAGGGTGATTTTACACCACCCTCTAAGGGTCTATTAGGGTGGTTTTTTACCGCCATAAACAATTATCATATTTTAGCTGCCCTTAAAAGCCTTTTTTGGTGTAGTGAATTTAAAATATGCACAAAGGCAAATTGAAAGCAAAAAGAGATTTTTAATACATAAAAAAATGAGAATTTATTAATCTCATTAGTAAAAGCCAATAACTAGGTTACCAAAGGTAAACGTGTGTAAGCAGTTTTAGATAGGTAAGGAATTGCAACAATTGTTCCAAGTTTGGATTTAAAATCTTCTATGCATTTCAACCATTTATCATAGTGAGCTTATATATTCACCTACTAAGCAAACACTCTAATAAATGTTGGCTTTTGAGTCTTATTATCTCAATAATATCATAGGTCCCAATATAAATAAGCCACAATATTGGTCAACATATTAATAATGAAGAGTAGAATTATATATGAGAAATCTAACATGTATATCAAGGCCAATATAATAATGAAATAAAATTCACTTATAATATAAAATATGAATGTAAATGGCCAAAATAATTCATGAACATGCATGAAAAATACTTACAATATTAATTGCTCAAAATATTTATACAAGCTTTATTATCGATTGTTTCTTATTTTTCCTCTTGTTGTATTCGTGTTACATTAAATGGAGCTTTGTCTCCATATATATAAATAGTAATGTGACTCTTCACATACTTAACTATTGTTCTCCATTTGAAAACTCCCATGACCTTTGGCTTATCATCTTGTCACTTGCATACTAGACTCTTCACTCTCTTCTTACAAGCATACTTGACTATATGATACTTGCACACTTCTACATGACTCTTACTCTCCTACATGCACTCCTAATACAAAACACTTGTGCACATTATTTCTTTACATATTTGCACACTTGCATACATGATACTTGTGCACATTCTCTCAATACACTCTTGCACTCTAACTTACATAACACTTGTGCATTTCTTACACATTGCACTCTTACATGATACTTATGCATTTATTGTACATTGGCACTTACATGAAATGGAAATATAAATCACTCATCTAAACTAAAGACTCAATCCTAATGTATTACACATTTACATTTATACCATGAAGGTACAATAGGGGGTACATTTGCATGTACCAAATAATGTAATATTCCTCAACAATAAGATTCATGCTCTAGTGCCATAAAGAGATCATTTACTAGAATCAAAAACTTTAGTGACAAGAAGCATCATCTCATGATTGTGATTAGACATCATTACTTCATCTCATGATTAATGTAGATCCTCCTCATTTACAACTAAATTTTGTATGACATTAGGATTGTATCCCTTGTTGGGTCTTGAGACCACAAGTAAAGTGGGGCACAACATACACACTAGCCACTACACTTTATCCAAATTTGAATGCATGGTATTCCTTTGTGTTCTCAATTAACTGCAATAAAAAAGTAAAGCATGTCATCCAACAATGACAAAAAAGGCTAAATATGAAAGACATACCTTTAAAAAATAACAATAATAAGTTACCTCTAAAAAGAACCTATATGCAATTTACAACATCAATAGTATGAAGTTGCTTATCAAATTTAGTAATGGTCCCATTGTATAATGGGGAACTCTAGATGCTTAATGTAGATGAATGAGAAATACCATCTATCTTTTTTATGAAGGATCTAAGAAATATTAAAAAGTGAATTTGTTAGCTCAAATTAAGTAGTGTGCAACTGGAAAAACATTTGAGCAACAACATTAGAAGTTTACAATAATATTTTTAACAAAATATTAGGATATAATAAAATATAAAGAAAGAATTACAAACAAGGAAACAAACATGTACAACAATAGGCAATAGCAATTGAATGGAAAATCTTCAACCAATCAACTAAATGGATGAAAGTATACCAATTGAACTTAAGGAAAAATCAAAAGGAAGAAGATAGTTGACTCTCACTATAAAATATGATTAAACATTATGAAATATAAAGTACTTGACCAATATTCCCTAGTATATATGATGCATGTAATATACATGAACTATTGTAAATTTAAAATATTCTAAGAAAATGTCCATAGTTCTTTTTTTTTAAATGAGGAAGAACAAACTAAATAAATAGAACAATAAAAAAATGGAATGACCACTACAAAGAGAGAAAGGATATTCAAACCTTACCAATAGGTAAAAGGATTTTATACTAAATATCCAAACCAAAAATGTGTACAAAATTAATTTCTTTGTCCTAAAGAATAACAAAAAAAACCATCAATCTATAATTTAAATCAACCTTGTAAGATATAGAGGAAAAAAAAACATAAACATACACATGAATGGAATTTTAAAAACTAAATATAAAAACAAAAATAAACATCAAGAACACAAGCAAAACATAAAGTTAGATATCAACATTTATTAGATTCCAATACCAAGAACTTTATATGCTTGCGTATTAGAAAAAGGAATGCATATTCAATTCTCAATTTTGTTCAATATGACTAAAATAGACTCTAAGACAAGTAAAGTGGGAGACACCATACACACTAACCACTACATATTTTTCCAGATTTGAATGTGTGATATTCCTCTATGTGCTCAATTAGCTGCAACCAAAGATAAAAGCATGTCACCCAACAATGATAAAGAAAATGCTAAAGATGAAAGACAACTTTAAAAAAAATAAAAACAAAATAATAAGTTACCTGTAGAAAGAATCTATATGCAATTTACAACATCAATAGTATGAAGTTGCTTATCAGATTTAGTAATGGACCAGTTGTATAATGGGACACTTTGGATGCTTTGTGTAGATGGATGAGAAATATCGTCCATACTTTTTATGAAGGATCTAAGAAATATCAAAAAGTGATTTTGTTAGCTTAAATCAAGCTACATAGACCTCTATCCAATTGTAATAGCATTAGATATTGCAATGGTCGTGCATACCCATTTCCCACCATCAGACATATCTTCACCAAGCAGCAACATTGAAAATATTTCTTTCATCATTTCAACCACTACAAAGCATAAAGCAATTGACTTATTACGAATACAAAAATATGAAGATAATTTTGTTTGGTTAAAATCTTACATTAATCTATGTCCAAAACATATGAAAGTCAATTATCCTTCAAATGATAATATGGATAATATGAACACAATAAAGAGATAGTTGTTCATTATTCAGTATTTGTCAATGTACTAACTAGATTGTTAAACATTCTATAATACTTTAATTTTAAGTATTATTTTATCAAGGATATGGTGTAAAATAAAAGAATAGAGTTGTAGCACTCAAGAGCAACTTGTTGATGTGTTCACAAAATGAGTTTTCAAATCTCAGTTCTTAAAACTTAGAGACAGTCTTGTGAGACCTCTCAACATCAAGGGGGATAATTTTCAAAATGTGAAGCTGAGCAAAAACTAATCTATCCATATTAATGATGATGAGCAAAATATTAGTGGAAAATGTTAATTTAGTTATTCACTTCAATATTGTAACTGTAGTTGTGCATATTTTTTGTCATGTCAGTTAGATAGTGAAATTTGTAACTGAAGGAAATTAAAAATTGTAGCTATGTATATTCTTTATCATGTCAAGAAGTAGAATTTGTAACTAAAGGGAAGTAAAAACTATAGTTAGGCATATTCTTTGCCATGTCAGTTAGTGGAATTTGTAACTGAAGGGAAGTAAAAAATTGTAGCTGTGCATATTCACCAAAAATATTGTAATAACTATAGCATAAGTGTGTATTTGGCTGCAATTTATTTTTGGCAATGTAAATTATTGTGTAAAATTTCTTTGTGTTGTGTAAAAGAGCAGGTTTGACACTTGATTTTTTGACAATCAATGTGGTGATAAATGACACTGCTTATGGATGTAGCTTGTCTCCTTGATATACTGGTATAAGATGTTGTGATTTGTTCCTTGATCCAATGTTGAAAATTGACACTATAACCTATCCCTTGAGCTTTTGTTGCTTATGGTTGTTAATATTGACAATCAATATTGTATCTTGGCTCTTTTTTACTACAATGGGACTCATGATTGTTTTTTATCACTATGCCTTTTGACATCCATATTTGATGTTGTACTTGATTCAATAACACTATGTCATAAACCTGTTGTTATTTACTAGTAAAATTTAACTTTTGGTTGTATGCTACTTGAACTTCTTGCAAGAAGAACATATTGTATTTTGTCTATACTATGTTGTAAGTGAGTTTTAACTAGGTTGTTGTAGCACACCTGTTTGGAAAATAGTCAAAAAACTTAGAACATGTGTGAGTAGATGAGATGGACAGAAGTGAGAGGACATGGATGATTTTTAGAAGATACTTGAAATTTAGGTCTTACGTGGGTGAACATAAGGGTAGCATGCTAGTGAAATAGAATTTATATATGTCCATAATAATTTAAACAAAATTATACCACAGGAAACAAATTGGGTAGATTGTTTAGAACAAAACTTGATCAAGCTACAATTTAAGTAATCATTGTGTTCACTGGATGCATGATGTAATGATTAATTTTATGTACATAGGATGCATTCAAGATGAGTTGAGTTAAGAATTCCATATTTGGACAGTAGATCACTTTGATGATGTTCTTCCTTCTTTGTAGTTGCTGTAGTGAAAGTGTTTGTGTCCTTTGATCACCCTAGTTGAGAGCTGTCATGTGGGGTGATAGTCTCAAGTGTGGTGATCACAAGGTAGAAGCATAACTGTTCCTATTGTGTATGGTTGTAAATATTAAGGAATGATTGAATATAAATAAAACCAAATATTGTTTGTACTTATAATAAATGTAGACCATACCTCTTGCATAATCTAAAACATTGTGCCATAAGGAATAGATGTGTAAAGATTTTAGTCATTTATTAAAATCTATCACGATAGCATAATGGCTCGATTTAGACATTGTAAACGAGTTAGCTTATTTCCAGACCATTTGCAGACCTTGTGAAATTATGGTTGAATAAGTATGATTTTAAGTAGTGTTTGGAAATAACAAAAGGATGTACTAGAAACCATCCTTCAAACCTATGATGATAGCATATAAGAGTGAGTTGCGTTATCTCTTTGTGCATGAATTATCCTGTGCAGCTTGAAAAAAGGTTATTTCATATAGATATAAGTTCTTTCTAAGTTATTTTGTTCAGTCTTGCTATTGAATTAATTCATATGAATAAGGACCTCAATGGATATTTCTCAAATATGAGAATGAATTTTTTAATAGAAAGAGATATACTTGCTATTCAAAGAGCTTGTATATATTTTCTCTAACAATGTTGTCATTACATTGTATCCAACTGTCTCACAAGAATAAATCACAAGTTCTTTATGGACATTTGATCCAATTGTAACACATACTTTGTGTTCCCTTGTGGAAATAAAATTGGAAATTGATATATGATATGCTGCATTGTATTATTTAACCTTTTGCCATGAAAGTAAAGGTAGCCATAGAATGTGAGTTTCCTTTATGATATTATGGGCTAAAAGAGTGAGTGTATTATTAGGATTTTATTTTCAAATTAGGTGAAAAAGGATAGATGTTGCTATATGATGTTTGAATTTAAAATTTGATGGATTTATGTTATTCTATATATGACTTACAATTGAGAACAATACTGTGTTCTCTATTCCAAGGGATGAAAATACACAATCTATATAAATGGCTGCTAGCAGAATTTCCATGTTCTTTCTAGGGATTCCATATTCTTCTAAATTTTTTAAATTATTAGCTTCTTTCCATGCTTCTGTTCTACCATGGCTACTTAAGTACCCTGGCTAGATATGGATCGTATAAAAATTTCAACCCACTTTCCATTATAGAAAATTTATGGAGGCTCTGCAAAATGTGGTATTCACCCACCCTATTTTAAATTAAAGTTACTGCATCAAAATATTTAGAATAATTTTTGACTTAGAAGCCTCATGTAGGTGGGTTGTACTAAAACAAAATTCTATGTGGTTGTGACTTTGCACCAACCTCAAGAATATGTAAATACTTCCACCTCTAATACTTCATAATCATATTACCATGGTGTTTTTCCACTGCATGGAAATATTTGAACCATGTTCTCCTCCTTGCAAGTTGAGGTATTTAACCACATGAGTTCATGCCATTTACTGGATAGTCACTTTAACATGTATCCCATGTTTAATAAACCCAAACCTTAATCATCATGAGAATCACTCCACCTTACCACTACACTATAAACCCCTGGTCCACTCCAATAGATATTTTTCTTAGAAAACCCTATTGATCTACTTATAAATGTTTTTTTTTACAAATTAAGGCTTCTTCATAATGATGACATTTCCAAATCATAAATTGATCTATATAATAGAACAAGTTATCCCATGGGCAAAAAAGATAGAATAAACCCTAGGTGCAATTGGGCTACCACAGATTAGACTTTCAGGGATTAAAAAGATAACTTAGTAAACTCCAAACAGTTAAATGGTCAAAATTAAATTAACAAGAACAAAACTACTGAATAAAAATTGGTTAGATGGGTGCTTACCAAAATCCCTACAGTACATGTTAGGATCTAATATCACCCTTGAATAGATATTATGATGGATCAACCATGCGGTCCTAACTCCTATAGGTTACCCTGAGCACACCCCTCCTATGGGCTACTCAGGGCCTATATCTCCCCTACTTCATTCCCTTGCATGAGGTGTCACTTCCCCCATTCCCTAGAAGCCCTTTTCACTCCCTCCTAGGACACACAGTGGTGCATGGCCCTGCTTCAGCCTTTCCACTCCTCAAAATATCCTTGTGCCCATCTATCATCCCCCCTCTCTTTTTCCCTCCCTCGCGTAGGAAGCCATATTTTTTTTAAAGGGTGATTTTTAAGGGTGGTTTTAAACCACGAAAATACAAAAGAACATTTTTGGGCGATTTTTTACCATTGTAAAAAATCATCATCTCTTAGCCATGCCGAAAAGCCTTTTTTGGTGTAGTATTTTAAGGGCGATTTTAAAATGCCCTCCTAGGGTCTATTAGGGTGGTTTTTTACCATTGTAAACAACCATCATATTTTAGTCACCCTTAAAATCTAGGGTGATTTTAAACCACCCTCTTAGGGTCTATTAGGGTGGTTTTTTACCGCCATAAACAATTATCATATTTTAGTTGCCCTTAAAAGCCTTTTTTGGTGTAGTGAATTTAAAATATGCACAAAGGCAAATTGAAAGCAAAAAGAGATTTTTAATACATAAAAAAATGAGAATTTATTAATCTCATTAGTAAAAGCCAATAACTAGGTTACCAAAGGTAAACGTGTGTAAGCAGTTTTAGATAGGTAAGGAATTGCAACAATTGTTCCAAGTTTGGATTTAAAATCTTCTATGCATTTCAACCATTTATCATAGTGAGCTTATATATTCACCTACTAAGCAAACACTCTAATAAATGTTGGCTTTTGAGTCTTATTATCTCAATAATATCATAGGTCCCAATATAAATAAGCCACAATATTGGTCAACATATTAATAATGAAGAGTAGAATTATATATGAGAAATCTAACATGTATATCAAGGCCAATATAATAATGAAATAAAATTCACTTATAATATAAAATATGAATGTAAATGGCCAAAATAATTCATGAACATGCATGAAAAATACTTACAATATTAATTGCTCAAAATATTTATACAAGCTTTATTATCGATTGTTTCTTATTTTTCCTCTTGTTGTATTCGTGTTACATTAAATGGAGCTTTGTCTCCATATATATAAATAGTAATGTGACTCTTCACATACTTAACTATTGTTCTCCATTTGAAAACTCCCATGACCTTTGGCTTATCATCTTGTCACTTGCATACTAGACTCTTCACTCTCTTCTTACAAGCATACTTGACTATATGATACTTGCACACTTCTACATGACTCTTACTCTCCTACATGCACTCCTAATACAAAACACTTGTGCACATTATTTCTTTACATATTTGCACACTTGCATACATGATACTTGTGCACATTCTCTCAATACACTCTTGCACTCTAACTTACATAACACTTGTGCATTTCTTACACATTGCACTCTTACATGATACTTATGCATTTATTGTACATTGGCACTTACATGAAATGGAAATATAAATCACTCATCTAAACTAAAGACTCAATCCTAATGTATTACACATTTACATTTATACCATGAAGGTACAATAGGGGGTACATTTGCATGTACCAAATAATGTAATATTCCTCAACAATAAGATTCATGCTCTAGTGCCATAAAGAGATCATTTACTAGAATCAAAAACTTTAGTGACAAGAAGCATCATCTCATGATTGTGATTAGACATCATTACTTCATCTCATGATTAATGTAGATCCTCCTCATTTACAACTAAATTTTGTATGACATTAGGATTGTATCCCTTGTTGGGTCTTGAGACCACAAGTAAAGTGGGGCACAACATACACACTAGCCACTACACTTTATCCAAATTTGAATGCATGGTATTCCTTTGTGTTCTCAATTAACTGCAATAAAAAAGTAAAGCATGTCATCCAACAATGACAAAAAAGGCTAAATATGAAAGACATACCTTTAAAAAATAACAATAATAAGTTACCTCTAAAAAGAACCTATATGCAATTTACAACATCAATAGTATGAAGTTGCTTATCAAATTTAGTAATGGTCCCATTGTATAATGGGGAACTCTAGATGCTTAATGTAGATGAATGAGAAATACCATCTATCTTTTTTATGAAGGATCTAAGAAATATTAAAAAGTGAATTTGTTAGCTCAAATTAAGTAGTGTGCAACTGGAAAAACATTTGAGCAACAACATTAGAAGTTTACAATAATATTTTTAACAAAATATTAGGATATAATAAAATATAAAGAAAGAATTACAAACAAGGAAACAAACATGTACAACAATAGGCAATAGCAATTGAATGGAAAATCTTCAACCAATCAACTAAATGGATGAAAGTATACCAATTGAACTTAAGGAAAAATCAAAAGGAAGAAGATAGTTGACTCTCACTATAAAATATGATTAAACATTATGAAATATAAAGTACTTGACCAATATTCCCTAGTATATATGATGCATGTAATATACATGAACTATTGTAAATTTAAAATATTCTAAGAAAATGTCCATAGTTCTTTTTTTTTAAATGAGGAAGAACAAACTAAATAAATAGAACAATAAAAAAATGGAATGACCACTACAAAGAGAGAAAGGATATTCAAACCTTACCAATAGGTAAAAGGATTTTATACTAAATATCCAAACCAAAAATGTGTACAAAATTAATTTCTTTGTCCTAAAGAATAACAAAAAAAACCATCAATCTATAATTTAAATCAACCTTGTAAGATATAGAGGAAAAAAAAACATAAACATACACATGAATGGAATTTTAAAAACTAAATATAAAAACAAAAATAAACATCAAGAACACAAGCAAAACATAAAGTTAGATATCAACATTTATTAGATTCCAATACCAAGAACTTTATATGCTTGCGTATTAGAAAAAGGAATGCATATTCAATTCTCAATTTTGTTCAATATGACTAAAATAGACTCTAAGACAAGTAAAGTGGGAGACACCATACACACTAACCACTACATATTTTTCCAGATTTGAATGTGTGATATTCCTCTATGTGCTCAATTAGCTGCAACCAAAGATAAAAGCATGTCACCCAACAATGATAAAGAAAATGCTAAAGATGAAAGACAACTTTAAAAAAAATAAAAACAAAATAATAAGTTACTCGTAGAAAGAACCTATATACAATTTATAATATCAAGAGTATGAAGTTGCATATCGGATTTAGTAATGGACCTATTGTATAATGGGACACTTTGGATGCTTTGTGTAGATGGATGAGAAATATCGTCCATACTTTTTATGAAGGATCTAAGAAATATCAAAAAGTGATTTTGTTAGCTTAAATTAAGCAATGTGCAGTTGGAAAAACATTTGAGTAACAACAATAAAAGCTTAAGATAATTTTTTTAATAAAATATTTAGATACAATGAAATAGAACGAAAGAAAAATAAACATTTGCAACACTAGACAAAAACAGTTGAATGGAAAATCTTCAGCCCATCATTCGAATGGATGAAAGTATAACAATTGAAATAAGGGTAAATCAATGGGAAGATGATTGACCCTCACTATAGAAGATGATTGAACATCAAGAATAGTAAAGTACTTGACCAATATTCCCTGGCATATGTGATGTCTGTAATATGCAAGAACCATTGTAAGTTTAGATATTTTGAGAAAATGTCTATAGTTCTTTTTAGAAAATAAAAACAAGGAAGAACAAACTAGATAAATAGAACAATAACAAATTGGAATGACAACTACAAAGAGAGAAATGAGACTTAAACCTTAGTAGTTGGTACAAGGTTTTTACACTAAATATCCATGTCAATAATGTGTACAAAATCAGATTCCTAGTCCTAAAGAACAACAAACAAAACCCATCAATCTAAAATGTAAATCAACCTTGTAATATACAAAGGAAAAATAAATATAAACATGCAAATGAATAAAATTTTAAAAAATAGAAATAAAAAACAAACATAAAAATTAAAAACACATGCAAAACATAAATTCAAAAATCAACAATTATTAGAGTCCAATACCAAGAACTTTATATGCTTCTCTATTAGCAAAAGGAATGGATATTCAATTTTTAGTTTTGTTCAATATGACCAAAATAGACTCTACTTCATCCTTCCAAGGGCTCAATTAACTTTAAAAGTTTGATAATATAGTTTAGAAGAGATGCTCTTAAAATATAAATGAGACAATAAATTACAAATTTCAAATATATAAAAAGATACACTAAAAGCAACATGAGACTAATAATACATTAAAAAATGAGAATTTATTTAAATCTCACTAGCAAAAGCCAATATCTAGTTCATCAAAGGAAAAAGTGTTAATTGTAACAATTGTTCCAAGGAAAATGTGTGTTAATGGTTTTAAATAGGTGGGAAATTGCAACAATTGTTCTATATTTGGATTCAAATTCTTATTTGCATTTCAACCATTTGTTATAGTGAGCTTACATATTCATATAATAAAAAATACTTAAGATATTCATGCTCTAGTGGTAGTAGATCATTTACCAGAATTAGAAACTTCTATACCAACAAACATCATCTCACAATTATCGTTAGACATCATTTGGCGTAATGATCAAACTTGCTCTTAACGAAGGTAGACCTAAGATAGTATTCAAAAGAACATTCATGTAAGATAGATATATTATCCAAAATATATAAGGTCATAAATAACAACTCAAGTGAAGCAGGCTATTTGTTTAGCCCCCCCATACAAGCACAATAAATCATATCTAGAGTTACAATCTCACTTTCTAAAGTGTAACCAATAACAAGATCAAAATTCAACTAGTTGTCATGCATCTCCTTTAGAACACAATCATTGTCATGACTTCACAATGCTTTCATAAGACATCTAAATGAGATACATAGACCTCTACCCATTTTATTGTTATCCAATTCTACCACCAAAATAGCATTTGTGAATAACTTGAAATTTTTGTAGGAGTTTGACTAGGAAGAACTTGTAAAGTTACAAAAACCACATAAATGAAGATAATAAAATCCATGGATTTATCCAATAATATAGAACAAAATTCTCAAACAAGTGAATAAGGATATGCACAAATTTGCTTCTCAATGTGCATTGCTTATCTTACCTCAATCATATAAGAAGTGCACATCCTCCTTATAAGATATTCCTATCAAGAAAACTTGCCCACAAGCACAAGGATAATTGTAACCTCGTATTATATGTCCACCTACAATATCAATGGATTATCCAAACACCTATATAAGTAGTTGCTTATTTCAAACCAAAAGAATAAAGAATCACATTGAACCCTACTTCCAAATATATGTTGAAATTGCTAACATCATAAGAAAATAACACAAACTATATATTTCCTAAAAAGAAATAATATAAATTCATATATTGATTTTAAAATAAAAAATTGATTCTAAAAACCCCTCGTATTTACCTGAAGTGGAGATTGTTTTTTTCAAAATATCCAATTGTTGAGCCAAGGGAACAAAAACTTCAAAATAACGTCAACTTTTTGAAAGTATATGTTCATCCATCTCCTGTTTACCATAATCAATGACAATGTGCCTCCAAAACTTGCTCCCCATGACAACCCCACTGCAATCTTGTACCATGGAATTTCCATTCTTTTCTCTTGTTTGTTAGAATATGTCGGAGGAGGAGAAGCAAATTCCGGCCAAGAACAATTCTTTGGAAGGGGACAACCCCATAAATTTGGATTCCCTGTATATGATGATTCTGTAAATGTAATCAACTTTTGCCCTTGAGGCATACTACCTAAAAGGTGGTTGTTGGACAAGTTTAATGTCCCCAAGAAGCTTAGAGAGTTCAACTCCATAGGAATTTTTCCAAAGAGTCTATTTGTAGAAAGATCTAGAGACTCAAGTTGACACATTGCTACCAAACTATTTGGAATAGACCTCGTGAAATTATTCATAGACAGATTAAGAAACCTCAAGCCCTTCAAATTTCCAAATTCAAAAGGAATTTCTCCACTCAATCGATTATTTGAAAGATCTATAGATGTCAAGGTGGAAAGGATATAAGGATAATATTGATCTTTGCCCTTAGAAGTTATATACAACTCATCTTCATATTGATATACCATACCAAAAGCATATCCAGAATATGCGTCATACTTATTTGACAACACAAAGTTAATTTGATTTGCTATGGCCATTGCTTTTAAATATAAGATGTTGGGCGGAATAAAACCTGATATACAATTGGAAGAAAGGTCCAAGACTTGGAGTTGCATTAGCTGGCCAATTTCCTCTAAAATTGTTCTCTCATCACCAATACTTTTAACCATGAAAGATTTCCACTAAAACTTGGAATATGACCTGTAAATAGGTTTTGTCAAAAATCAAGAACTTGTAACCTTGTACAATTTGTTACTGAATGAGGAATTAATCCTTCCAATTTATTTTTTCGAAGAACTAACGAAGAAAGTTCCCTTAATTTACCAAAGTTGTAAGGTATCCTTCCCTGCAAACTATTATTTGCCAAATTCAATATTTGAAGAGAAGCACAGTTGGTCAAATTCAATGGAATGTAACCGTCTAAATTGTTGTTGGCTAGACTCGACACTTGGAGCCGTGATAAATTGCCCAACGTGGGAGGAATGCTACCTGTAAGCAAATTGTCATTGAGTACTAAAATTGTCATATTAGGCAACCATAATGATGGAATGACTCCACTCAATTTATTCTTAGACAAGTCTAAGGAGGTAATATGCGTCCAAGCTGAAGTATTTGTAAAAAGGCAGCCTTCCAAGCAATTTGCTGTAAGATTTATATATATCAAGGATGGACTAATATCCCATAGCCAAAAGGGAATTTCTCCAACAAGATTGTCGTTGGCCAATGTCAACTCTGTAAGGAAGTATTGGGTTGAAATCCAGAGTGGAATTTGTCCGTCAGTCTTGCATGATATCAAGTGCAGAGTGTCTAATTGAAAAGAGGGGATCCATGAGGTGCTAATGTTCAGTACACAATTGGATAAATACAATTCGTTTAATTTGGTGAGGTTATGGAAAAAGGTTTCCGAAATTGTTTGGTTGTTGTTGAGGGACAGGGAGAGAATTCGTATGGAAGATGACAATGCCGAGGAAGGAATGCTGTCGTTGAACTCATTATTATCAGCAAAGAGGATAATGAGGGAGGAAATCCGAGCAAGTGAGGAGGGAAGGGTCCCGCTTAGTTTATTAGAGGAAATATCTAAGTAAAAGAGTAAAGAGAGACTGCCCACGGAGGAGGGAAGGGTCCCACCTAGTTTGTTAGATCTAATATCTAAGAAAGAGAGTAAAGAGAGATTGCCCAAGGAATCCACCTAGTTTGTTAGATCTAATATCTAAGAAAGAGAGTAAAGAGAGATTGCCCAAGGAATCCAGGATATCACACAAGTAGGGGGAATTGTTCCTCTCAATTTGTAATAGCATTAGATATTGCAATGGTCGTGCATACCCATTTCCCACCATCAGACATATCTTCACCAAGCAGCAACATTGAAAATATTTCTTTCATCATTTCAACCACTACAAAGCATAAAGCAATTGACTTATTACGAATACAAAAATATGAAGATAATTTTGTTTGGTTAAAATCTTACATTAATCTATGTCCAAAACATATGAAAGTCAATTATCCTTCAAATGATAATATGGATAATATGAACACAATAAAGAGATAGTTGTTCATTATTCAGTATTTGTCAATGTACTAACTAGATTGTTAAACATTCTATAATACTTTAATTTTAAGTATTATTTTATCAAGGATATGGTGTAAAATAAAAGAATAGAGTTGTAGCACTCAAGAGCAACTTGTTAATGTGTTCACAAAATGATTTTTCAAATCTCAGTTCTTAAAACTTAGAGACAGTCTTGTGAGACCTCTCAACATCAAGGGGGATAATGTTCAAAATGTGAAGCTGAGCAAAAACTAATCTATCCATATTAATGATGATGAGCAAAATATTAGTGGAAAATGTTAATTTAGTTATTCACTTCAATATTGTAACTGTAGTTGTGCATATTTTTTGTCATGTCAGTTAGATAGTGAAATTTGTAACTGAAGGAAATTAAAAATTGTAGCTATGTATATTCTTTATCATGTCAAGAAGTAGAATTTGTAACTAAAGGGAAGTAAAAACTATAGTTAGGCATATTCTTTGCCATGTCAGTTAGTGGAATTTGTAACTGAAGGGAAGTAAAAAATTGTAGCTGTGCATATTCACCAAAAATATTGTAATAACTATAGCATAAGTGTGTATTTGGCTGCAATTTATTTTTGGCAATGTAAATTATTGTGTAAAATTTCTTTGTGTTGTGTAAAAGAGCAGGTTTGACACTTGATTTTTTGACAATCAATGTGGTGATAAATGACACTGCTTATGGATGTAGCTTGTCTCCTTGATATACTGGTATAAGATGTTGTGATTTGTTCCTTGATCCAATGTTGAAAATTGACACTATAACCTATCCCTTGAGCTTTTGTTGCTTATGGTTGTTAATATTGACAATCAATATTGTATCTTGGCTCTTTTTTACTACAATGGGACTCATGATTGTTTTTTATCACTATGCCTTTTGACATCCATATTTGATGTTGTACTTGATTCAATAACACTATGTCATAAACCTGTTGTTATTTACTAGTAAAATTTAACTTTTGGTTGTATGCTACTTGAACTTCTTGCAAGAAGAACATATTGTATTTTGTCTATACTATGTTGTAAGTGAGTTTTAACTAGGTTGTTGTAGCACACCTGTTTGGAAAATAGTCAAAAAACTTAGAACATGTGTGAGTAGATGAGATGGACAGAAGTGAGAGGACATGGATGATTTTTAGAAGATACTTGAAATTTAGGTCTTACGTGGGTGAACATAAGGGTAGCATGCTAGTGAAATAGAATTTATATATGTCCATAATAATTTAAACAAAATTATACCACAGGAAACAAATTGGGTAGATTGTTTAGAACAAAACTTGATCAAGCTACAATTTAAGTAATCATTGTGTTCACTGGATGCATGATGTAATGATTAATTTTATGTACATAGGATGCATTCAAGATGAGTTGAGTTAAGAATTCCATATTTGGACAGTAGATCAATTTGATGATGTTCTTCCTTCTTTGTAGTTGCTGTAGTGAAAGTGTTTGTGTCCTTTGATCACCCTAGTTGAGAGCTGTCATGTGGGGTGATAGTCTCAAGTGTGGTGATCACAAGGTAGAAGCATAACTGTTCCTATTGTGTATGGTTGTAAATATTAAGGAATGATTGAATATAAATAAAACCAAATATTGTTTGTACTTATAATAAATGTAGACCATACCTCTTGCATAATCTAAAACATTGTGCCATAAGGAATAGATGTGTAAAGATTTTAGTCATTTATTAAAATCTATCACGATAGCATAATGGCTCGATTTAGACATTGTAAACGAGTTAGCTTATTTCCAGACCATTTGCAGACCTTGTGAAATTATGGTTGAATAAGTATGATTTTAAGTAGTGTTTGGAAATAACAAAAGGATGTACTAGAAACCATCCTTCAAACCTATGATGATAGCATATAAGAGTGAGTTGCGTTATCTCTTTGTGCATGAATTATCCTGTGCAGCTTGAAAAAAGGTTATTTCATATAGATATAAGTTCTTTCTAAGTTATTTTGTTCAGTCTTGCTATTGAATTAATTCATATGAATAAGGACCTCAATGGATATTTCTCAAATATGAGAATGAATTTTTTAATAGAAAGAGATATACTTGCTATTCAAAGAGCTTGTATAGATTTTCTCTAACAATGTTGTCATTACATTGTATCCAAGCTGTCTCACAAGAATAAATCACAAGTTCTTTATGGACATTTGATCCAACTGTAACACATACTTTGTGTTCCCTTGTGGAAATAAAACTGGAAATTGATACTTGATATGTTGCATTGTATTATTTAACCTTTTGCCATGAAAGTAAAGGTAGCCATAGAATGTGAGTTTCCTTTATGATATTATGGGCTAAAAGAGTGAGTGTATTATTAGGATTTTATTTTCAAATTAGGTGAAAAAGGATAGATGTTGCTATATGATGTTTGAATTTAAAATTTGATGGATTTATGTTATTCTATATATGACTTACAATTGGGAACAATACTGTGTTCTCTATTCCAAGGGATGAAAATACACAATCTATATAAATGGCTGCTAGCAGAATTTCCATGTTCTTTCTAGGGATTCCATCTTCTTCTAAATTTTTTAAATTATTAGCTTCTTTCCATGCTTCTGTTCTACCATGGCTACTTAAGTACCCTGGCTAGATATGGATCGTATAAAAATTTCAACTCACTTTCCATTATAGAAAATTTATGGAGGCTCTGCAAAATGTGGTATTCACCCACCCTATTTTAAATTAAAGTTACTGCATCAAAATATTTAGAATAATTTTTGACTTAGAAGCCTCATGTAGGTGGGTTGTACTAAAACAAAATTCTATGTGGTTGTGACTTTGCACCAACCTCAAGAATATGTAAATACTTCCACCTCTAATACTTCATAATCATATTACCATGGTGTTTTTCCACTGCATGGAAATATTTGAACCATGTTCTCCTCCTTGCAAGTTGAGGTATTTAACCACATGAGTTCATGCCATTTACTGGATAGTCACTTTAACATGTATCCCATGTTTAATAAACCCAAACCTTAATCATCATGAGAATCACTCCACCTTACCACTACACTATAAACCCCTGGTCCACTCCAATAGATATTTTTCTTAGAAAACCCTATTGATCTACTTATAAATGTTTTTTTTTACAAATTAAGGCTTCTTCATAATGATGACATTTCCAAATCATAAATTGATCTATATAATAGAACAAGTTATCCCATGGGCAAAAAAGATAGAATAAACCCTAGGTGCAATTGGGCTACCACAGATTAGACTTTCAGGGATTAAAAAGATAACTTAGTAAACTCCAAACAGTTAAATGGTCAAAATTAAATTAACAAGAACAAAACTACTGAATAAAAATTGGTTAGATGGGTGCTTACCAAAATCCCTACAGTACATGTTAGGATCTAATATCACCCTTGAATAGATATTATGATGGATCAACCATGCGGTCCTAACTCCTATAGGTTACCCTGAGCACACCCCTCCTATGGGCTACTCAGGGCCTATATCTCCCCTACTTCATTCCCTTGCATGAGGTGTCACTTCCCCCATTCCCTAGAAGCCCTTTTCACTCCCTCCTAGGACACACAGTGGTGCATGGCCCTGCTTCAGCCTTTCCACTCCTCAAAATATCCTTGTGCCCATCTATCATCCCCCCTCTCTTTTTCCCTCCCTCGCGTAGGAAGCCATATTTTTTTTAAAGGGTGATTTTTAAGGGTGGTTTTAAACCACGAAAATACAAAAGAACATTTTTGGGCGATTTTTTACCATTGTAAAAAATCATCATCTCTTAGCCATGCCGAAAAGCCTTTTTTGGTGTAGTATTTTAAGGGCGATTTTAAAATGCCCTCCTAGGGTCTATTAGGGTGGTTTTTTACCATTGTAAACAACCATCATATTTTAGTCACCCTTAAAATTTAGGGTGATTTTACACCACCCTCTAAGGGTCTATTAGGGTGGTTTTTTACCGCCATAAACAATTATCATATTTTAGTTGCCCTTAAAAGCCTTTTTTGGTGTAGTGAATTTTAAATATGCACAAAGGCACATTGAAAGTAGCAAGAGATTTTTAATACATAAAAAAATGAGAATTTATTAATCTCACTAGCAAAATCCAATAACTAGGTTGCCAAAGGCAAACGTGTGCAAGCATTTTTAGATAGGTAAGGAATTGCAACAATTGTTCCAAGTTTGGATTCAAATTCTTCTATGAATTTCAACTATTTATTATAGTGAGCTTATATATTCACCTACTAAGCAAACACTCTAATAAATGTTGACTTTTAAGTATCTAAATAATATCATAGGTCCTAATATAAATAAGCCACAATATTAAAGGTCAAAATATTAATTATGAAGAGTAGAATTCTATATGAGCAATCTAATATGTATATCAAGGCCAATATAATAATGAAATAACATTCACTTATAATATCAAATATGAATGTAAATGGCCAAAATAATTCATGAACATGCATGAAAAATACTTACAATATTAATTGCTCAAAATATTTATACAAGCTTTATTATCAATTGTTTCTCATTTTTCCTCTTGTTGTATTCATGTTACATTGTGTGGAGCTTTGTCTCCATAATATAGACATAGTAATGTGACTCTTCATATACTTGACTATTGCTCTTCATTTGAAAACTCCCATGACCTTTGGCTTATTATCTTGTCACTTGCATACTAGACTCTTCACTCTCTTCTTACATGCATACTTGACTCTATGATACTTGCACACTTCTACATGACTCTTACTCTCCTACATGCACTCCTAATACAAGATACTTGTGCACATTATCTCTTTACATATTTGCACACTTACATACATGATACTTGTGCACATTCTCTCAATACACTCTTGCACTCTAACTTACATGACACTTGTACATTTCTTACACATTGCACTCTTACATGATACTTATGCATTTATTGCACATTGACACTTACATGAAAGGAAAATATAAATTACTCATCTAAACTAAAGATAATCCTAATCTATTACATATTTATGTTTGTACCATGAAGGTACCGTAATGGGTATATTTGCATGTACCAAATAATGTAATATTCTTCAACAATAAATTCATGCTCTAGTGCCATTAGGATATCATTTACTAGAATCATTATTGTGATTAGACATCATTACTTCATGTGTTTAATGTAGATCCTCCTCCTTTGCAACTAAATTTTGTATGACATTAGGTTTGTATCCCTTGTTGTATCTTGAGACCACAAGTAAAGTGGGGCACAACATACACACTAGCCACTACACATTCTCTAAATTTGAATGATGGTATTTCTCCATGTGCTCAATCAGCTGCAATCAAAGAGTAAAGCATGTCATCCAACAATGACAAAAAATGCTAAAGATGAAAGACATACTTTTAAAATAATAATAATAATAATAAGTTACCTCTAAAAAGAACCTATATGCAATTTACAACATCAATAGTATGAAGTTGCTTATCAAATTTAGTAATGGACCCATTGTATAATGGGGCACTCTAGATGCTTGGAGTAGATGAATGAGAAATACCATCTATCTTTTTTATGAAGGATCTAAGAAATATCAAAAAGTGAATTTGTTAGTTCAAATTAAGCAGTGTGCAATTGGAAAAATATTTGAGCAACAATATTAGAAGCTTGTAATAAAATTTTTAACAAAATATTAGGATACAATTAAATTGAAAGAAATAAAAATAAGCAAGCAAACAAACATGTACAACAATAGACAATAGAAATTGAATGGAAAATATTTAGTCAACCAACTAAATGGATGAAAGTATATCAATTGAACTTAAGGACAAATTAAAGGGAAGAAGATAGCTGACCCTCACTATAGAATATGATTGAACATCATGAAATATAAAGTACTTGACCAGTATTCCCTAGCATATGTGATGCCTGTAATATACAAGAACCATTGTAAATTTAGATATTTTGAGAAAATATCCATAGCTCTTTTTTTAAAAATGAGGAAGAACAAACTAAATAAATAGAACAATAAAAAATTGGAATGGCAACTACAAAGAGAGAAAGGATATTCAAACCTTAGCAATAGGTAAAAGGATTTTCTACTAAATATCCAAACCAACAATGTGTACAAAATTAATTTCTTTGTCCTAAAGAACAACAAACAAAACCATCAATCTATCATGTAAATCAATCTTGTTAGATACAGAGAAAAAAAACATAAACATACACATGAATGGAATTTTAAAATCTAGACATAAAAAAAACATAAACATCAAGAACACAAGAAAAGCATAAAGTTAGAAATCAACAATTATTAGATTCCAATACCAAGAACTTTATATGTTAGTCTATTTAGAAAAATGAATGCATATTCAATTCTCAATTTTGTTCAATATGACCAAAATAAACTCTAATACAAGTAAAGTGAGAGACAACATACACACTAACCACTACATATTTTCCAAATTTGAATATGTGATTTTCCTCTATGTTCTCAATCAATTGAAACCAAATATTAGAGCATGTCATCCAACAATGATAAGGAAAAATGCAAAAGATGAAAGACATAGCTTTTAAAAAAATAAAAATAAAATAATAAGTTACCTCTAGAAAGAACCTATATGCAATTTAAAACATCAACAATATGAAGTTGCTTATTATATTTTGTAATGGATTGATTTTATAGTGGGCACTTTGGATGCTTGGTGTAGATGTATGAGAAATACAATCCATCATTTTTTTATGAAGGATCTAAGAAATATTAAAAATAATTTCGTTAGTTTAAATTAAGCAGTGTACAGTTGGAAAAACATTTCAGTAATAATAATATAAGCTTAAGATAATTTTTTAATAAAAAATTCATATACAATAAAATAGAAAGAAAGAAAAATAAACATGTGCAACACTAGACAACTGTTGAATGGAAAAACTTTAGCCCATTAATTGAATGGATGAAAGTATAACAATTGAACTTAAGGGAATATCAATGGGAAGAAGATGGTTGACCCTCACTATAGAATATGATTGAACATCAAGAATAGTAAAGTACTTGACCAATATTCCCTGGCATATGTGATGTCTGTAATATGCAAGAACCATTGTAAATTTAGATATTTTGAGAAAATATCTATAGTTCTTTAAAAAACAAGGAAGAACAAACTAGATAAATAGAACAATAACAAATTGGAATGTCAACTACAAAGAGAAAGGAGATTCAAACCTTTGCATCTGGTACAAGGTTTTTCCACTAAATATCCATACCAATAATGTGTATGAAATCAATTTCCTAGTCCTAAAGAACAACAAATAAAACCCATCAATCTACAATGTAAATCAACCTTGTAAGATACAAAGGAAAAATAAATATAAACATAAACATGAATGAAATTGAAAAAATTCGAAATAAAAAACAAACATAAACATTAAGAACACATGCAAAGCATAAAGTCAAAAATCAATAGTTATTAGAGTCCAATACCAAGAACTTTATATGCTTCTCTATTAGCAAAAGGAATGCATATTCAATTTTTAGTTTTGTTCAATATGACCAAAATAGACTCTACTTCATCCTTCAAGGGCTCAATTAACTTAAAAGTTTGATAGTATAGTTTAGAAGAGATGCTCTTAAAATATAAATGAGATAATAAATTACAAATTTCAAATATATACAAAGGTACACTCAAAGCAACAAGAGACTAATAATACATTTAGAAATGAGAATTTATTTTAATCTCACTAGCAAAAGCCAATATCTAGTTCATCAAAGGAAAAAGTGTTAATGTAACAATTGTTCCAAGGAAAATGTGTGTTAATGGTTTTAAATAGGTGGGGAATTGCAACAATTTTTCTATGTTTGGATTCAAATTCTTATTTGCATTTCAACCATTTGTTATAGTGAGCTTACATATTCATATAATAAAAAAAGACTTAAGATATTCATGCTCTAGTGGTAGTAGGAGATCATTTACCAGAATCAAAAACTTATATGCCAACAAGCATCATCTCATGATTATCGTTAGACATCATAACTTGTTCAAACTTGCTCTTAATGAAGGCAGACCTAAGACAATATTCAAAGGAACATTCATGTATATTATCCAAAATATAGAAGGTCATAAATAACAACTCAAGTGAAGCAAGCTCTTGTTTAGCCCTCCATACAAGCACAATAAATCATATGTAGAGTTATAATCTCACTTTCTAAAGTGTAACCAATAACAAGATCAAAAATTAACCAGTTTTCATGCAGCTCCTTTAGAACACAATCATTATCATGACTTCACAATACTTTCATAAGACATCTGAATGGGATACATAGACCTCTACCCATTATATTGTTATTCAATTTTACAACCAAAATAGCATTTGTGAATAACTTAAAAGTTTTGTAGGAGTTTGACTAGAAAAAACACATAAATGAAGATAACAAAATTCATAGACTTATCCAATAACATAGAACGAAATTCTTGAATAAGTGAATAAGGATATGCACAAATTTACTTCTCAATGTGCATTATTTATCTTACCTCAATCATATAAGAAGTGCACACCCTCCTTATAAGATATGTATATCAAGAAAACTTGTCCACAAGCACAAGAATAATTGTAACCTTGTATTATATGTCCACCTACAATATCAATGGATTATCCAAACACCTATATAAGTAGTTACTTATTCCAAACCAAAAGAATAAAGGATCACATTGAACCCTACTTCCAAATATATGTTTAAATTGCTAACATCATAATGAAATAACACAAACTATATATTTCCTAAAAATAAATAATATAAATTCACATATTGATTTTAAAAAAAAAATATGATTCTAAAAACCCCTTGTATTTACCTCAAGTGGAGAATTTTTTCTTCATAATGTCCAATTTTTGAGCCAAGGGAACAAAAACTTCAAAATAACATCAACTTTTTGAAAGTATTTGTTCATCCATCTCCTGTTTACAATAATCAATGACAATGTGCCTCCAAAACTTGCTCCCCATGACAATCCCACTGCAATCTTGTACCATGGAATTTCCATGCTTTTCTCTTGTTTGTTAGAAGATGTGGGAGGAGGAGAAGTAAATTCAGGCCAAGAACAATTCTTTGGAAGAGGACAACCCCATAATTTTGGATTCCCTATATATGATGATTTTGTAAAAGTAATCAATTTTTGCCCTTGTGGTATATTGCCTGAAAGGTGGTTGTTGGACAAGTTTAATGTCCCCAAGAAGCTTAGAGAGTCCAACTCCATAGGAATTTTTCCACAGAGTCTATTTGTAGAAAGGTCTAGTGACTCAAGTTGACTCATTGCTCCCAAACTATTTGGAACATACCCCATGAGATTGTTCATAGATAGGTTGAGAACCCTCAAGCCCTTCAACATTCCAAGATCAAAAGGAATTTCTCCACTCAATTCATTGTTTGAAAGATCTATAGATGTCAAGGTGGAAAGAATATAAGGGTATTCTTGATCTTTGCCTTTGGAAGTTATATACAACTCATCCTCATATTGGTATACCATACCAAAAAAATATGCATCATAGTTATTTGACAACACAAAGTTATTTTGACTTGCTATGGCCATTGCTTTTAAATATAAGATGTTGGGCGGAATAAAACCTGATATACAATTGGAAGAAAGGTCCAAGATTTGGAGTTGCATTAGCTGGCCAATTTCTAAAGGAATATTACCTCTAAAATAATTCTTCCTCATCACCAATACTTTTAACAATGAAAGATTTCCAATTGAATTTGGAATCCGGCCTGTAAATAGGTTTTGTCCAAAGTCAATAACTTGTAACCTTGTACAGTTTATTACTGAATGAGGGATTGATCCTTCTAACTTGTTATTTCGAAGAACTAATGAAGAAAGATGGCTTAGTTTACCAAAGTTGTGGGGTATCCTTCCTTGCAAATTATTATTTGCCAAATTCAATATTTGAAGAGAAGCACAGTTGGTCAAGTTCAACGGGATGTCACCATCTAAATTGTTGTTGGCTAGATTTAACACTTGGAGTCGTGATAAATTGCCCAACGTGTGAGGAATGTTACCTGTAAGCGAATTGTCATTGAGTACTAAAATTGTCAAATTAGGCGACCATAATGATGGAATGACTCCACTCAATTTATTCTTAGACAAGTCTAAGGAGGTAATATGCGTCCAAGCTGAAGTATTTGTAAAAAGACAGCCTTCCAAGCAATTTTCTGTAAGATTTATATATATCAAGGATGGACTAATATCCCATAGCCAAAAGGGAATTTCTCCAACAAGATTGTCCTTGGCCAATGTCAACTCTGCAAGGGAGTATTGGGTTGAAATCCAGAGTGGAATTTGTCCGTCAGTCTTACATGATATCAAGTGCAGAGTGTCTAATTGAAAAGAGGGGATCCATGAGGTGCTAATGTTCAGTACACAATTGGATAAATACAATTCCTTTAATTTGGTAAGGTTATGGAAAAAGGTTTCCGAAATTGTTTGGTTGTTGTTGAGGGACAGGGAGAGAATTCGTATGGAAGATGACAATGCCGAGGAAGGAATGCTATCGTTGAACTCATTATTATCAGCAAAGACGATAATGAGGGAGGAAAGCCTAGCAAGGGAGGAGGGAAGGGTCCCACTTATTTTATTAGAGGAAATATCTAAGTAAAAGAGTAAAGAGAGACTGCCCACGGAGGAGGGAAGGGTCCCACTTAGTTTGTTAGATCTAATATCTAAGAAAGAGAGTAAAGAGAGATTGCCCAAGGAATCCGGGACGTTACCGCTGAACTGATTGGACCAGAGATTAAGATACTTTAGAGACGAAAGACTTCCCAGAGAAGACGGTATACTTCCACTCAATCGATTGGAGGAAAGAAAAAGAGTCTCTAAAGAAGAAAGTTTACCTATACAAGATGGTAAACTTCCATTGAGTTGGTTACCAGATAGATAAAGATAAGTAAGATTGGTAAGCAGACAAATAGTAGGGGGAATTGTTCCACTCAATTTATTATAGCCTAAATCAAGATATTGAAGATGAGAGAGATTTCCAAGATAGAGAGGAAGAGTACCTGTTAATTGATTGTCCCTGTAAATCAAGATATTGAAGATGAGAGAGATTTCCAAGACAGAGAGGAAGAGTACCTGTTAATTGATTGAACGGTAATTCCACGCGTGTGAGAAAACGAAGGTCGCACAAGCTATCGGATATGACACCACCGTCCACAGAAGAGGAAATATTAAGTGTGAGCACGTGGTTGGTGAGGAGATCACATGATATGCCGTGCCACGTGCAACAGTCAGTTGCGTTCACCCACGAAGGGAGAAAGCCATCTGAATCATTGAGACGGGCTTTGAGATGGAGGAGGGCTTGGGATTCTTGGGGATGGCATTTATGTAGGCCATGGGATGGGCTTGCACAAATGAAAAGGAGAACAAACAACATTCCACTGAAGACAATGAGGAGGAGTTTGTGAAGAGGTATGGCCATTTTACTCACAAATCTGAAATGGGCAACAAAGACTATAATAGTAGGGAGTGAGGATGAGAGAATGGAAGTGAAAATGCATAGCATGGGAAAGGCAATTTATAGAAGCTGAGGAGGCGAATCGCAGTGTAAATGCAAACCCAAAGCGCAGTTTAGTGATAGGGTGATTGTTTTTACCTTGATTGTTTTTTTTGAGTTGGAAATTGGTGGGACATATAATGGTGGTTTTTTTAGTTTAAAATGTTTAAAAGAAAGATTAAATAGATTTTTGTTGTTGTTAGTGAATATTTATATGAAAGAAAAACAAATACATTAGGTAAGTTGATGATAATTCTATTTTTAAAGTTTAACTTTGATGAAAGAAAAACAAATACATCACACTCCCTAAGTTTAGGCAAGACAGGCAAGATGATGACAATTTAAAATTTTTAAGCTTAACTTTGACTTGACCAAAGAAAAAAAAACGAATACATCACTTTTAAGTTTAGGTAAGATGATGATGGTATAACTTTTTTAATAATAATTTTACTTTTTGTTTGTTTTTAAGTTTGAGACTTAATTTTTTTAAGTTTGAAAACAAATACATCACACTCTTAGGTTTAGGTAATAGGTAAGATGATCAAAGTTTAAGTAAGATAATAATTTTATTTTTTTTAAGTTTCTAAGCTGGACTTGACCAAAGCAAAAAAAAACTTCTCATGTTAAGGTCAGGTAAGATGATGATGGGTATAATTTTTGTAAGGACAATTCTATTTTTAAGCTTGGTTTGACTATATAATAACTAAATTTTTTAAGTTTGAAAACAAATATATCTCTATTAAGTTTAGGTAAGATTATGATATAATTTTTGAGGATAATTTTTACTTTTCTTTTAAGTTTGATTTGTCCATGTAATGACTTAACTTTTATATATATATATATATATATATATAATACTTAATACTTAATTTATTAAAAATATATATATTTTTTGGCCCTCTTACTTTCTAACCAGTTAATGTGATGATACAAGTTTAGTGATATATTCCATGATTGGAATTTCTTTCCACATTAATACCTATCTATCTATAATGTTTTATTTAAGTACATATTTTGAAACTATATAATCACTATTTTAATATTTTATTTATTTATTTATTTTATTTATTTATTTATTTAACATGGTGGAATTGGTAGCCGCCACGAATATGGGTAGGTTTTCTGGCTTTTTATGGCCGCCACACAGATCTTCGCGCAGTTCGCCCAGGAAGCCGCAACATAGATCTTCGCGCAGTTCGCCCCTCTAACCGCCATGCCACAATCATTTTAAACATTTTATGCCAAAAACACCAAGAAAAGAACAAGCGTTCAATCCGACGAGGCGCGAGATTTGATAATATTTAATTTATTAAAAATTTACTTTTTACAAATTATTTATTGATGTTTTATTTTATTTCCAATGACATTCCTATGTTGGAATTTCTTTCCACTTTAATACCTCTTCTCCTTTTCTAGATAAGTAAAGGCCCGTTTACATAACAATATAATATAAATTTATACGCTATCAATATTTTTTTGAAAAAATTGAAAAAACTTGTATTAAAACATTGATCAGTTACAATTGGGATAAGATACATCCCAGCCGAAAACAATGAAAGCACATGATTACAAGAGAAGAGGAAGATTTGCACTCGGATCCAAATCTCTTGAACCAATACCAAGCTAGCCGAGAGAGCCGATAGAACTGTTACAACAACTTATCGCGAAAACACGCAAGCAAACACCAACTTCACCTCTCGTCCGCGAAAAAGCTACAAGTCGCGAAATCGCGACACAAGACACCTCTGACCGCAAAAAAGTCAACCTGGCGCGAAATCGCGACATGTCGCGAAATCGCGACAAAAATCCAGCAGCAGCCACAACGACGCAACACGTCGCGAAATCGCGACAACTTTCCTCCAGCGGCCGCGATGGCGTAACATGTCGCGAAATCGCGACAACTTTCCTCCCTTGGCCGCGACGGCGCAACATGTCGCGAAATCGCGACAATTTTCCTCCCTTGGCCGCATCGGCGCAACATGTCGCGAAATCGTGACAACTTTCCCTCGATGGCAGCGACGGCGCAACATGTCGCGAAATCGTGACAACTTTCCATCCTTGGCCGCGACGGCGCAACATGTCGCGAAATCGCGACAACTTCCCCTCGACGGCAGCGACGGCGCAACATGTCGCGATATCGCGACAGTTTTCCTCCAATGGCCGCGATGGCGCAATAGGTCGCGAAATCGTGACAAAAATCATACTTAGATTTTTCATTGATCATTTGTCTTAAGGATCTTTCAACGACAACTTCCCCTTGACGGCAGCGATGGCGCAACATGTCGCGATATCGCGACAACTTTCCCACATCGGCCGCAACAGCAACATGTCGCGATATCGCGACAACTTTCCCTCGACGACAACGACGGTGCAACATGTCGCGATATCGCGACCACTTTCCTCCCTTGGCAGCGACGGCGCAACATGTCGCGATATCGTGATAGTTTTCCTCCAATGGCCGCGATGGCGCAACAGGTCACGAAATCGTGACAAAAATTATACTTAGCTTTTTCATTGATCATTTGTCTTAAGGATCTTTCAACGACAACTTCCCCTCGACTGCAACGACGACGCAACATGTCACGATATCGCGACAACTTTCCCACATCGACCGCAACGCAACATGTCGCGATATCACGACAACTTTCCCTCGACGACAACGATGGTGCAACATGTCGCGATATCGCGACCACTTTCCTCCCTTGGCAACGACGACGCAACATGTCGCGATATCGCGACAGTTTTCCTCCAATGGCCGCGATGGCGCAACAGGTCACGAAATCGTGACAAAAATTATACTTAGCTTTTTCATTGATCATTTGTCTTAAGGATCTTTCAACGACAACTTCCCCTCGACGACGACGATGCAACATGTCGCGAAATCGTGACAACTTTCCCACATCGACCGCAATAGCACAACATGTCGCGATATCACGACAACTTTCCCTCGACGGCATCGACGGTGCAACATGTCGCGATATCGCGACCACTTTCCTCCCTTGGCCGCGACGGCGCAACATGTCACAAAATCGTGACAACTTTCCTCCAATGGCCACGATGGCACAACAGGTCACGAAATCATGACAAAAATCATACTTAGCTTTTTCATTGATCATTTGTCTTAAGGATCTTTCAACGACAACACGCAACATGTCGCGATATCGCGACAACTTTCTCACATCGGCCGCAATAGCGCAACATGTCGCGATATCGCGACAACTTTCCCTCGACGGCAGCGATGGTGCAACATGTCGCGATATCGCGACAACATTTCTCCAGCAGCCACGACGACACAACATGTCGCGATATCGCGACAGCTTTTCGCCAATGGCCGCGATGGCGCAACAGGTCACGAAATCGTGACAAAAACCATACTTAGCTTTTTCATTGATCATTGTCTCAAGGATCTTTCAAGGCCCCGCCTAATCACCTCATCTGCAATAGGCATGTCACTGTGCAGCTGCACCCCTACCTCTTTCAAAGCACCCATCTTAGCCAAGAAATCGACCGCTTTGTTGAAATCTCTGCTCACATATACGGGAATCACATCATCTAATTCCCTCCATAATTTCTTGATTTGAGAGACCAGAATCCTCAACCTCCAAGCGTTCAATGAAAAGTTCCTCATGCAGTCTAGAGCTCCAACCAGAATTTGAGAATCGATTCAAGAATTATCCTCCCGTGACCCCGAGTAATCGCCCAAATAGAGGCAGATTTGATAGCAATGGCTTCTCGCTTCATTATTTGTGGCTCTACCCAAACCCTACAATTCCCAATAAAGCACCGATCCCTCATGATTTCGACAGACCACGCCAATACCGGCTCTACCCGGATTGCCCTTTGCAGCTCCATCAGCATTGATTTTAATCCAACCTTTTAGGGGTGATTTCCAACCGGTTCTGTTCCGTCCCTCTCTCTGGTCAACTCCCTTTGCCATTGGCCCAGGAACAACCCGAGTTTCCTCTTTAGCGTAGACGGCAACAATTTCGGTGACTTTGCTCCAGATGACCTGCCAAACTCCATCTAAGCGAGGAAAAGGTTTCTCGAAAAATTCTAGCGTTTCTCTCCAACCACACTTGCCACCAAATGAAGTTTAAACCAAGCTCCCACCCAATTTGAAGAGCTTTGGATGTAAATCTACCCCGCTTCCATCTTTCCCAAATATTAGTCCGATTCATGTCACCATGAACCCGGGATTTTATAATGAGAGAACCAGCGCTTCCAAATCTGACGCGTGAAAGGGCACTCAAACATCAGGTGATCAGCTGTTTCTTCGTTCTTATGGCATAAAACACATTGAGAAGGGCCGATGATTCCTCTACATCTGAGATTGTCAAAAGTGAGAATACCATTGTGCATAAACTGCCAAGCAAAAAAGTTTACTTTCGGCCAACCCTTAGAGTGCCAAATCTTTCGCCAATCCTCAACCGAAAAGAAATGGGGGGGAGGGTCTGGGAGGATCTTGTCATACCCGTCCTTCACTGTATAAACACCAAGGCTCCCATAGCCCCAAGCTAATTCATCCTCCTCGTCTCTCCCAGTGAGAAACCTTTCTGTCAAGATTTTGGATAAGATGGGTGCCAACTCTGGGGGGATAGGAATTGGCCACTCCTCCAACCTCTTAAACTTCTTAAACCTATACTCCCCTAGCTGAGAAGTGTTGAAATAACTTTCAATTTGGACCCAACCCATGATTTCTATGGCAGATTTTATTGGAAGTAACTTGGGGAACTCAACAATGATGGGTGGATACTGATCCCAAGAATCAGTCCAAAAACGGGCCTTCTCCCCTCTCCCCACTTTCCAAAATAGCTGATCTTTAATAACCTGAGATCCTAGCTTGAGAGCCCGCCACACTAAGGATCCAAAGACCACCCAGCAGGGGAAACGGCCCACCTCATTGGGGTTAACTTGACCCAAATATTTACTCGTGAGAATTCTACTGAATAAGGAAGTTGGTTGGGAAATCCACCTCCAATACAACTTTCCAACCAAGGCTTGATTATTTAACTTGGATCCTCTCAGTCCCAGTCCACCTTTTACCTTAGGCCGAGTGACTTTATCCCAACCCATTAAGGCCCACTTTCTTTTTCCGTTAGCTCCTTCCCACAAAAACTTCCTAGCCATCCCTGTCCAACTCCTTCCATATTGTAAGCGGGGCAGCCAGGATAGAAAATTTGTAGATTGGCATGGCTTGAATGACAGACTGTAAGAACGTTAATCTGCCACCATAACTTAACCACTTGTGAGACCAGTGATTAATTCTGTCCTTGATACACTCCAAACTATTCCTCCAAGTGTCTATTTTCAGCCTCTTGAAGTGCAAGGGGATACCCAAGTAAACCACAGGGAGAGAAGTCCTAGTGAATCCCAGGATTTCTAAAATTCTGTTTTGAAGCCCGTGCTCCGGATTAAAAAAGACCACTTTGGATTTCTTGTCATTAATGACCTCGTTGAGTAGCCCCGAGATAGACATTAAGAGTATCTCTAATCGTTCTAGCTTCCCCGATGCCGGCTACTCCCATCAAACCAAGTGTCATCCACAAACCGCAGGTGCGATAAAACTTCATCCCCCACCCTAATACCCATTAATCTGCCTTGCTGTCTTCTCCTCGTTAAAAGTCTGCCAAGACCTTCAGCTAGAATGAGAAAAAGATAAGGGGAACAGGGATCCCCCTGGCGCAGACCCCGAGAAGCTCCAAAAGGTTGCGAAGGAAGGCCCTTGATAAGCACAGAGTAAGTCGGAGAAGAGACACAACTCATAATCCACTCAATCCAGCCTTGAGAGAAGCCGAAGGCTGCCATCATTTTAGCCAGGAGGCTCCATTCAACCCTATCATAAGCCTTTGACATATCCAATTTAATGAACATCCCTTTATTACCAAAAGTGTGCATTGAATGGATTGCTTCCTGGGCCACAACCACCCCATCCAGAATCTGTCGTCCCTCAACAAAGCCTCCTTGCTCAGAGGAGATAATGTTGTGAAGAAGAGGTTTTAGGCGCTCAGCCATTACCTTTGTGAGTATTTTGTATACCACATTACATAAGGCAATAGGCCTATAATCTGAAATATGAACCCCTCCTCCCCTTTTGGAATCAAGGTAATGAACGTGTGGTTTATAGCTTTAAGCATTCTCTTATTTTCTCTGGATTCTTCAACAACAACCCTTACATCTTCCCCTAAGCAAGTCCCAGAAAGCCTGAAAGAACTCAATTGGGAAGCCATCTGGACCAGGAGTTTTACCAGTGCTCATTCCAAAGACCACGGTTTTCAATTCATCCCTATCAATGGGTTTAAGGAGGGCCTAATTTTCATCCTCCGAAATAATAGCAGTTATGACAGAAATAACTTCATTTTGGGCCTCTACATCTTGAACCACACTTTCCTTAAAAAGCTTTGAAAAATAATCCATAGCATGGGAGTGAATACCTGGAAGAGTATCAAAGGAATGACCGTTCTCATCTTGAAGGGCCTCCATCTTATTCATCTGTCTTCGAGCACAAGCAGTCCGATGAAAGAATTTTGTATTTCTATCCCCTTCTAATAACCAGGAAGTTCTTGCTCTCTGTTTCCAATAGATCTCCTCCTGGTTGTCAATGTCCTCAACCGCAGAACGCAAGGCATCATCCTCAACTTTGAGCCGATCAGTTATTAATCCTTCTCTAAACTATTTTTGGACCTCATCCCAGCAGGCCACCAACGGAGCTCTTTGGTCCTGGAAGTCAGATTTATTAGAACGCCTCCAATACTTCAACTGAGATTTGACATATTGAAGTTGTTTGTGGATTCTAAACATAGCTCTCCCATAAGCCGGGCGACCCTCTTCCCACCACTATGGAATTTTCTCCCGAAGTTCTTCTTTCTGAAGCCAAAAATTCTCAAATCTGAACGGTTTGTGATGGATCCCCATCCTAGTCCCGCTTTCCAACATAATAGGACAGTTGATCGAAACAGGGCCTCGCCAAAATCTGAAAATTGATATTCCATTTTACAAACACCTCCTCTGAAAGCAAAAAGCGATCAAGCTTCACCTTCCTACTATGGGGCTCCCGCCTTTTATTAGTCCAAGTGAAGTTATTGCCGGGACATTTAATGTCCACTAAGTGCAAAGCCCGGACTTGAGCAATCATGAACCGGTCCCTCGGATCCAAAAGAGGTGATCCCCCTTCCCGGTCTCTAGAAGATAATTTAGCGTTAAAGTCCCCCGCTATAATCCAGTCTATATCTTCCCTTGATGCTCGCATGTCATGCACAACCTTCCACTGCCGCCGCTGACCCTCTAGAGTTTGAGAACCATAAAAGTTAGTGACAAGAATGAATTCTGCAGAGACATTATTCCTAAACAAGGAAGTGAGAACACCCCTCCAGGCAAGGTGTTCTATTGCAGACCATTCCAGAGAGTTCCACAGAGTAACAATCCCCCCGAGGCACCTTGGGCAGCCACATCCATATGACCAGAACCCCTCCAAATTCTGTTGACTGTTTTAGACATAAGATCCAAAGACATCTTGGTCTCTTGTAAAAGCAAAAAATTAGTATTGCTATGCTCTAATAATATTTGAACAGCAGATTGATGGGTTCTATTGTTTAAACCCCTCACATTCCAAGATTGTATAATCATGGGTTACCCTGGGAGCAGTAAGAGTCAATTGTCCTCACCAATCCTCCCATGATCAATTTGTCTCCCTGGTCGCTAGCAGCCTCCTTATTGGATCTTCTACCAACCTCCCCGAGAATTACTATTTTTGGATCTTTTTTCTATCTCGGGTTATCCCCAAAGATGGCCTTTCCCTATTTTTCTCTCGCCATCCCCATGCGAACATCCCGAGAAACCGTCTCGCTCCCGGTTATGGACTACTAAGGCACCAGAACACACCGGTCTGTGATACCTCGTAGGGATCAACTATCTGTTGAATGACAGGAGAAGATGAGAGGGGGATTTGCCCAGGAACAACAGAGGATTCTCTGAAACCCTCCAAGCCCTCCATAGAGTGATCCTCATCATCAACCAATGACTTAAAAATCTCATACCTATTAGCAGGCCTGGGATGAGATTGCTCCTTTCCCTTCTCTTTCTTTGTCCGTATTTTTCTTCTGGGCTGTTCAAAACCCTCTCTCCGAACTTCCCGGCCCCGACTGGTGCTAATAGGATCTTTATTGGGTGCAGCCTTATCCTCCTTAGGCGAGTTTGGCACTCCAGAGGAGGCCTCCATATTGGCATTCATATTAAGAGGACAGAAACGGGCCAAATGTCCATGCTTGTGGCAAACCCGACATCTAAAGGGTAGGGCCTCATAGTCCAACTGTTGAATCCAAGAAAGACCCGCCAGCTCAATTTCCAACTCCGTCGACAAAGGCCGGCTCAGTATTCATCTCCACACATATGCGAGCATACACCGCCATGCTCCCTTCAATAGTGTCTCTCGGCAACACCCGGATGTCTACCAATCGAATTGCCAATCATTGCTGCACCGCTCACCCCAGAATTCCATTGGAAGAGCATATAATCGAATCCACACTGGGACAAGCAGTAGGTTCAACACGAGGATCGAAACCTACCCTCCAGGGTTGAACAAAAAGCCCTGTCGGGCCATGGTTTTTCCTCTCCGACTCAAAAGCCTTATTTCTATCGGCCAGAGCCGAGAAGCTAACAATAAAATAACCATTACTAATAAACCACAATGAAAACTCACCGTGGGGCTCCCAGCTCTGGCGAATCCAAGAATACAGAAAGCTCAGGGAAGGGCGAATACCCATGAACTTGCAGATTAAATCATGTCTAGCTCTATAGAGGACAGACTCCTCCACCATGCTAGGATCAATGACGATTTTTGGCCTGGAATCGGCTTGCGGTAAACAACCATTCACACGCCGTGTTGAAGACCTATTCCCAGCAATCGTGAAGAGCTTTCTATATGCCATATTTTGGGCTTCGACATTCTTCGAAGGAGAATCTTCTTTAAACAAATCAGCATAAGAGCTAGTACTTCCCTGGAGGAGTCCCCATTGGACCCTCCTGGGGCACCGATCGAACCTTCAGAACCACCGTACCCCAAAGACACCTCTGCAAGCCAGCAGAAGCCAAATTTTTTTTGAAAAACCAGAAACCCTAGTTCAGATTCAAAAATCGCCAGAGCTCATTTTCCCGCTCCTAACCGTTTCCAATTATACGCTATCAATATTAACCATTCATTTGTTCCAATATTTTAATTAATAAAAGATGTTAAATTTAAAAATTAATGAAAAAAATTCAATATTTTTTGTTAACTTTTATTTAAGATCTACTCTTTGGTGGTATCTATATATTTCCAATTAATACACAAAATATATTTTATAAAAATAACAAATAATTTTATATAAATTATATATTAAAAAAATTAAAAAATTTATTTAGATGTTTGATATTTTTCAAATAAAATTTTATTGAAACTAAATAAGTTTAACACTAATTATCTTTAAGTATCTTTAAAACTAAGATGATTAAATTTATTACTTAAATTTATAATTTAAGTAAATTGGTGGAACATGCTTACAATGCTGTCCACATAGTCCAAAATCTTTAGAAGAAATATAGAGGTGGATTCTTTCTCCAATATAGTGGCTATGTTCAAGCTAAAGAAAAACAATAGATATGGTATCAAGAGAACCTACAAATTTTATATAGCTTAACTTAATTGTAATGGTAACTTTAACTTTTTAAAGTTTGACTAGACTATGTAACTTTGACAATGACTTAAAATTATAAAAGTTTTCATTTGATTTTTCCTTCCACATGCCTATTCAATGACTTAAACATTTGAAGTTAGCTTGGTTAAATAAAATAAAATTTTAAACTAATAAAGTTTATTTATATTATATATTTGATTAGATAATAATATTATAATATTTTTTGTTTATTAATTATATAAATATTATACCAAAATTTAATCTACTTATATTATATTTTTTATTGTATGGTATTCTTACAATGCTTTAAGATTCTCTTCTAATGAATATTCTTAGTAAAAATATCACTGGAAAATTGTGGGATAAGTTAGATAGTATATATCAAACTAAAATTTTGGTTAATAAACTTTTTTTTAATTATTATTTGAAAATGTAAGATGGGGATTCTATTTGAATGTCTTTCCAATTATATTGAGTCAACTAGCATCCACAGATGTTAAAATGGATTAAGAGGATAAATGCATTACTTTATTATGGTCTTTACATTCATGAGATAATCTAGTCATGGCTATAAGTAGTACTACCACTAAGTTGAAATTAAAATATGGTGTCTTGAGGAATTAAGAAACAAGACCACGGATACTATTGTTGGAGTATATTACATTATTTAGTATCATGTAAGTACATTGCAAGTTCCTTGTAATTATTTTTGTAAATACTTTATAAATAGTTGGAGTCTAGGAATCCTGTAAATAGTTGTTATTTGATAATCATTAAATGTTTGTCATTATTATGGAGTCAACAAATATATTTTTCCTATGAAAAATATGAAGGATCATATCTTCCATGAGTTTGAAGAGATGAAGATTTAGTTGAAGTTGAAATTTCAAGAGCCTCATTGTAAAGGCTATTTGTAGAAGCAGCATATGTGTGATCTTGTAACGTGAATTGCACTACATTTTTTTTGTCTTATAAAATATTGTAATATTTTCATCCACATGAATATAATGTGTTTATTTATTTTATGAGTTATGAATTGAATATATGTAATGCATCCTAGTATATTGTGAGAGTTCTTTGAACATTGTATTCATTATTGAGTATTGAATTTAGGACAATTGCTAACAAGTACCTTTAATTGATCTTTTTAGAAGGGGTCAACCTAAGGAGAGAGAGGGTAAAAACAACGGAGTTAAAAATAAATCCAAGTCTAAGGAAGATCTAAATATCTAGGAAAAAGTTAAGGTAAATGTTGGAACTATGGTAAAAAAGATCATGTTAAAAAGGAATGTTAAAAAAGAAAAAGGATAAAGATGTTTCCTCTTATGAAAAATCCTTTAATGATGGTAATATTAGTAGTGATAATTTTTACTTTTGCTAATAGTGCTAGTGATGAATCCTGGCTAATTGATTTAGATGCTTCTTCCACCTGACTCTGCACAAGGATCGGTACTCAAAGTACAGTAAATATGGTGGTGGGAAAATCTACCTTGGTGATAAAAATCCACATAGGATTGTTGGTTGGGCTAAGGTAAAACTGATTTTAATTGATAAGATAACTAAGACATTGACAAATGTGTTGCATATTCCTAGTTTATCTCATAATATTATTTTTATCTCCAAAATGAATGATAATGGTGTGCATGTAGTGTTTGACAAGCATGATATGTGAAAGGATGTAAAGTGAAGAGACATGAGAAATTTTTCATATGTGAGGAATAGGAAAGGATGCATATCTTGAATATGTGAGGAGAGCAATGATGAAGTATTGTAAAGTCATCTTCTAAGGTTATATTATGGAGATAAAGCTCTATGTATTGTGTATTATTTCATGAATATGATTCGTTATTATTAAAATATTATTGTGATTATTGTTGTGGGTATTTATTATTATTGAAATATTATTGTGATTATTGTTGTGGGTATTTATTATTATTGTAATAAATATCTTGGGAAATTGCACCTATGATTTAATCTAGCTAAAAACCCATCAATGAATTCTTGGAGTAGTGCACCTTGTTACATAATTTCACCCTCTTCCAATGCTATCGAGGCCTTACTTAGTACCATTTTATAGATTAGTGCACCTTGTTACATAATTTCACCCTCTTACAATGCTATCAATGCCTTACTTAGTGCCATTTTATACATGTACCCATCTTTTCCAGTATTGAAACATGCAGATCTTACTTCTTGATTCAACATTACTTTTTCTTGGACTATGCTGCTAACTTTTTCCAATGTAGATGCATGGAAATAAAGGTGATGTATGAACTTGGTAGAGATTCTAAATCTAGACTTGGCATATTTTTAATCTCATTTGTCTTTGATCCTATATTCTTAAGACCTCTCTATTGAATGGCCCATGGTGAAAAAGGTTTTTTAGAATCATTAGTTTGTACCATATATTTTACTAGGACAATAATTTTTTCATAATCTAGCCATGTTTTTTGAGGACACTCCTTGTTTAACGATTTATTTTGAAATTGAGATCAAAATCATCATGCTTCTTGGGGCTACTGTAGAAATCACACTTGGCTAGTGGATGCTCATACTATTGTATTCATAGAGCATCTTCACCTTAGCCAATATGACATATTCATTCAGATTTGCTTCTTTTTTGACCTTATATATTTTCTCATGCATGTAGAAAGTGTTGAGCCCCCAAGCTTCTAGTTCCTTCTTGAATAATTTCTCAAGAACATACAACTAGAAATCCCTTAGGAGGGCGAACCTCATATTTTCATCTTTTCATAAATATGTGGGTAAAACCATTTCAACTTAGGCATTATAGTCATGATCAACTTCTTTAACTCATCGAATATGAACTTCTTCTATCCTTTGAAGTATTTCAAATATGCAAAATCTACCTATTGCACATACTCAATATTGAATAGACAATCAAATACGAATGTAGGTAGTTCATATGTTATTGTAGAGAATCTAAAAATTCTTATGAAGAATTATGTTTCTAAAGATAAAAGTCTCCATTTGGCAACTCACTTGACTTTAGTAGACTATGATATTCATGTGATAATTGGGACACTTTCTTCTTCATGTTCTTCACAATGGGATGGTACATTACAATATAGAAGTTTTATGACATATTTTCCTCTCCTTGGTACATATATCTAGTCAAAAATTAATAAAGGTTTGTTATTTTCCCCCATATGGTCTAGTTGTAATGTCAAGAACCACTCTTTCTTCTAATACAAAACAAGATAGTTACTTAGAGTGTAACTAGACCTCCTAGTCTACTTGTAGTTCCTCAATTACTTATTAATTTGATCAACCATATACTTTACATAATCAATTGTCTGAGTGCCATAGATAAATTTATACTACATGTAGTAGGGTCAAGTGCTCCTCATAGACTAGTGTGTTGATCATATCTCCCAACACCATTGATATATCTAATAAGACCAATTGCATGTCATCGTTGAACTGGTCCATCTTTAGTGGTAGCTTTTGAAGAACATAAGCTTATACTGAGAGGGGGGGTGAATAGTATCAGACCACTTTTTACTTTTCTTTCCCAAACAATATTATGCAATATATCAATGGAAATATCAATAGCAATAATCAAAGCAATGCACATATAACCACACATAATAGAAACATCAATTTAACGTGGTTCACCCAATGTGGGCTACTCCACGGAGAAAATATTTCACTAAAATTTTCTCAACAAATCTCTTGGGAAACCTCTCCCTCTTACAATGTTTATGGACTTCTATCCGAAGGAGACACCAATCCCCTAATAAATTTCATGGAAATCTATCCATAGGAGACACCAATATCCTTAGTTGATTTATGGATATCTATCCACAATAGAAATCCTTCTCCTCTACTCTGGATGGTAATCCTTTAAAATACTACTACCTCCACTACACTAGCTTGTGGATATCTCTCGACTAAAGATCTTTGTCCTCACTCAGAAGACTTCTATCCTCACGACCCTGGCTAATGGATCTCTATCCACTGGAGACTATTGTCCTATGCTCTATCACCTCCAAATATTGCTCTTATATCTATCTCAAATCTATACTAAACATAGTACTTCAGTCTAGCACAAATCTGCTCAATATCTATATTTAATATATACTAAACACAATCCTTAAATCTAGCACAAATATGCTCAATCTCTGTCTCTGTTCTGACATAAATCTATCCTCAAATTTACAACAAAATCTATCCTCAAATATATCCTCAAGCCTTAACACAAAGCTTGATACAATCACTAATCAACTCTACTAGATCTATCCCAAACCTTAACTCAAGGTTTGAAAAAATCAATCAATCAACTCTGCTCTCAAGTCTTCTCAAAGACTTACCTCAAATCTATCCACAAGTCCTATCAAGGACTTATCCAATCTGCTCTCAATCTCTATATTCAAATATGCATTGTAATCTTCCACAAAAGCTCACACTAATCTATCCATAAGTCTTCTCCAAGACTTACCTTAAATCTTCTCAATAAGTTCTCACTAGAACTTGCTCAATCTACTCAACAAGTCTTCACCAAAGCTTATCTCAAATCTGCATTGTAAGCTTCCACAAAAGCTTACTCAACTCAACTCAATCTATTACAGAAAACCTTTTCAATCACACAAACAAGTTTCACATAGAATATTGTTTTAATCTCACAAAAACATATAGGGAATGGTTAGAGACTCAATATGCTTCACACTCATAACAATACTCAATCACTCTCAAACTCTCTTGCTTAACCATAGAAAGATATAGATAATGGTTAGAGACTCAATATGTTTCACTCTCACACAACACTTAATAACTTCCAAAACTCTCTTCAAATCAATTAAGAATAAAGAACAATTTGTTTCACATAACTTGAACTATCACTCCAATGCTTTCAATCAATTATTCTCAATCAAATTCACTCAATCACTCACTTGATGAAACACAACTTACTTACAAAACTTAAACAAGTGTTTCACAATGCTTTCAACAACTCACACTATGAAACTCAACCTTGACTCAAGATGATTCACATAACAATGATACTCATGATATTTTTCACAAACCCTAATCAAGCATATGAAAGCTTACTCAAATATTTCCAACAATGCTTATCAAACAATCTCACATAACAATGATACTCATGATCTTGCATAAACCCTAGTTCAATATAGTTCTCAAGTTCTCATTCAAGTGTTCTCACAATATTCACCAATCATGCATATGAAAGCTTACTCAAAAATGCTTATCAAACAAAAATTTTCACTCCAAATTAGCATTCACAAAATCCAACAATCACTCACAAAGAAGATGTACCCATACCTTTTTTTTGATGAATAATTAACCTCAAAACCTGTCTCAATCACAATCACCCTCTTTGCCAATCTCAAGGTTTAGATAGCAAAAACCTCTTCAAAACTCTCATTGAAATATTCCCTCAAAATATTTCACCATAGAAAACATCAACTCTCAATTACACCTTATAATCTCCACACTTAAAAATATAAGCCAACAATTTTTTTAAAGAAAATAACCACAATAATCTTCTTTTAAACACCTTATATCTTTCCTCAACATAATCAATACATCATAGCTTATCTCAAAATAAAATATAATTTCTTTTTCCAACCTTATAACTCCTATCTCAATTCAATTTATCAAATCCACAATAAAATATTTAACTTTCAAAAACCTTATAACTCCCTCCTAGCAAAAATAATCATGCCACATTAAACCTTAGGAGCAAATTTAATTTGGAAAAATTAAATACCTTTGTCGTCGATGGGATTCAAACTCCCTCTTGCACTATCACCAGTGCCCTATCCACGACCCACTTACTGTGTGAGCTAGGTGCTCACCTTAGTAAGAAGAAGCGCCTCGTGTGCTTTATTGTTTATCCTTGGTGCCAAAACCAAAACGTGAATGTCAACAAAACACTGTCGTTAGGGTTTGATCATGGGACCTCCCGCTTGTTAGCGCCCTAAACACACAACCAATTTTTGCTAGCCCAACCACCATGGTTGGAAATGAGGCTCCAAGAATCCTTTGTTTTATCCCTTCAATGGCCACCACGTAGAAAAATTTTATCCTCTTCTTTTCTCACATGGATCGTAGATATTTCGCATGCACTCACAAATGATTCGATCAAAGGTAAGTTTGGATTTCCCAAGGCACATGGTATTTATACCATTGTACTATCTCGTTTAGCATGTTGGCGGATGAGAATAATAATTGACGTTGGTCATTAAATTAAATTACTTGCCCTTATAACCCTAACCTTGGGGTTAGTTAATTAAATTAAAATATAAATTAATTTATAATAAAATTATTATAATTAATTTAATTACTTTAGGTCTATACTTTAGACCTTTAATATTATAATACAATATTATAATATTATTCTTCTTGGGCTCTCAACATTAGAATTTTAATATTATAATAAAATATTATAATATTATTTTTCTTGGGCCTTCCTATTGCTCCTTTAGACCTTATATGACTCTTGACATCCTTCCATTTGCACTGCTCATTGAAACTGGCTCTTGACATCAATGACAACAAATCTTGCTCATATTTCCAACAGCTTGAAGTTTTGTGATTCTATGGGATCCTTTAAACGTGGTGTTGAAAAGTCTTTCCAGTGGTCATAATCAAATATGTTATAGTATTCCCCTTGTATCTTCAAGTTATAGGTCACTACATTGTTAGATTACCTTTGCACTCTTAGTTATGCTTTTTAATACATTTCTTCATTATTTTTGGGTATTCCCATACTTATGGCACTAGTCTCACAACTAATCTAATGTTCAAATTTGGCTTATGCTCCATGATTCTATTTTGGTCCCATATTGTACCTCCTTTTTCACTTTGACAAGTGAATGATGGAATATCACTCTACGATGTTTTGGTTATGGCTCATTAAATATTTCATTTGGCATCTTGTGCTTTGGAGAAACTTTCTTCCTCTTGCCCTTGGACGTAGTAACTTATGCAACTAGAAATTAATATTGTTGTCATCTAGTCTTGAATATAAAGTATGTTGTGGTAGTGATAGTGGGAGGACTGTCAAGGTTAGCTTTAGCTATTGAGGTACTTGTGGTGGCTATACTGGTATCTATTGTGAAAACTTGGAAAACCTTTTTTTTGTAAAGTTTATTGTAGAGGAGTAATTCACTAATTTTTAAGTGAATATCTCACTAGGACACAATGAACCACTAGCTAGTTACTAAGGACAAATTTTCTTTTAATTTCAACTTCTAGTGAATCGCTTGACCTTGTCGAGGTGTGCTAGAAGATCGAGGTGGAAGGAATTGGGTGGCACTTATTGAACAATCATATAAGGCCCATAGCAAAGTGGTTTGGTTTTGCATGTGAATTTTTTGAGAAGTGATATTTTTTAAAATTATAGATAAAGGAATGTGCTTTATCTTGCTCTTTTTGTATGTGAAAGGTGGTAGGAGAAAGAAGGGATGGAATCCAAGAAATACTTCAAATGGAGAATAATCAATGGAAGACTGAATGAGCCTATTGTAAGCATGCTCTATGTGTGTAAGGCTTAGGTCCCACTTAGATGGAGAAGAATGGTGGAAGATCCTTAGAATTTGGACATGGATGTGATTGACAACTTTGGTTTGACCATCAAACTAAGGGTGGAAAGCAGTGGAGAAATTAAGAGAAACTCCTAGAAGTTTTCATAAGTATGGATACAATTTACCTACAAAGTAGGAGTCTCAGTTAGATACAATGCTAGTAGGGAGACCAAAGGATCACCATACATAATCGAAGAAAAGATAGACTAAATTTGATGCAAAACTAACTTTACAATAGGGAATGAACTTGGTCATCTTGCTAAAATTATATACAACCACAAGGATACAATCATGTTGTCAATTTGTCATTGGAAAACCACTAAGTCCATGGAAATTCTTTCCCAAGGATGCGAAGGAATAGGCAAAGGCATGCTAAGGCCCATTTTCCTATTGGTTGGCTTGGATTGACAACAAACAACACAATGTCTTAGGAACCTCAATACATCTTATTGCATGTGTGGCCAATAAAAGAAGCTTTACAAATGGTGAGTATATTTTACTTGGAAAAATGGCCACCATAGAGTGTTGAATGATCTTCCTTAAGTAGATACAACCAATGTTCTTGTGGAACACAAAGTTTATCCAACTTATATAATAATACTTCCTTGATGTGAAAGTCTTAGAAAGGATGTAAGCTAGAAGTAGGATGTTGAAGAAGTTGGTCAATTTGTGCAAAATATGGATCTTGAGCATATTGAGAAGGCCAAGCGTGGAAACTAATGTGCAAAGTGGTGATAATAGTTAAAGCATGAGTTGCTAGAGCACAACTTAGACAATATACAATTATGTTGTTGTTCCTCTTTTTGTACTTGATGACCAGGTAAAACTATTGTAGGTATGATGCCCAATTCATGTGACATGCTTCTTCTAATTTATTTTGTGATTGAAGAAACTTAAGGGATAAATGATTAGTGTGCACAATGGTTTCTTTACCAAGAAGGTAGTATCTCCAATGCTTGATAGCTTGCATGAGAGGATACAATTCATTGTAATATATGAAATAATTTTGTTAGGCAACTGAAAAGGCCTTTGAGTGATAGGCCAATTGATGAGGGCATCTATTTCTACTTAGGCTTTCGTATGTTTCTATTATTCCTAGGATAGTTGTTATTTGCTAATAATATCTTATGACAATAGTTGGCATATTGTTAGCTGCTTATTAGGGTTAGTTAGCATATACTTAGGGATTGTTTCCTCCCTATTCTTGCTCCTACGCGCTTAGGCGTGTTGTTACGCAATTACGGATTATGGTTGTATTTTTTGGCACTAAGGGCCTATTTAAAACCTTAGTAGTTGCAATATTGAGTAGCTTGATTTGTATTTTCATTTGGGGTTTTAAGCTCATTCTTTTGAGCCACATTACTGGTATCAGAGCCGATCGATCCGATCGGGCTCATATGGTGGACTTCGACTGGTTGTTTACAATATTTGTTATTTAAGGTGTGAACTTATAGTGGGGGGTTCTCATTGGGTGACTCATCAATCCAATTCCCCCCCCCCCTCGGTTCTACAACCGAGCGACAAGCCTACACGAATGCCCGACTAAGTTTGATGTAGGGGACATCGAACCGTTCGAGGACGAATACTTCTCAGATTTGAGACTGACGGGATGGCTACAACATAGGCTCTAAGGGGCCACAACATCGCTACCGAAAACCTATCTAGGGACTCTACGTGGCAAAGGGACACGAGATATTTGTGGATCACGAGGTCAGGTAGATGGACTAGGTCAGAGGTAGACGAACTCCTAGATGGATTCTAGGTGGCAAAGGGAAACGTGACCACCAGTTGGTGGTCATACTTACCATAGGTAACATTTTCCTTATATTTAGCTATTTGCCTCCCTGTGTCCTGAATGTGGGACAATTTGCACTCAGGAATGAGTGACATATTACTCTCTGACCTTTCTGCAAGCCGTCATCAGAGTTATTGCACGGATATTGCTCTCGCGGTGCCTATCTATAGCATGGAAACACTTATTCACTAGAATAATACACCCACGTTTGGGTTGTTTGAAGGACGAATCTGCCAGACCGATGAATGATTTGATGTCATTCCAATATGACAAGCAGACACCTGTAGATTTTTTTTTCTGGAGAAACTTTGCATGTGACGTTGGTTTCATCTGATTTGTAGACACAGACGACCATCGTTAACTTTAGTGGAGTGTTTTGTCAGCATTCCACTTTCATCGTGCCACCAAGTTCACCACTGTGCAGTCTAAAGGCCGTGTGTCGGTACTGTTGCACTGGATTGTGGTTGCTATGATCACGTGAATACTCCATGCTCGATGATCGATACTGTTTGTAGCCATAAAAGACCCCTGGTTCCTTCCTTTGTACCCGTTCAATGTTGCAGCTGGAGTATCCAGGGCACCAGCAGGTAGAGCGTGGTCACTGATCAGATTCAGGTTGATTTTCGCTCAGGCTAACCAGCCTTTATTTTGCTATGAAAGTTATATATTAACTTTTGGGCAAAATACATTTAATCTGCTTAATTTTTAATTTTTATTTATTTAAATTAAGTTTACTTAATTTAAGTTAAATAAATTTAAATTAATTAAATTGATTTATTTCAATTTAATTACCTTAAATTACATCATTTTTTTGCAAAATTTCAAATTTTTGCACTTTGTGAAACCCCCACACATAGGGGAACAACTTGTAAAATTGCCTACGAGGCAACAAATTGTACTTATAAGTCTATGAGGCTTACTGTGCTTGGAAATCATAGCACTATTGTAATTGCCCTGTGAGGTAAAATTTTGTAACTCTTTTTACGAATTTTGTAGCCTCCTGGCTTACACTAGAGGTCAGATGGCTGCTAGTTTGGCAGAACAAGTGGCCGCCATCGCTGACATTGTTAGCCTCTTGGCTGACAAGGTTCAATACATGACTGGACCTAGTCCACCTAGTTCCGCTCCTGAACCTCGACATCAAATCAAATGTGAAGTTACCATTTATAATGGCTCTCGAGATCCAGATGTCCTCAATAGTTGGATTCTCGACATGGATACCTGGTTTGACTACAACAAAATTAAAAAATATGACCAAGTTGCGTTTGCAAAATTGAAACTTTTTGGCATTGCTAAAGTTTTGGTACAGGATCGTCAAAGCACCCAGGATCCCATAGACACTTGGGATGACCTGGTCACAGCATTGAAGGATACATTCTATCCTTCCAATTTTGCTGAGGATTTGGATTTCCAATGGCTTCGTCTGAGGCAAGGACACAACATGAGTGTTCAAGATTACATTGGGAAGTTCAACAAATTAAGGATTCTCAATAGCATCCTTGATCCCACTCCTAAACTTATCAACAAGTTTAAGAGTGGATTGCAAGATCAACTCTTTAGAGAGTTGAAATACGCACCTTGTGCCACTTTGAATGAGGTCTATAATAAAGCACAACTGGAAGAAGAGAAAATTGCTATGAAGTCAGGGGCCTCATCCAAGTTACCCAAACAAGGACCACCACAGCAGCAGTCCGACAAGGCTTCAACAAATTCTTCTTCTTCTACTTCTCCTTCTTCTTCTTCCCCCTCTTCTTATAATTGGAAAAAGTTTTGTAATTATTGTAAGATACGAGGACACAATGAAGCTGAATGCTTCAAGAAGAAGAAAAATTTGCTGGCACAACCTCAACAGGAGGCACCACAAGATGGGCCCATTGAGTATATAGGAGAAGATATTGAGTATCCAGAACTTCAAGGGAAACTAAACCAAGTGACCCTCCTGCATCAACAAAAACATAGGGAGAGTTTGTTCTTCACACGAGCCCATCTTCTTCCCAACTTTTCTGTGAGTTGCATCTTCGACAATGGCTCCACGACCAACCTCATTTCTCAAGATGTGGTTGATCGCCTCAAATTGCCAGTCGAACCCCATCCTTCTCCCTATTCACTTGGATGGAAGGATGAGGGAACTACTTCTGCAATCACTAAACATTGTACTTTGTCATTTGCCTTTGGTCCACACTATGTGGATCGAGTCACCTGTGATGTGACTCCCATGGACTTATGTGGAATGATTCTAGGCCAGCCTTATCAATATGATAAGAGAGCTTCCTATGATGCTTATCATAAAACCTATTCTTTGCATCATCAGAATAAGAGCTTTCTTATACGTAATCTTCCTCATACACATTTCTTGGCATCTTTACCAAGAATGTCTTTAGTGTCATGGCCAAAAGACACTTGCCCTTCTGTTCTTAAAGAGGTTAATTCATCTCCAGCCTCAGTGCCTCCTCCTGTTGTTCCTACTGCTCTTTCAGTTGTTTCACATCAAGTACTGCAACGGCCTCTTTTGATGTCATTTTCTCAGGTTTCAGATGTACACCAGCTTTCGCAGATCCAGCAGCCGTTCCTTACTCCTTGTCATCACATTCATGATGAGTTCTATTTCCACTCCTATTGTAAAAGCATTGGAGTCCAATGCTTCTTGAGTGGGGAGGTATGATGAGGGCATCTATTTCTACTTAGGCTTTCGTATGTTTCTATTATTCCTAGGATAGTTGTTATTTGCTAATAATATCTTATGACAATAGTTGGCATATTGTTAGCTGCTTATTAGGGTTAGTTAGCATATACTTAGGGATTGTTTCCTCCCTATTCTTGCTCCTACGTGCTTAGGCGTGTTGTTACGCAATTACGGATTATGGTTGTATTTTCTGGCACTAAGGGCCTATTTAAAACCTTAGTAGTTGCAATATTGAGTAGCTTGATTTGTATTTTCATTTGGGGTTTTAAGCTCATTCTTTTGAGCCACATTACCAATGGATGGTCATTTTTATTCAATATTTCACCAAGGACAAACTATGAGGTATTTACCTAAATATCGAAGGGCTATGTGAGATATGGAAGACCAAGAACTGATATTGAACAAAGTTTCTACTTCAATGTTTCAAAGGCATGGACATGATCTTCTGTCCATCTGAATACAACATTAGCTTTTGTTAATTGGTTTTAAGGAGCAATTGTAATATCTTGGAATGAACTTGTAATAAAAATTGGCAAGTCCTGAAAAACACCTCAAGTCTATGAAAGTAGTAGGAGTGGGGCCATTTGAGTAGGAATTCAACCTTAGTTGGATCCACCTATATGCCATGTTCATTGATTACAAAGTTGAGATAAGAAATAAAAGTTTTCCCAAAGGGTTCCTTTGAAAGATAGGCATATACCTAATTTGTCTGAAGGGTGCCAAGAACTTGCTCAAGATGCTTCAAGTGATTCTTTCAATTGGAAGAATAGATCAAAATATCATCCAAGTAGATAATTACAAATTTGTCTAGGTAGTCTTTAAATACCTCATTTATGAGCCTTGTAAAAGTGGTAGGAGCATTCGCAAGACCAAAAGGTATTACTAGTCATTCAAAGAGACCCATCATGGTTTTGAATGTTGTCTTCCTACATGTACCTTCTGCATGTATTCTAAATTGGTGATACCCACGTTTTAGATCTATCTTTGAGAAAATTTTGTCTCCTTATAATTGGTCCAAAAGATCATCCATGCAAGAAAGAGGATATCTATTTTTTATTGTAATTTTGTTAAGTACCTTGAAATCAATGTAAGTATCTAGGTCCCATCCTTCTTGAGAACTGGTAAAATGGGTGAAGCACATGGTGAAGTGTTCAACTTAATGAATCCCTTAGACAACAAATCTTTAGTTTTGTTTTTTATTTCATTATTTTAAATCATTGGTTGTCTATACATTGGTGCATTAGGTAGTTGCACAACAAGAATAATATCGATGTTGTGATTGAATGATCATTTTGGAGGGAATTTCATGGGCTCTTGGAATACATGAGGGTAAGATTACACCAATTTATATAAGAAAGCATGTAGTGTGGATTTTGTGACTTTTGCTTGTGGTTATTCACAATATGGCTTTATGAAGATTAGTGCTAATTCCTATGCTTGATTGTTACTTTATTTACCTACTTGCAACTGAGTAGTAAATGTGTGATGCCTTTAGTCCATTTAACTAGATGTCTTGTTGTTATGCTGTAATGCATACGTATTGTGGTGTGCATCATATTGGGCCTTCTTATCATATTGATAAGGGTTTTCAAGTAGTAAGCTACAACAATTCATGGCAGTCACATCACAAGTGATTTTATCCACAAACTTGGGACCAACAGAAAAAGAAATAGTGCATGTATGAGTGATTTGTGAGTTGGAGCTACCATCCTTCCATCCTAGAGTATAGGGATGAGGCTGTGAGTCTGTTGGTAGATGCAATTTGTTGATAATAGATTTCGCGATCAAGTTCTTCTATGAGCCATTGTCGATTATACATTCTACATAATAATCGTAAGGTGAGTGTGTGTGACAAATAAATTGTCATGGTCACTTGTAAAAGAAGAGTGATTCATTAGGATGATTTTGATAAGTTTAATCCTCAACTCACCATATGTATTTTCTTTGCCTACAATTTCGAGGGGACCTTTCTTTGTGTCCTTATTGTTAGATTGTACAACCAAACTTTTTTTCTTCTTTAGTTGAAAGCATTCAGACTTGTAATGTCCATTCTTAAAATGATCATAAAATTTTTGAGCTTTTGCTTTATAAGAAGAGGAAGACAAAGAAGAGGACAAAGAAGGAGAAAAATAAGTATATCTCTTCATCTTTGGCACTTGTCGCTATTGATTGGAGGGCTTGGAAACTCCTAATGAAGGTGGTTTTCGTGGTCCCTTCGATTGTGCACCTAACTTCTCCTGTACAAGTTGGGCTTGATTTAAGGCTATATCTAGTGTCACAAAATATGTATACTTTAGATCTCTAAACAAATTCTCTTGAAGTCCACTCTTAAACTTCATGATGAGAGTCGATGCTAGATCTAGAATACAGAGGATGCACAACTTTTAAAATTGGTAGATGTAATCTTACATAGACACATGGCTACTTTAACATAACTGAAGCCATTTCATAGAAAAATCATCATCATAATTAGAGGGATAGAATGTTGCCTTTCAGGAAGTAACTAATTCATCTCAAGTGGTAATAGGATCTTGTGCATTTCATCACTCAAAAATTAGAATCTTAGCAACTTTAGAAAGCTTTAATTTTGTAAAAGGGATCTTGTCTTCTTTGAGCATTTGACAAAAGGAGAAACACACCTCAATGTATAAGATCCATCTAATAAGAACTTCGAGATCCCCATATCCATCATAAATCTTGATTTCACATTTCACTTGAGAATGAGTGTTTATTTTAATATCTGATTAGACATAAATATTATTGACCTTGTCTACCAACTTAATAACTATGTCAAATATTATTGCTATTTATTTTACCAAATTGATAGCCATGGACTTATGGGTTAATGCCAAGAAGGACATTAAGTTTACTTGACCCCTTAAGACAAGAATATTACTTTTATCAATACAATGCTTTTGTAAGACAAGAGGATTACTTTTATAAATACAAACATAATGACTACCACAAAAATTGATTAATTTCATAGATGGAGTATATAGTGAATAACAATGCTTAACTAAATGTTCTTTGGATAGTGCAAAGGTTGGGGTTTTGGTTTTTCTTTGAAAGGTCTAAGGTTTAAATTGTGGTGTATATGGTTATGCGTTAATCCTCTGTTGATAAGCTTTAATTCTCGACCCTTAAAAGAGGTCATGGCTAAGATGGGAATGCTCAGCCCTAAGCGTTGGTTGTAGAGGTTTCTCACAATATCCAAATTATAAAAAAACAATGCTTAATTAATTAATTATTGGATTAATTAATTAAGTTTTTTTTGAAGTAATTGTTTGAAGGGTTAGGTGGATTGGTAGTTGCTTGTCTGGCCAGACACTTAACAAGAAGAAACCCACCTTGGCTACAGCCTGTTTACAAAGGTAGGAGTATGATATGAATCCAGGGTTAGGTGGATTGGTAGTTGCTTGTCTAGCCAGGCACTTACCAAGAAGACACCCACCTTGGTTGCAGCTTGTTTACAAAGGTAGGAGTCTGATATGATTCTAGGGTTAGGTGGATTGGTGGTTGCTTGTCTGGCCAGACACTTACCAAGAAGACACCCACCTTGACTACAGCCTGTTTACAAAGGTAGGAGTCTGATATGAATCCTCTGAGTGAGTGTGTGTCGATGTACGAATCCTAAGCGACTGATGGTCTCTTTCACGCCAAGTCAACAACAACGAGGTTGAAACCTGCGCTAAACAATTGATAAAAATAGTGTGGTTGTAACCAACTCTCCGCTTGACATCTAAGGTGCCTCAAAGCGCTTCAAAATATCACACGTCAGCATGCAGCTACAGGGCACCGAGATCTCTCACGCCCAACAGAGTGTGCAGCGAAAACAATCACGTCTGGCTTAGACATGGTGGGCGACAAACAAGCGGTGGCTTAGACGTGGTGGGTGACAAACAAGCGGTGGGCGACAAACAAGCGGTGGCTTAGACGTGGTGGGTGACAAACAAGCGGTGGAGCGCTATGAAACCGTGGAAATCATAGTTTTGATCTTGCTATCGACGCCACATAGACAATTCCAGCAAGAATATGTATTTGCGATAAATATAATGATCTATGCATCCAATGTTGGCATGGGCAGGTCGTGTCGCTGGTCCCAAGCGCCTGCGACACTGATAACAACTGGTCGACGAGGCATGTTGGGAAGACTCCAATTGTGGCTGGAAGACAACCACTCTTATAGCTTCCCTCCGAGAGTTCGACTACAGGCCCGTGACGTTTGGAATGATGCACGCCTGCAATCCGAAGATGAGTCAAAATCTGAACAACGCAAGGATCAAATCCACGAGGCAGATGCTACCGGTTGATATAGGAAAACTGACATTGCATTATTTATTTTTAAAGGTTAGGTGGATTGATAAGTGTAGGTGCAGTTGGGTATTTATCAAGGTTTAAATTTTGAGACAAGCCAATCTTTTGCAAAAGTAGTAGTCTGAGCTGAATCTCTAAATAACCAAACCCGAAAAAACTTATCAAATTATATAATAACAAAATGAAATAAAAATTATAAAAGACAAACTTCAAAATTTTAACTGTGCTAGATAACTATCCTATACACAATAAAACCACATGATCTAACACCTCTTGGACAAAACCAATAACTATGACCACCAAACCAGATAGAATGCAGAATGCATTTAATGTCTACAAGGTGGTGGTTCACGATACACGTGCTTGCCGACCTTTTACATGCACTTCATACTTCAGCCGGCCATATTATTGCATTTTGTTGCATTATATTTTATATTAACCTTATATTGTTTTTTTTATATATTATGATTTTGATGATATTTTAAATTTAAATAATTTAATTTTTTATTAAGGTTAGTGTAAGAAACTTTTACGATTTATGTTTAGGATTGGGCATCCTTTTCCCAACCATGACCTCAGATAAAGATGAGAGCTAAACTTATCATAGGTGCCAAACACATAGCCATACACTTGCCTACACTGCCATACACACACCCATTCTAGCCCACACCATGGTTTGAAGAGTTAAACTTATCATAGGTGTCAAACACATAGCCATACACTGCACACTCTATACACACACATATACTGGCCCATACCACGATTTGAACCTTGGACCTCCCAAAGAAGAGCCAAAGTTTGAAATGGTGTGCTATTCCCTAAGGAAAAACTCTTAGGGTAGAGAGAAAACCTCCAAATCCGTTCTTTGGTGGCTGATAATGTCATCCTATCCGAGTATACCACTATTTAGAGAGAAAACCTTCATATTTGTTCTTATGTGGCTGATAATGTCGTCCTATATGGGTATACCACTATATAAAAGGAAACTACATGAGATTTTTTTGTGTCCTTGGCATCGCAGAGGTTTGAACCATGAACCTCTCGTTCAACGAGGTAGGATCGCCTTCTCCACTTGCGCTACAAAGGCATATTAAATAATTTAAATTTGAACTTTGTGTTTTTTTATACACAGGAGTTGTTTCCATCATTTTATCTTTATGGGTCATGGGTATGATATGAATTTAGAAAGATAACACTATAACACTTGTTCCACCTCGATAAAATTTATTTCAAATGAGGGAACCTTAGACAAGCTCGGGATTGAAATCCTCGACCTAAAACTGCCAAACACTTTACAAAAACTGGTCAGTCTGCTACCTCCATCAAATTTAAACCTACATTTTTTTAACACCTAAAAAGTGGTGTTGGTTAATGCTTATTTTCAAAAGCTTCCAAAATAGATTGAAGTAGATAATTATGTCAAATGTGCATAGGGCAAAATTGTAAGTTGGATACCTAGGTGTTGTAGGTGAGTTGGAGATGAGAGGGCAATCCTCCAAGGGAGGTCCCAGATTCAAATCTCCACCCTACCAAAAAGCTGAATTGGGTATCTAAAATCCAATTGATAATGTTGGTGCGGGCAGGGTTGGGTGCGACCCCTAGGTGACTTTGACGGTGTAAAACCCCTGTTCGTGGTCTCTCAGACCAAAGCAGCTCCGCAAGGAATTTTTTGCTTAAAAAAAAAATTGTAAGTTGGATGTATGTTGCAATGGGGTTCTAATATCAATTCTAAGATCTTGTCTTGCCTTAAATCAAATGCGGTTGTAACCAGTTTCTTAATTTTCATTTTAAACCTATGGTAACCATAAGCATCTTATTTAAGACTATTAAGAAATAATAGGTGTGCTTGGAAAGTCACCTTCTCTTCCTAATTAGTTTCTTAACTTTTTTTCATGATTTGTGAATTCAATTAAGGATTGTAAAAAATCCATTGAGGCTTCCAGGTGTAATGACTCATAACTACATATTTTATGATAGGTAAGCATGATTAATAAAATATAATTTAATAGTTAATATTATATGTTTAAATTATATAATAAACTATTACAAATATAAAATATTTGGAAGGATAAAAAATATATTGTTTACACTCTAAACATTGTGTGATATCTAGTTATAAGGAAAGATTACATTTAGTTTCTTATTCCTCATAAGGAAGAGATGAATAATATCATGGGTTGATCTACTATAGATCAATTTTTTTTTTTTTTTTTTTTTGATGTTTTACTTGTACTATATTGTTATTGATTATTATCATGATATTGCATGTAGTGTGAACTATATATGTTTTTTTTGCAATTCTTTGAATATAAAAAACTTATAATAGATTTTTACATTTTGTTAGCATGTTTTCTTTCTTGAGGGGATATATTCTATGTTTCTATTTTCAACATGGGGACATTGCTTAGACTATGACAAGTTTATATTTTAGATTGCTTTGACAAATTTAGTATATATGCCTAATATCATAATTGAAATATTCACATTCAAATAAAGAAATTAAAACTAGATTTTATTTAGAGGTGCATACGGTGGAGGTTCCATGAGAGAAGCGGGATGTTAGTAGTGGTTTCAGAAACCCTAGCAGAGCAATGACAATAGAGGTGCGCATGGTGGAGGTTCCATGGGAGAAGCAAGATCTGAGTAGCGACTTCAAAACCCTATCAAAGCAATAATTTTGGAAACCCCAGTGAAGAAATGGTGGTAATAACCCTAGCAAATTTGAGCTAGAAATTTTGATGGATCTTGAATTGGGTGCATGCGAGAGTGTGGAGAAGCTGCGAGAGTAGGGGAATGAAGTGGTGGAGATGGACGGATTGAGAGCAAAGGAGGTTTTCATTGGTATGAAGGATGTCAAGTCTAACGATGTTTCTTGTGTTGGTTCCCTAGTTTTTTTGGGGGGTAATGGGTTGTCACGAGGTAAATTTGAGTCTGGGATCCCGAACCAAGGCCACAAAAATCTTCTTAAACCTTTCGATCTTGGAAACATGTTTGTTTATGTGGCATCTAATGGTGTTAGTTCTCATGGATCTAAAGTTATCTTTGACCTCTCTCCAATAAATAATGAGATTTGCATTCTGAGAGATCTTATCCAAATCACTATGGATGAAGGCAACTATAATCTTGTGGGGAGATTCCAAGGTGGAAGGTTGAACTTGGATTCAATTAGCAATTGGGCCCTAGCAAAATAGAAACCTCTAGAATCTATAGAAATTATAGCAGTTCCCATAACATTATTTATAATCAAGCTAAATTGTGTGGAAGATTCAAACCACATCTTAGGGGAGACCCCCGATTTTATGGAAAAATGGGTATGTTCCTTCGAAAATCGAGGCCTGAATGTAATCCACATACTCAAAAGGTGAACTCGATACCTCTTTGGATTCAACTCCTTGGTCTCATGTTCCATTTGTGGTACGATGATATTCTGATAGGGGTGGCAAAGGCAGTGGGGGAGCTTATTCAAATTGATTTGGCAACTAGAACGAAGTTTATAATGGTTTTTGTGAGGATGTGCATCTTGGCAGATCCAAAGTCAGATCTTCATTCTTCTATTAAGCTTACCTCGTATCTAGCTCATTGTCCATGAAAATAGACCATCTGTTTGCTCTAGGTGCAAAAAAGCTAACCATAACCTGGATCAGTGTCCGTCAAGGAAACATGAGGAGGGTAATGAAAGGCATAAAAGAGTAATGGAAATATTCAAAAGGAAAATTTTGTTTCCCTAGATGCTCAAAAGGAGTCTTATGAAGAGTCATCAAAGTATGGGGAGATTGGTGATAAGCTTAAGTTGGAAAACCCTTTGTCATTGGAGAAGTATTCCAACTTGTCAGATGGTTTGACACAAATTGAGGAGAATTTGAAGGAGGTTAAGGCTCTCGCGAGCTTTGAAGCTCCTTGGATTCTTGTGAAAGAAGTAAGTCCATCAAAAATTCTAACTCATATTCTAATTTCAAAAGACCTCCAAAATTTCTTTGGTTGCTTAGGGTCAAATTCTACTCTAGAGGAGCTTGTTGTCCAAATGGTGGCCCAGGTGAATGAGTCTTTGATTGGCTCCTCGAAGTCATGCATGGAGAAAGGATCTGTAGGCTCTAAAACTTGTAGTCAAATAAAGGGTCTTATTGATGTGGGGGTTGAAAAAAAAAGTTTGGAAGCCTCCAATTAAAACTATGAGAAGAAGGGAAACATAATTTGAATTTGTAAATGGATCTCAATATTTGCTCAAGATTGAAGAAGGAAAGGTGAAGGTTGATAGTGGAAAAAAAGAGCAAAGTCTTGAACCAAATTATTGGCAGAGATGATATTTAGATATCTGAGTGGTAAACTTTATTTGAAATATGGCTGGAGCTAGGATGCAAATGCCCAAGATGCAGGAGGTAGGATTCAAAAGAGGATTGTGTGAATGCCTAGAAGATTGAAAATGCTAGTAATAGACGCTACTCTCCTAGCAAAGAGAGCAAGGCCTCAAACCATGCTGATGATCCCTCCTAAGATTGTGAGCTTCTTGCTTCCATGAAGAAAAACTTAAGATGAGGTAGGAAAACATAAGGTGAGCTTCTTGCTTCTAATTGTTGCTAGTGGAATTCAATGACGATGAGTTTTCGGGTTCCCCTACTAGTGTTGAAGCTGACTAATTCTCTCGGATTTGCCTCTGCTACTATTTCCTTTACCTTCTTTTGTTGTAATGTTTTTAGCCTCTAACTCTTTTTGTACTTTAATTTTTAGGCCTGGCTACTCCATCTTGACCAAGATATTATGTTCCATCTTGGCTCTTTCAATAATGGTTTGATTTCTGTTCTTTTCAGGGTTTTCCCTTGTTTTCTTGTGTTTCTTGGTAACCCTTGAGTGGTTGGCCTATTGGGCCCTCTCCTTGTGGGTTTCTCCTTTTGTCAAAAGGTTTGGGGACCCTTTCAAAACCCCTTCTTCCAACCAAATAATATAAAAACTAGACTTTATTTATTTAGCATGTTATCATTCCAAAATCTATTAATGTCTTTTACATTTAAATATGTAAATTTGGTTTATCTATTTTTTATTATTATTTATTTTGTATCCATATATTGGTAGCATAGCTAATTATTAAGTCTTTTTTCTAGCCATTTTAATTACAAGGAATATAGACATGATTTCAGGCCATAAAAAGAAGATTCCCTCGATAGCTTATAATAATTAGTGTTTTAATACTTTACTTTCAAGGAATAGCAAGTTTATCTCAAGATAAATAGAATAAGATTGGTTATTAATCTTGATACTTTTTAGTTTCATTATGTAAATAGTGTTTTGAACTTTAATTTTAATAAATAATAATTTTATTAAAATATAAGAGGTTTGATTCTTAATTCTAAAGTGATATAGGATAAACCAATTTAGTATTTTTTTAAATAATCCAAAAAAAAAAAAAAAAATTCTATTCGCTCATGTAGAGGAGTTGGAGAGCAAGTGGGTAGTTAAAACTCTCCAGCTTATCGAGAGGCCCAGGTTCAAATCTCTCCCCTCACATGTTGCGGATATGTTGTATATAAAAGGTTCCTTATCAACAACAACTAAAAAAAAAAAAAAAAAAAAAAAAAAAAATTCTCTTTAACTTTATCTTTACCCAACGGGTTACGGATTATAAAAGTTCTCTTAAAAAAATTTAAGAAAATTATAGAATATTATATTTTTGTCCTTTTAGTCTAAGGTTTTACATTTATTATTTAAAATAATAAAGACCTTTTAACTTTTATATATATATATATATATATATATATATATATATATATATATATATATATATATATATAACTATTGATTTTCTAGTTTATCTCATGATTATACTTAATGCTAGATGCTTATACTTATTTAAAACCATGGTTATAAATATTTTTTAAGGTATTTTGTTCCATTTAGATTTTATAATTATAATTTAATTTTTATAAACATTTACAAGATAAATAAAAAATTTACTTTTTCATTTGTTTAAATGGGATTAAAACAGGTCCCACTTGTATTACATTGTAAGCAATATTACAAAAATTATGTATATATTGGTTTATAAGATATGAACTTGGACCTGCTCTTTAAAAATCAAGAAATTTAACCAATTGAAATCATATCATTTGATAAAATAAATAAATAAAATTTTAATTTATTTTTTTTACTTTTATTTATTATTATTATTTTTAATCCAACCATATAATAATAACATCACTACACCATTAATATGAAGGAAATCGAGGTACTTTTTGAATATCATAATATAGTTACCTAGGAAGAAGTGCATTGAAAATAGAAATCAAGGGTGTCTTGGTTGAGATAAGGTGATAGGGATACAAAATTCATTAAACTCAAAACTATTAAAAGGAGGGGCTTTAAAAAAATTGGGAAAATCAAGAAGGCTAATGGGGAGATAACCAAATAGCTGGAGAAAATTAAAGAGGAAGATGTGGTTTTCTATTAAAATTTTCTTTCTCATGATAAAATTTAGGATGAATAGGCTATGGCTAAAGTGCTAGAGTATATTCTCTCACTGTTTTCTCCTTAAATTAATAAATAAATAACCAAACTCTTCTGAAAGGAGAAGATCAAAGGGGCAGTGTTAAGTTCATGGGCTTGACGGGTTCCTTTTGGGTTCTTCCAATCATGTTGGGATATTGTGGGGATGATGTAGTGGTTGTTGTAAAGGAGTTCTGGAAGGAAATGATCTTGAAGTATTGGAAAGTAACTTTCTTAGCACTCATCCCAAAGATCAGTGGGGCAAATGATTTCAAGGACTTCAGACCAATCAGTTTATGCAACACTTTGTATAAATTTATCACTAAAATCTTGGTTGGAAGATTACAAAATCATCTACCTCTCCTAATCCCCTAGGAGCAAGATGGATTTGTGCAAGGTAGGCAAATAATTGATGGAATAATAACCATGCATGAAAATCTACATTTGGTCAATAAGAGAAAAGAGGTTGGTATGTTGCTCAAATTGGATATGCAAAAAGCCTATGATAGGGTTAATTGGAGATTCCTAGATAAGGTATTGAAAAAGTTTGGTTTTGACACAAAATCGAGGAAATGAATCTAAACTTGTATCTCAACAAAAAGATTTTATGTTTTGATCAATGGAGAAGTTGCGGGCTTCTTCCCAGCTTAGAGAGGCCTGAGACAAGGGGACCCATATTCATTTATCTCTTCATCTTGATGGTGGAGGCTTTAGGAAGGGTAGTGAAGGCAGCAAAGAGGGACAAGAAGATTTGTAGCATCCTCCTTGCTCTTAATTGTAAAACTGTATCACATCATTAGTTTGTTGATGATACCATTCTCCTTGGAAAGACATCAATCCATGAGGTAAAGGAGTTGATGAAGGTTCTTGAATTGTATGAGGCTGCCTCACATTAGAAGGTTAACTTCCAAAAGACTAGGGTGTACTTTCTCCACACTCTAAAGAGAAGACAAAGGAAGATTGTTGATATTTTGAATTGCCAAATTAGTAGCCTACCCTCAATCTATTTGGGAATGCCACTCTTTATTGGGAGAATTGAGGGAATTGTTTGGGATGGAATCCTAGAAAGAATTAGCAAAACATTGGTAGGGTGGAAAGAAGCTACTTTGAGTCAGGCTAGAAAATTGATGTTGATTAAAACAACCCTTCAAAATATACTTGTCTATAGTGCACTTGTCTTCAAAATACCCTTAGTTATTGCCAAGAGGATTGATCAAATTTGTAACAAATTTCTTTGGGATGGAATGGAAGAAAAAAGGAGAATGACTCTGGTAGCTTGGGATAAGGTCTACAAAAACAAGTTCTTGGGAGGGCTTGGAATGAGGAAAATGAATGTTTTAAGCAAATCCCTAAGGGATAAATTTAAATGGCAACTATGAAAAAATAAAGGATGTAAATGGACTTCAATCTGCAAATCAAAGTATCTTGACAATTCCAACACTTTCTTGAGGGTGGAGATCCTCCCAAAAGGTTTAGCCTTTTGGAATAGACTTGTAGGAATAAAAAATTTATTGTTGGCAATTTTGACATTATGCCACAAAAATTTTTGATGGATTTTTTATTGTAATACGGAAAAATATATTAATATTATGTTACAGCATTTTGACTGATGTAATATGTTGCAATTTATGTTTTATTTTTCCTTCTTTATTTTCATGCATCCTTTTTTGGCTTGGAAATAATGGGTGTTTTAAGGAAAAAATGGTTTGGAGAACTGATTGGTGACTTCGGTAAACATCACCCATAAATAGTTTTAGAAAATGGTGCTTAAATACTAAGTGTATAAAATATGGAAGCTTCGCTGAAGGTTGAAATCACATTCACCCCAAAATAATGGGTGATCGGTCTGTTCGCCTCCTTTCGGGGTGAACATAGAAGAAAAATGAAAAAGAATAAATTGTGGCAGGCACGTTCGCCCCAATTGAGGGGAGAAAGCCCTTTGCACCCTTCATTGGGGTGAAAGCCCTTTGCACCCTTCATTGGGGTGAAAGTAAAATTTAAGCAGTGAAGTTTTGAAGTCGGCTCGAATTCAAAAGGTAGTTAAAAAATTTTTTGCCCCAGAGTGGGAGTGAACAAGTCGTTCACCCCACTTTTGGGTGAACATCCTCAAAATTTTGAGAAAACATGCACGTCCGATGCATTGGTCAGTCAAAGGTGTAATCGAAAAAAGTCCTTTGAAGCGCCTTGAATTATGATGAAGTTGGCAAAAAATTGGTAACTTTTAAAAGGAGGTGCATTCGCACCAAGTGGGGGTGAACGTATTTGAGAGCAAAGTGTTGAAAATCCAACAACGCATTCACCCCGATTAAGGGATGAAAGCTCCACTCGCCTCTCCTGGGGGTGAACACGCTATAGATGGTGAGGTTTAGGTGAAATTCATGAAGTAGCAAAAGTTCCTAAAAGACTTTGAATAGTCAACCCTACATTCACCCCAAGAGGAAGGCGACAACCCATTTCACCTCTTTTGGAGGTGAACGTATATTTTAAATAAAATAAGACAGCTATTAGAGGTGCTTTTACCCTAAGATAAAAGTTTGATTGTTGTTGTGATCGAGGAATACATAGAATCTACTTAATCGACAGGGACACCCTCTCCACCAAGGAACACGATGAAAAGAGTAAATATGTGTTCGCTCATTGTTCAGTTCGAGCAAATTTTTGTTGTCAACATCAAGAATTTTCAAGAGTACCCAATATAGGTGAATGGATAGCATTAAATGATTGTGGAAAAGAGTAACTTAGGTTGTGAATCTCGAGAAAAAAGAGCTGTAGTATTAAAAGCACCAAGTGATTTTCATGATTTCCAAGCAAAAGCATATTTTTGAGGATGGCAAACGTATCAAGTCAACAACCAAGCCTTGTAGTTTTCCATGCACTGACACCCAGAGATGCTAATTTCCCAGAGGAATTTGCTTTACAGCTAGATCGTTGTCTCAAAAATATGAATGTTTAATATTTTTGAGAAGAAATTTTCTCGCTATGATTCTTGATTTGTAAACATTTTATCTATATGTGCATTTAATTAAAGAGGTGAAATCCTCTACAAATACTAAGCATTTCGATGTAATAAGAATGTTAGACATTCTACAAAAAAACTATTCAAGTTATCTGCATCAATAGAAGATACTAAGCTTCTAAATTTGCAAGTGATCTTGTGTGTGATTTCCTTCTATTTAATGCATTTCTATTTTATGCTCATATTCATTGTCTATTGTTAAGTTTAAATTCTGCATCTGAATTTGAACATTACTGGTGAGAGAGTGAGTTCTGAAATGCGACCTTGGAGGTTGTTTCTGCAAGGTTGTAAGTAAATCTTGCTGCCTTCTTTTATTACATGATGCTTCAATGCTTGGGTGAAATTCCTACTGCTAGTCTGTCCCCAATCCTACACCTTTAGCTTGTGGCCATATTTCCCATTTCTTTTTGTTATTTCAAATTTCTTTTCTGCAACTCTAGTCTTAAACCAGTGTAGGATTTAGTAAGGGAGCCAACACTCTCTGGATATTGGCAAGGAGGGCATTCCTTTCCTATGACCTTTCAATGTTGGTCGTGTCTAGGGTGCACAAACACATATTTGTATAATTAGGCAGATATTTGACCAATAGTTTTTGGCACGTCCTATGGGACACCGAAAGTTCCACTTTCAACAGTGTTGAGGTTTGATGTTCACCTTCATATTGTATAGTTAGAACATCTAGAGACTCAATTATATCCAAAACCCTCCAAACATGAAGGCAGCAAAAGTTGTGCTTCATGATTACAAGATCAAAGACCAAAAATCTTGAATATCCCATTGAGTTTTACGAACTTGATATCAAAATATTAGGTGAACACCCCAGGTTAGTTCCTTCATATTATACATCATCTGTAACATCCTCACAGATAGCTGGTGTATTTTATGTTTTATAAATTCCAGCTAGTACTACTACTAGCATCCTACCTCTACAACCTCATACACCAGTTCAAATGACTCAAAACCCACCACTAAAACAACCATAGCCACCAAGGTAGTTCCCAGCATGGAATCGCTTAGGAGCCTTAAATTTGCAAGCACAAAATCTAGTTCCCCAAGCACCTTTGAAGGCTTTGCCTACCTATGATGGTACTGGTAAGACCTCTTATGAGCATATTCAGGATGTGGCTTCTATGGCGACAATCCATGGCATCACAGACATTATGGTAAGGCTATTGGTGTTGTCACTTAAAGTTGTTGTACTGGTATCTATATTTTCCACCCGCCACTATTGCCACATGGGATCGGTTGGTGGAATTACTGATCAAGAATTTTCATGAGCAAGTTGATCCATTCTCTTTGCTACATCAATTTACGATGATCCAAAGGCATATGCAAGAGGAGATAGTGAAATTCAACATTAGATTCGCCCAAAGCTAGTAAAGAGTTCCTGATGGTCTTCGACCTATGCATGAACAAGTTGGGTTTTACTACCTTAGAGTATTCAATTTTGACATTGGTATGGTTTTTCAATAGGACAATGTGAATACATTATGATATTTTTACACGTAGGTGCAAAAGGCTGAATCAGACTTGATCATCATAGGTAAGATTCCCCAGAAAGTGACCATACACATTCTTCATGACCTTCCATAACATTTATATTCAAGTACGTTTTTGTAGCCCATGCCATCTATGTACCCAGTTCCCTCATGGAGCTGGGGTCCACCTCAAGTCACTTTGATTCCTATCCCACAAATTCCTGCTCCAAGATTTCCATAGTTACAAGAGGTTCAATCTGTTAATTTGATCGTAAGATGTCAAATGAAATTATCGTTGTAAGGAAGAAACAAACAAAAGCTGATTTTTGATCAAGGATATTTTAAACACCATTGATTACCTAAGAGCAAGCAACCACTAGCAAGGGCCCTAAAAGAAACACAACTATGTTGGCAAATAAAGAAACCAGTACATCAGAGAGAGCATACTAGTGCTTCACCTATAATGATCCTCATAGAGAAGATACATGTATGGTGCATTTGAATTATGTATAAACTTTAGCAGAAATTTTTGCTGGTGAACAAGTTAATATGATAATGGAAGTTGATCATAATTTGATGGTCCCATATTTGGAGCAAGTTTTAGTTCTTACGAGGACCAGAAAGAAGCCAGTGACTATAGATCCAGCGAAATTGGAACCCCTGAAAGTCCTCGTTGAGAAGAAGATACAGAATAAAAAATTTTAGTCACTAGTGAAAGCATTTAGTACAACAACGAAGCAATAGGATTTTGTCATATTGAAATATATACTACCTAAGAAAGCTCAAGAGAAGATGAAAGCATCAAATTCACAACCTGCAACTGCTCCAAAATAAAATGAAGCAAAAGATCAAGCCAAAGAGTGCCTCAAATATCCATCGTTGACAAAGAGAAAAATCGTGGAGGCTACTAAAAAATACCAAAATAAGTATGAGTAGGTTGTAGAAGAAAAATGTTCCTAGTACTTCCAGTATAACATTATGGAGAAAATGAAGAAGATACTGGTAAAAGTAAGCTTATATGATGCACTACAGTTACTAGTGCAGGTTGACCTATTGCAGGAGTCACTCAAGACTACAAAAGACCAAAAGAAAAGTTATTTCCAGACTATGCTAGCACAAACATTTCCTACCTCATCCATCGGTAAGAATAGACCACCCCCATTATATTTGTCTCTCAGGATGGAAGGGTGGGTAGTGCATAATTGTATGATTGACTCCGGTGCCACAACTACTATCATGCCAAAGGTAGTATGTGAAGTCATGGGAATGGAATACACAAGAACTATTCTAGGAGTATTTTTTAGTTGGATAGGATCCCAGTCAAAATAGTGGGAGTAATCAAAGATATTCCTATTGTTCTACATAGTATGTCGCTGGATCATTGTTATTCAAGAAGTAGTGGTGGTTGACTTGGAATCATACTTTAGTATGTGTCTCTCGAGGGAATTCACAATGAAACTAGGAGGGTACCTTTCCTTGGACTATTCACATTTGGAGATTCCATTCAAGGGAAGAATAATCTGCATCTATAATGAGAAGCCCTCTACTTTTCATATAGAGAAACTAGAAGAAGAAGAAAAATACACAAGTGCAGTCAACATGATGACTGAAGAATTACAAGAAGTTGATTTGATGGAAGAAGCACTTGGTGAGCTCCACCTTGAAGATGAATTTTCACTCATGGATTTCAACATGATGGTTGAAACTGACATCGATTGTTATACTATAACCAAACCTGAGCAAATTGAATAAAAAGCCCTTGATTCCCCAAACCTTGTTGCAGATCGGTTATGGAAGCTGTATTTTGATGGTGCAAGGTGTAAGAATAGTGCAGGATATGGTATTATTCTTGTTTCTCCTACTGGGTTGCAAAAGACATATTTGTATAGATTAACTTGGAGTTACATGAATAATACCACCAAATATGAATCCCTATATCTTGGTTTGAAAAAGGCTAAAAAGTTGGGCATAAAATAGCTATAAATATTTGGAGATTATGAGATCATTGTCAACCAGAATACAAAGAAGTGTGTGTCAAAGTAGAACTACTTGAAGGCCTATCGCAACAAGCTATGGGATTTTTTTGAGTTCTTTACAACCTTGAACATTCAAGTGATTTCGTAGGAGCAGAACAAACATGCAGATATTTTAGCTTCCCTTGGCGCTAATTACTCTCCTGTGGAGCAAGTAGTCAAGAAACCCAAGACTGTCAGGGTAATTTATAGGCCCTTAGTCCCTAATAAAAATCTCTATTGGCAAGTGTTCGAAAACAATGAGAAAATAGTCAATTTTTTGATTACAGAAGCTATGAGTGCATATGATAGAATACTTGATGAAGAGGATATGGAAGGAATGATTCAACTGAAGAATAACCACATTCCCAAGGGACTGATTTCACTGGAAAGTTTGTTTGACCAAAATGACAACGTTGAGAAGCATAAAATCAAGGTAGATGTGAAGGAATATAAGGAATTGCAGCTTGAGCCTGAGAAGATCATCAAAATTAGAATTGATTGTACTTCAATAGAATTAGAATATATCAAGAGCCTGTGTTACAAATTCCCTAATATCATCGCATGTAGCTATCATGATTTGATGGGATATGACAAGAATGTAATACAACATACCATTGAACTGTAGGAGGGAGTAAAACCTTTTTGGCATAAATAGTGACCTATCAATCCTAAAATTGAGGTACTCATGAAAGTGAAACTGTTAAACATGCTGGATGAACAAATAATATATCCAATTAAGCACTCAACATGGGTGGCGAACCTGGTGCCAGTTCGGAAAAAGAATAGAGATATTCATTTGTGCATGGATTTTCAAAATCTAAACCACTCATTGTTAAAATATCACTACCCCCTATCACAAATTGATCAAATCCTCCATGTAGTTGCTGGAGCGCAACGATTTTCTTTACTGGATGGTTTCTCTAGTTATAACCATAATTGGGTAAAATATGAGGACCAACATAAAATAGTGTTCACTACCAAGTGGGGTACGTTTTCCTATCAAAGAATGACGTTCGGTCTTTCAAATACTGGTGCTACATTTCAAAGAGCCATGGGACTCACTTTTGGTGAGTTGTTAAACAAAATTATTGTGATTTATCTTGATGATATGACTATGTTTTCACATCACAAATAAGGGCACATTTCTCATGTGAGGCAGGTGTTCAAAAAATATTGGGAGTTTGGAATTTCCATTAACCTAAAACATTCCATATTTGTCATAAAAGAGGAGAAATTGCTAGATCACGTGATCTCACAAGGACTAGTGATTGATCCTACAAGGACTAAAGCACTCTTGAAACTATTACTGACAGTTAGCCAGAAAGACTTGTAGTCATTATTTGTCCAGATCAACTTCATTAGAAAGTTCATCGCTGATTCTGCTCAAGTAGTAAAACCCATGACCAAGCTCCTGAAAAAGAATGCAAATTTCAAATGGATTGAGGAGAGAAGATAGGATTTTTAGAAAATTAAGGAAATAATCACTCAAGCACCAGTATTGATTAACCCAAATTATTCAAAAGACTTCATTCCCTATGCAGTGGGTGAACAAGAGAGTTATGCTACCGTTCTCATGCATAAACAAGAAGATAAAGATGAAAAGTCTATTTCCTTTTTTAGCCAAGTTATTGCACCACACCAGGAGAAGTATAATTTCATTGAAAAAAAGGTGTATGCAATGATGAAATCCCTGAAGAAATTTTAGCACTTTGTCTTATAGAGAAAAATGGTTGTTTATGATATACACCAAGTTGTAAGAAACTTCATTCTTCAAGGGGAGTTAGGCAATAAAAGAGTAGTTTGGGTCTCAAAGATTCAAGATTATGATGTGGAGATCCGACCAAAAAAGCTAATATGTGGACAAGCTCTTTACTAGGAATTAGCCAAAAGTGTGGCATCTGAATCATTGGCTACAATACAAACAAAGGATATCTGCAAAAGCATTTGTGCAAATCATGTTATAAGTGATCGATACTGGATAGAGGACCTTGTCAAATTATTTACCTCAAGGAAATGTCCATCACATCTTGATGCTTTACAATTTTGAAGGTTCAAGCTGCAAGTACTTAAATTTGTCTTATTGCCAAGTGGATTATTCCATAAGAATATAGACGAAGTGTTCCTCAGGTGTGTAAAGGATTCAGAAAAGGAGAAAATATTGGAGGAATTTCACTCAGGCTTATCCGATGGATACTATGTAGGATACCTATAGCCTTGAAGATCATTTGGGCTGGCTAGTTTTGGCCTATCCTTTTAATATATGCACACAGGGTGAGCTGAAACTGTGATAATTATCAACGGTATGTTGGCAGGACTAGGAAAGGATCATTGCCTTTACACCCGATTCAAGTGGAAGTGTCATTTTAGCAATGGAGTTTGGACTTCATTGGAGTCATAGACCCTCACTCGTTAGTTGAGCATAAATACATCCTAACCGTAACATATTATTTCACTAGGTGTGCAAAGGCCTTCCCTACCAAAAAAGTAGATCAAGCTACAGTCATATCTTTCCATGAGGGATTGATCACTCGTTTTGGTGTTTCAGATGCTATTTTAATGGATAATTGGACTCCACTTATTAGGTTGAATATCACTGAATTTACGAGTAGATATGGTATCTATCTCAATACATAATCTAATTATTACTTGTAGGGGAATGACTTGGTCGAATCCACAAATAAAAACTTGCTATGAATCTTCAAAAGGATACTAGGAAGCAATAAAAGGAGTTGGTACTTATTTTTGAATCAGGATTTGTGGGCAGATTGAATGTCAGTGAAGAAGTCTATTAAAGCCTCTCCTTACTCCCTCGTGTATGAAAAATAAATAGTTCTACCCACTCACTTTGAGCTACCTGTCCTTCAGACCTTGCAGTTGTTCAAATATGAAGATGATGAGTATGATCCAATGAGCACAAGGTTGACTCAATTATTGCAGTTGGAAGAAAAAAGAGAAAGGGTGTATCAAGCTTTCATTAAAAACACTAAAGCGATGCAAAAATGGTTTGGAAAAAAGACAACAAAGCACAAGTTTTAGGTGGGAGATTTAGTTCTCAAATGGAACGAGAACAAAGACAAGTTGGGGAAGCACCATAAGTTTGATGTGATCTGGGAAGGTCCATTTTAAATCTTTGTAGTGAATTCGACAAATGCATAAGGATATGGAGGGTCGGGATCTTCCAATTCCAGTGAATGGTCTTCATCTGAAGGTCTATGTTCAATGATGAACTCAATAGGTACGAGTTTGTAAATATGTACATATTTCTATTTGCAAGTAATTTTTATTTGATACTGCTTAAAATAAATATAAAATATTGATATATATATATATGTATGTATATATGCTCCTTCTCTACTACATAATCAATTTTACCTCGAAATGGTTCAATGAAGGCACATTATGATTGCAGGAAAAATTAAATGATATACTAAGAAAAAAAAATTATGAGAATCTCAAAAGGCTTCAAAAGTTTTAACAGGTTGCTTTACAGATTTGTAAGTTTATATGTTTTGAGGAAGAAAGGCATCAATGTTGAAAAGCACGAGTAAATCAGAGAATAAAATGCGGAGCTCAACTTCTAAATTGTGGAAAAAAACTAGTTGAAAGTGCTTTCGCATCGAAGAAAGGGTGAAAGCCCTGTTCACCTTCCACTAGGGCAAACACGTATTGAAACCAAAGAATGTCAAATATTGGGATTAATAATCGAAAGAATGCTCATTACAATCGAAGGATGAAAACCAAAGTTGTAAATGGTCAACAGTTCTTTCGCTTGACAAAAGGGGTGAAAGCCCTGATGCGTAGTCATTATACACATCATTAAATCTTAATGAATATGTCAATCTAGGGTAGTGTACAAGGCTATCTACGAAAGAAGGGGTGAACAGGGTTATAACTTAGGTCAATCTGGAGCAACAAGTCTTATTGGTGAAATCGATTGTGTGGGGGATTTAGGACATTCCTATCTCTAAATTGCATAAATTAAACCTTAATCTAGTTTTAGAAATGGAAACTAATCATTAACTGCAAAAATGAAATCCTAATTACAATTACAGAATGAGACCTAATTATGTTGTAGAAATAACAGTTGCAGAATTAGAAGTCTGATTATAATTGCAGAAAAGAAATCTATTTACTTTTGCAATAATGGAAACCTAATTATAGCATGGAAATGAAACCCTGTCAAGGCTCTGTAATAGAAGGTTGTCAATCTTCTATGCAAGGGTTGACAACAAAACACAAAATGCAAAAAATTACAAAAAATAGTAAATTTTGAAAATGACAGTCTGCAATAAATTGAAAGCTTTGCTAAAAGTGGAGATTACAACCAAACCATTAATCACAAAACATAAAATAAGCTAAGATTGCAAATACTATTAGTTTTTTACAAAGAAATGAAATGACAAGTTCTACAACTCATTCTGCTGTAGCAAAATCAGAATAAAAACTTGTTGTTAGTCCTCCTCCTAGGTCTGGAAGTGGCCAGCCTCCTTGTCTAGAAGAAGGTATGAGTCTCTCTCTCTCTAGATCTTACTCACACTCATTTACAAGCAATATGAAATAGAAATAGTACACTTTATTGATTCAAGAACATGATTACAATAATTCTACTGAAAACTCTGTTATAGGATTGTAATGATCACTTTTTTTATTATTGCCTATTTTCTCCTATATTTCTCTACTCTCTGATTTCTCTATCTTCTACTAGATCAACCTGAACGGGAGCCATATTTATAGATTTCCTAAGATCTACTGAGAAACTGAGAATATATCAAAAGATCTAATCATATTATGTTGCAACAATTCATGGCTTTATCCTAAAATAAGATCAAACTTGATCTTTCCATAAATGGTGGCTTTGGTCGGCAAGGACGACAAAGTTAGATGGAAGATATTTTCCCTTACCCTTTTCAATATTTATTTCCCTTTTTCCAACATCAAAAATCGATCAACAAGTTAAAAAGCACATTCTATTTTCATTTTAAAGATAAGTGGCTCATTTCAAAGAGACTGCAATTCTCATTCCGAAGATTCGCTCATTTCAAAAACACTGTGTTTTCTCATTCCGAAGACATCTGTTCATTAAGTCTAAAAAATATGTGCTCTTTAAATTATTTCCTCTGCATTTCTCAGGTGGGTTATCTCTCAGGATCAGATTTCAATGGTCTTCATATTTTTCCATATGTGAATTCCATGCCTTGCCATTCATTGGCAGCTGGCTAGAATTTACATGGGAAAAACCAGTTTTTGTTGCACAGTAACAGTTTGCTTGCACTGTTGCCAAATTTAGGTAAAATAAATGTTTGAGACATATCAAAACATGATTAGTGAAATGTTGTTATCAACCTAAGCATATCTCATTTAGCAAGTCATAACAAAATAACATAAAACTTATGCAAAAAGCTATAAAAATCAGAATATAGTATTTCAGATACATTTATCATACAAATAGTTAATACACAGCATATTGAATCAACTTAACTAGCATATCGGATTAAACATAAGAGTTTGTAGGCAATTTCAGTGTTCAAAACATGTTATGATTGAGGTATTTCTAGGCCTCATCATTTTCCCCCCAACTTATATTAATGCATGTCCTCATGCATTCTGTTGGGCTATGGAATCACATATGTCCATGTTCAAATTCAATGACCTGTAGAACAACTTCTTGCCTATATAATATCCCTTGTTCTCCTGAAGGTTCCTAAGCCATTCTTCAAACTGTTCATCAGGTTGGACATCTTCTTCAAAGTAGAATGGAACTGGAGTGATGATGGTTGGAGGCCTAAATCTAAGACCTATCCAATGATGTTGCATGATTTCAATCAACTGTATCACTCCTTATGCCCTTATTTTGGACCATTCTAAGTTTATGGTGGAGATGGGTTCTCTTTTCTATAAAGACATGGAAAGTTTAGCCCATCTGTTTCTATAGACTGATAATGCTGGCATAAAATTGTCATTACAAAAATTTTAGAATCTGGTCACACAATCCCTCAAGTTTTTCAAGCACATCCTCTTTACATCATCCCTGTTCATCATGGTGAAGTGTTGTCTGGTGATAATTGGGTGATTTGGCTAAATTTCTCTGACTAACAATTCAGCTCTTGTTTCAATTTATTTATTCTGCCTTTTCTCTTGGTACCAATAAAACTGATTCTACAAAGTGGACATGAATGCCATTAATTGAACATCTTCAATGTAAATTTGAGGGTGAAATTCTACTTCTAAAATAAAGAAGCTGTGTAAAAATAGTTCACATACAAGATTTTTTTGCTTTATAGGGCTGTAAAAATATGCTTCCAAGAAATCTATAGTTGTGTCATATTTATATGGGAGACCTGAGCTAATCCTCATGACCTGTTATCTGAGGTATTTCTCCTTCAGAATAAGACTGTAAAATCTGGCTGGCAGTTTGAATTGGACTAAAAATTTAGCAATTTGACATAAATCAGAAACTTTTTCTTTTAATGCCTGAATCTTTGTTTCCTTTTCTTCTAGTTGTTTTCCTTCCAATTTGATTTTTTTAGTCTTAGTGGCAAGCTTCTCATATCTAATCACCCAACTGGCTATGTCTGCATTGTATTGTTCTAGGGACACAGTATTAGGTGGTCTATCTACAGGTGGAACTCTAGGTAGCAGATCTACTCGAACCCCTTTTTCTGCCACTTCTACTGGTTGATCATCTGTCAACAATTCTACCTGTACCCCCTTGTCTGCTATTTCTATTGGTTGGCCATCAGATAGTAATTCCACTTGCGTCCCCTTATCTGCTATTCTACTAAAGGTGTAACAATTTGAAATACAGGGACATCAATAGAATGAATACTTACTTGAATAGTTTTATGATGTTGCTTGGACTGTTCATGTGCTGGTGACTCACCTTTAGTATCTTTTTCTATATTCTTTGCCAATTCTGAAGCATCTTTAGAATGAGAAGGTAATGCTTCAGAATGAGAAGGCATTTCTTTAGAATGAAAGGGTGCTGCTTCAGAATGAGCACCTATGTCTGCCTCAACAGAGTCATCTATCCTAGATAAATCCATAAGCAATTGAGCCAAATCATCCTCATAAATGGATATAGTTGGTTGTTTTTCAGATTGTGACAACATTTTTCTCAATTCTGCCACTTCCTGTTGTAATTCTATAATTTTCATTTCCTACATCTCAATGATGCTTTCTTTCTCTTCAATCCATCTGGTTTGTGTTTTGACAACACTTCTTGCTGCTCTCAACTGCTCTGTGATGTCTTCTTCCTCTATTTCTACTTTAGAATCTGATGTAGACAAGTCAGTTATAGTTGGCTGCTCAACAACTATATCTTCCTCTGCAACATCTATTTGCTCTTGTTCAGGAGGCTCTATGAAACTGTATATAATTGCATCTACCATTTTTGTGGCCTGTTGAACTGTAGCCACCTCCAAGCTATCCTGCCCAGCCTCTTCCTCAATTATTTATTCAAGAAATTCTAGAAAGTTTTCAGGGGCTAGTTGTATTTCTGTGACATCTGGACTGCTTTGTCCACCTTCTTCTTCTATGACCTATTTTGCAATTTCCCTCAAGTGGAGTCTTGTAGAATTCCTAGTTCTAGATGCAAACTTCTTCTTTTTGCTTTGTTTTATGGTGATAGCAAGGGTTGTGGGGACAGTTTCAAATGCTTCTATTTCCCTTGTTGTTTATTCCCCTATTGGTCTAGGTGCTTCACTTCCCTGTTATGAAAAATTAGTAACGACTTCAAAAAAATGGACCTTCTATTTTTCTATTCTATTGCCAGTTTTTGATCCTATTTTATTTTGTTTTCTTGAAGGTTCTGGAGCAAGGTGTTCTGTTGCTGCTGTTGGGTGTGTTTCTTCCTCTGTAACAACCTTTGCAATAGTTTCTATTTCTTATTTTGCAACAACCTATGTAGTAGCTATTTATTCTTTTGCAATAGCATCAACAACATCTGTTTCTTTCTCCTCATCCTCATCTCCAAAAATTACATAATTTAGGGTAGAGTAAAACCTATCAAAGCTCCTAGGGTTTTCTCTAAAATGGTGTTGGCAAACTAGTTTGATGAGACCATGGTGGCGAAGGCTCCCTTTTCCTTTCTGATATATTTTTGCCATGTTTTTCAATTCCTGGTGTAGATACAGGGGAATATTTACCCTAACATCTGGTTGTTGCCTACCATGTCTGAGATGGTTTAAAATTTTTAGATGATGCCCTAACAACAGTACATACTGCCCTTCACAGGTTAGAAATTTGATTACCCATGTGGCCACTTCATCCCAGGGTTCCTGTAGGCTGGCCCTTTTTACCCCATTGCATGTGTTATTATGTGTTAAATATTCTAGTTCCCTATAGTTTTCTTCCAGAAATTGATTAACTATATTCACCAATGTATTTTTGCCAGACCTAGAAATTGTAAGACCTTCTAATGGCAGCTCAGTAATTTGACTCAAAACTTCAGGGGTTACCTCAATGGTCATGCCGTTAATGTGTGCCCGGTTGTTTCTAAATGTGTGGGTGAACATGTCGATCAAATCTTCAGAGGACCCATTAAACTTATCCAAAAATGGCATAAGCCCTCCATCTTCAAAAATATGCAGCACTTTTGGATTCTCCCAAAGGTGGGTGGTATCCGTTGGTTCCATTTTTTTCTTTCGCCCCATTTTCCTATCTTGGTACATTAACAACTACTCACTTTTGCTGCTATTCCTTTGCTGGATCTCTGGTTTTTGGTGTTTGCAGACTTGTAGGGTTTGGTTCCAAGTTTTCAATTGCCCTGTTTTTCTTCTTCGGAATGAACTGTAATCTGAGCATTGTACCTTGTAATCATTTTGCGTAGAAAATATATCTTTGGAAAGAAGGGTGGCACGCATTTTTATTTTTTTCTCTGAACACATATCCATCAATGGTTGCGTAGATGTCCTTTCCATCATATCCACCTTACTCATTTTTATTTTTTCTATTTTGCCTACAGACTTTCACGTGCATGTTTATTAGTATCAAAAAATGGTGGCATACTATTGGTCATGTCCCCCATGATTCTGGTACTTTCTAAATGGGTGCAAAAATAAAGCACATCCTAACTGACACGTGTTCATTTATCGTATGTAGCCAAAAGAATTTTTACTTGACCGTATTTTTTTCTTCCTTGGATGCCACGTGGAGATGTTATATTGAATGCTTTTTTCTGAAGATTATGATTTCATTTCAAAGACAAGTCTTCATTTCGAAGATCATGCTTCTTTATGAAGTCAAATCCTCATTCCGAAGATAAATCCTCATTTCAAAGACAAATCCTCTTTCCTAATATAAATCCTCATTTCGAAGACATCCTCTTTTCGAAGATCAGGCTGCATTGTGAAGGCAAATTGTCATTCCGAAGACAGAACTTCATTCCGAAGACAAATCCTCTTTTCGAAGACCAGGTTGCATTGCAAAGGCAAATCGTCATTCCGAAGATAGAACTTCATTTCGAAGACAAATCGTCATTCCAAAGACAAAGCTTCATTCCGAAGACAAAGTGCAACATTCATTGTGCTGTCATTCCGAAGACAATTTCAATCCGAAGATAATACAACAATTAATCTGAAGAAGATAGCAAACACTGTTTTTGGTATTCTTGTTTCGAATATTAGGTAGAAATTAATATTTTCAAAACATGTTTTAAGTATGCCAACTCTTATGGATACCTTTTATGCTAATGGTTGATTGTTATATACTATATACCAATCATTTACAATGAAGAAAAGTAAGAAATATATACCTGATTAAAACAAGTTAATTCAAGTTTTTGAAGAATGACTGCCTTTGTTGATATTCTGCTGAGATTTTTTGCAATATTTCAAAACAAGTGCAGTTGGTGAATTTGTACAATGATGGTTCAGAAATTTTCAAGGTTATGCATGCCCGAAAACTAGTTTTCATGCATACCAATCCAGTAGTGCCTTAGAAAAGGTTTTCACTACTGAGTTATCCATTTTTCTCTTCTTTTTTCTTGGTTTCCCTTTTTTTTTTACCTCTCATTTTCTCTTTTTTTTTCTTGATTCTGACTATGCCCATGAAGGAATTCATGATTTCCTTGAAATCATGCCCATGAAGGAATTCATAATCAGAATTTATTCATCTTTTTGTTTTCTGCTTTTTTTCTAATTTTTTTGTATTTTTTTGTTTTTTTCTTGAAATCCATGATCATGTTGATTGTTTTGAAGTGGAAGAGGAAATTTCTTCCACCTATTGTGTATCCAAACTGTCAAGCTGCTGCAAGAATTCCTCTTTAGTCAGAGGTGTATGATACACCTTGAGGCGATGTCCATTCACTACCAACTTTCTCTGTGACCCATCAATAGGAGATAAACGAGTTGCTCCATTGTCAAATACCTCTTCAATCTGGTAAGGTCCAAGCCATCTAGTTCTCAACTTTCCAAGGAAGTCCTCATAGTGAGAATCAAATAGTAAAGCCCAATATCCTTGTTGAAGTTTCCTCTGTTGAATGTGACTGTCATGCCATAACTTCCTCTGCTCCTGAATTACTTCAATTTGGTGTAGAGCATCCAACCTAAGTTCATCCAATGCATTCAGCTGTAGAATCTTGTCTGTCTGTGTCTGTGACAATTCAATTCCAATTTCCAATGCTTTACGCAATGTTAGTAGCTCAAATTCAATAGGTAAGAGGGGCTTTTTACCAAAGACTAGTTCATAAGGTGTGAATCCAGTAGTGGATTTACAAGTAGTATTGTAAGCCCACACTACTTCAGGTAATTTATCTAGCCAGTTTCTCTTATTAAAAGCTACTATTTTTTTCAAGATTCATTCTAGTTCTCTGTTTGTTACCTCAACCTGGTGATTTGCTTGTGGGTGATAAGGTGATGATTTTCTATGTTTGACTTCATATAATTCTGTAAATGCCTCAATAACTTTAGATGCAAATTGGGGTCCTTGGTCTATGGTGATAGACCGAGGAGCTCTAAATCTCTAAAAAATATGAGTATACAATAAATCAATGACCTTCTCTTCACGAGCATGCTTGAAAGCACACACCTCTACCCACTTTGTCAAGTAATCAGTGCATACTATAATATGCACCTTTCTTTGAGAAGGTGGATCAATAGGTCCTACAAAATCAAGCCCCCACCTCTCAAATGGCTCTAAAACCAATTAAGGTTGTAGTGGCATTTCATTTGTATGAGTGGGTTTCCCCATTCTTTGGCATACATCACAATGCCTGATGTACTTTTTCACATCCTTGTGAAGAGATGGCAAATAATACCCTGTCCCTAAGATTTTCCTAATTATGCTTTTTATAGAGTAGTGTCCACCTGAGGGTTCATCATGACAAGCCCTAATGATATCATATACCTCATCCTTTCGAATGCACCTACGTAACACATGGTCAGGACTGCACTTAAAAAATATACCCTTAATCCATTCAAAAGAAGAACTCTATTTGATTAATTGTTTTTTTTATTTTGAAGTGAAATGTGGAGGAACTTTACCTGTGACCAAATAATTGGCTATATCTGCAAACCAAGGTGATTGGACTGATATAGCAAATAATTTTTCATCAGGAAAGGCGTCTTCAACTAATTCCCCTTCATTTGTGTTCTGCAATCTAGATAATAAATCTACTACAACATTAGCTTTTCCTAGTTTGTTGATTATAGTGATATCAAATTCTTGCAGCAATAGTAACCAACGAATAATTCTTGCACTTACCATAGGCTTATTCATCAAATACTTAATAGTTGTATGATCTGTGTGAATAAATATTTGATAACCTGTGATGTAATGCCTGAATTTGTTGATGGCATAAATTACTGCTAGGAATTATTTTTCAATTGTGGTATAATTTTTCTTAGCTCCTGTTAAATTCTTGCTAATGTAGTAGATGGCATAGTGTTCACCATTGTCAATTTGTCCTAATGCTGCTCCAATTGCAGTATTGGAAGCATCATCCTGTATGTGAAATGGTAATGTCCAATTAGGTCCTCTTAACATAGGTGGATTTACTAATTTCTCTTTCAGAGCTTCAAATGATTCTTGACACCTTGCAGTCCAGTAAAATTCAAATTTTTTAGTCAATAGGGAAAACATGGGATTGGCTATTGTGCTAAAGTTGGGAATAAACCTACGGTAAAAACCAATGTGTCCTAGGAATCTTCTAACATCAGTCTTAGTTTTAGGAGGAAGAAGATTCTTGATAATTTCCACTTTCTTTGGATCAACCTGGATCCCTTGAAGAGAGATGTGATGACCAAGAACTATTCCTTCCTTCATCATCATAATTTTTTTTTTTGGATTCAAGGATAACTGGTATGTTTCACAACGAGCTAAAACTTTGTCAAGGTTTTCTAATGTAAAGTCAAAAGTCTATCCGCATACTGTAAAATCATCCATGTATATCTCAACACTGTTGGTAGTTAGATCAAAAAAAATTGCTAAGACCGCTCGTTGAAATGTTGTTGGGGCATTACACAAACCAAAAGGTAAAAATATATAGGCAAATGTTCCCCATGGACGGGTAAAGGTTGTTTTCTCTTGATCTTCAGGTGCAATTTGAATTTGATTATATCCACTAAATCCATCAAGAAAACAAAAGTATTTCTTTTAAGCAAGGGTATCTAACACCTGATCTATGGAAGGTAATGGAAAATGGTCTTTGTATGTCACTTTATTTAGTTCTCTATAGTCTACACATACTCTCATTTTTCCATTTTTCTTAGGAACTATAACCAATAGAGAGACCCACTGGCTATCAAAAATTGGGTAAATGAATCCTACCTCTAGAAGTTTTTCAATTTCTTCCTTTACAATATCCCTTAGGGCAGGATTCAGTCTTCTCTGGGGTTGTCTTACTGGATTGAATTCTTCAATATAAATTTTGTGGGTGCATATATCAGGGTGAACTCCTGACATAACTTTATAATCTCAAGAAAAAGCATGAACATGCTTCTGCAAGATAGCGATCAATTTTTCTTCCTCTTCCCTAGTAAGCCAACTGTAAATGTTCAAAAATTTGTCTGGCTAAACTTCTATTTGTTTTGTATTTGGAAGGACTGAATTCACTTCTTCATACCTGGTGATTAGGGAATTAAGAGGACACTGCTGAGATGGGAGGAAATAAGAATTTTTTGTTTCATTACTTCCTGATGGAAGCATATCCTATATGGAGCAGTGAGAAGGAAAAATCAGGTGATGGTGCCACCCATGTGGTAGTGAAACAGAGTTTTCCTATGATAGTACAGATGGTTCACCTTCAAAATTTTGGTTCTCCTCATTCCTTAACAACTGATGGATATTTACTGCTTCCTCTTCTAACCCTTGTTCATGCAAAACATTTATTAGGATATTTTAATTTTCTAAAGTTTTTGTGTCATGGAGGTCTTCTGTGTGTTCCCTTACTACCAAGGTGGCTAGTGTGGAAATAACCACCTCTGATTCTTCATCTGAATCAGGAAACCATAACTGACTTGAAAATTTGCTAGATGGTTTTGCAGGAGGATACAAATATTTTTTTTTTTAGATCAATACCATTTGAAATAGTCATTTTTCCATATCTACAGTCTATGAAGGCTGCTGCAATTGCAAGCCAAGGTCTTCCCAAAATGATGGGATATCCATGTGCTGAATTTCTTGGTTGTAAAACCAAAAAATCTACTGAGGAATTCTCAAGAAGAAACTTCTATAGGAACATCTTCAATGATACCTTCAGGTTTTGCAACTGACCTATCAGCCATTTCTAAAACTGTAAATGTAGGGCTGAGATGTTTGAGCTGTAATTGTTTCATTATATCCTTGGTCATGACATTTATTGTAGCTCCTATATCTACTAAGACATTTGATATTGGTACTGAATCTATGGTAACTGTGATAACTGGACTTCCTAGGTCACTATACTTTGGAGGTACTAGTTTTCCAGATAAGAGATCAGTTATCTTTCCTTCAACCTGAACAGTCTTGGGAAATGCTTTCTTTTTTCTTCCTACTCTTCTAATGCACAAATATCGGATAGTAATTTTAATCACTGGTATATCCTTAATGGATTGCAATAAGGGCAATGATATAGTTAACTTTCTAAGTTCCTTGACCAGGTCTGACTTAGAATTTTTTGCTATGGTATTGAATATTTTAGGATATGGAATTATCCTTGATGAAGGTAATTGTTCTGCCTGTGGGTCTATTTTTTCTTCTTCTTTCTCCATTGTTGGTTTAACTCTAACTAGTTCCAAAGGTTCTTGCTCCTCATTTTCCTTGATTTTATTTGAAACAGTTTCAGGTAAAACTTTTCCTAAACGAAGTTGGATGTTACTACAATCAAGAACATTTATTTCAACATTTTCTTTAGCTTCAGCCACATAGAAATGGGATGCCTATCTCATGTTGAGGTTGTTTCACTTGTTGTGTTTGTTGTGGTTGGTTCTGTTTTTCTTGAAAATTTTGATTAGGTGCAGGTAGAAAATGCTGAGTTTGACCTTGATTTCTTTGTTGCCTTGGATAGGACTGGTATTGCTAACTCCACTATGGTTGATTTTGCATCCAATGTGGATTAGTCTGATTCTGATTCCAAGATGGGTTGTTTTGATTCCATGATGGGTTATTCTGATTCTGATTCCACGTTGAATTACTCTAATTTTTTTGTGGCCATTCTTGGGAATTTGTCCATTGAGGATAATGCCAAGGACGTTGGGGTGGTTCTGATAGTCCCCAAGGCATAGTCCAGGGATTATGCCCACAATTTGTAGGAAAACAAGGGGGATTTTGGTATTGAGAGAAATTTCTCCCTTGTTTTGGTCCACCAACATAGTTGAGTTCCTTAGTCTGATTTTCTAATATAGTTTTGAGTTGTGGTAGCAGGTGGCATTTATCAGTTGAATGCTTCTTTGAACAGATACTACAAATGGCTAAGATAAATGTTTTATTCAAAGGACATTCCTGCAAAGCATGTTTATTTCTACATCTTGGGTAATAAGTTGCTAAAGGTTCTATGGTTTTTGCTTTTGCAGACATTTCCCCCAAAGTTGTGTTTAATTGCACTAGAATATCAGTTTTAAAATTTGCAAGTTCCTCTATTAGGTCCTTCACATCAGTGCCATTTGTACTTTTTTTCTTCTTCCCTACTTAGTGCGAGAGTAATTCCTACAAAGATCCATAATTTCCTCATTACTGAGAGTATTTACATCCCCTTTTCCCATCAAATCCAATACTTCTCTGGATTCATCTTGTAATCCTCTCAAAAAGATGGTTTTGCGTAACTCTGGTTCTACAAGTCCACATCTCCTTTGAACAAAGGAGAACCTATCAAGATAGTCTTCTAATGTTTCATCATCTTCCTGTTTAATCTTGAATAACTCATCTTTCCTGTTACTTACATGACAATACTCTTGATATTTGTTTAAAAACATAGTTTCCATTTTATCCCAGGTTCGGATGGAATTTGGCTCTAAGCTCATGAACCAACGTAATGTTGAGTCCTTGAGTGTTGAGGGAAAAACCTAAAGTTTCTGATTGTCATTTACATAGTCATAGGTTTGACACACTACTTTGAATTCAAACAAAAATTGATCAGGATCTTTAGATACAACACCTCGAAAGGTTGGAAGTACTGAAGGTGAAATGGTCTTTATGGGAGAGTTTTGTGTTGGATTCAAACGGATAGGATATTCAAATGTTCTGGAAGGTTGGGACATATCTTGATCATCTACTTCATTATGGACATAGCCATGTTGGCCATATCTATCTAGATTGCCTCCCTCTGCCATAGTTTCTTATTCCTTAGGAATAGTTAAACCTATCCAAATTTCACTCTCAAGAGGTCCAAGATCCTCTATTGATGATGAGTTTGATGATTTTTCTTTCTTAGGATGTTCTAATGATGATGAAGCTGGTGATTTTTCTTTCTCAAAATGTTCTAGTGATGGTGAGACTGATAATTTTTCTTTCAATCTTTCTGGTAATTCAAACACAGGTGATTCACCCCTTAGGTGTGAAGATCTTCTTAATGGAACAAGCCAAGGATCCTTTTGGGTAATTCTACCTTTTTCATCCCTAGACTTACTCATTCATGTTTACTCTTAAATGACATAAATTATAGGTCAATAGTTGTTACTTTAACCAACTGTTCTATTCAGATTTTATCTTGAATCTGCATAGCTCAGTATAATTAACAGCTATTGGACTGTTGTCACCTTTTGGCAACATAATTCCCTAGAAACGATGCCAAAATGATGCGTAGTCATTATACACATCATTAATTCTCAATGAATTTTCCAATCCATGGCAGTGTACAAGGCTATCTATGGAAGAAGGGGTGAACAAAGTTATAACTTAGGTCAATCTGAAGCAACAGGTCTTATTGGTGAAACCGATTGTGTGGGGGATTTAAGACATTCCTATCTCTAAATTGCATAAATTAAACCTTAATCTAGTTGCAAAAATAGAAACTAATCATTAACTGCAGAAATGAAATCCTAATTACAATTAAAGAATGAGACCTAATTATGTTGCAGAAATAACAGTTGTAGAATTAAAAGTCTGATTATAATTGCAGAAAGGAAATCTATTTACTTTTGCAGCAATGGAAACCTAATTATAGCATGGAAATGAAACCTTGTCAAGGCTCTATAACAGAAGGTTGTCAATATTTTGTTCAAGGGTTGACAGCAAAACATAAAATGCAAGAAATTATAGAAAACAATAAATTTTGGAAATGACAGTCTGCAATAAATTGAAAGCTTTGCTGAAAGTGGAGATTACAACAAAACCATTAATCATAAAACATAAAATAAGCTAATATTGCAAATACTATTATTTTTTTACAAAGAAATGAAATGACAAGTTCTACAATTCATTCTACTGCAGCAAAATCATAATAAAAACATGTTGTTAGTCCTCCTCCTAAGTCTGGAAGTGGTCGGCCTCCTTGTCCAGAAGAAGGTATGAGTCTCTTTATCTCTCTAGATCTTACGCACACTCATTTACAAGCAATATGAAATAAAAATAGTACACTTTATTGATTCAAGAACATGATTACAATAATTCTGCTAAAAAACTCATTACAGGATCGTAATGATCACTTTTCTGATTATTGCCTATTTTCTCCTATATTTCTCTACTCTCTGCTTTCTCTATCTTCTACTAGCTCAACCTGAACGGGAGCCATATTTATAGATTTCCTAATATCTACTGAGAAATTGAGAATATATCAAAAGATCTAATCATATTATGCTGCAACAATTCCTGGTTTTATCCTAAAAGAAAATCAAACTTGATCTTTCCATAAATGGTGGCTTTGGTCGGCAAGGACGGCAAAGTGAGATGGGAGATATTTTCCCTTACCCTTTTCAATATTTATTTCCCTTTTTCCAGCATCAAAAATTGGTCAACAAGTCAAAAATCACATTCAGTTTTCATTTCGAAGATAAGTGGCTCATTTCGAAGAGACTGCAATTCTCATTTCGAAGATCCGCTCATTATGAAGACACTGTGTTTTCTCATTCCGAAGACATCTGTTCATTCCAAAGAGACTTCAAAATGAACAAATGTGTGCTCTTTAAATGATTTCCTCTGCATTTCATAGGTGAGTTATCTCTCAGGATCAGATTTCAATGGTCTTCATATTTTTCCATATGTGAATTCCATGCCTTGCCATTCATTGGCAACTGGATGGAATTTACATGGGAAAAACCAGTTTTTGTTGCACAGTAACATTTTGCTTGCACTATTGCCAGATTTAGGTAAAATAAATGTTTGAGATATATCAAAACATGATTAGTGAAATGCTGCTATCAACCTAAGCATATCTCATTTAACAAGTAATTACAAAATAATATAAAACTTATGCAAAAAGCTATAAAAATCATAATATAGTATTTCAGATACATTTATCATGCAAATAGTTAATACAAAACATATTGAATCAACTTAACTAGCATATTAGATTAAACATAAGAGTTTTTAGGCAATTTCAGTGTTCAAAACATGTTATGATTGAGGCATTTCCAGGCCTCATCAAGCCCCATTCGCCTATAAGGGGAGGTGAACGCATCTTGCAGTGAAGAAAACCAAAAAAAAAAAGTCAAGAGAATTAAAAGTTGAAAAGGGATTCAAAGGAAGTTTCACCCCAAATGAGGAGTGAAACTCTCGTTCGCCCCTCATTGGGGTGAAGATTCATCTTTAATTTAAAAATGAGCGCCAAGAGATTCAAAGGGGATTTAAAAGAGCTTTCGCCCCGAAAGAGGGATGAAACTCCCATTTGCCCTTCGTTGGGGTGAATATGTAGATGATATTTATAACTTATGCCAAAAGTGCTTTCGCTTTGTGTTTGAAGCGAGAAGTGCTTTACAATGTGCAAGGTGCACGCACTAGCCCTTTCGAAAAATACATTAAAATTTTAATGCAAGGTGCGAACGAAATTATTAAAAGGATAAAAGGAAAAGAAGAAAAAGGGAAAACGCAAAAAGCACAAATTGTATAGTTTTGTCTTTGGCATGCGAGCAAATTTAAAAGAAAGGAAAATCTAAAATAAAACCAAGTTTTTTTTGAAAAAACATAAAATCTATGATTTTCCTAAATTTGGGCTAAATGAGAAGCAAGAGATGGTTTTAAAAGAGAGAAATTCACATCAAATCTCAGCAAGCAGGTAAAGAGCACTTTCGAAGAGAAAGAGAAGTATATCAAGAATGCTTCAGTGGTGTTTTCACCTTCATTGTCCTTCGAAGTACGATTTTTCAAAGGTGAAAGAAGATTAAGAGTACCCTTAGAGTGGTTTCACCCAGAATGTGACAGAGATTGGGAAATGAGTGGGTGCATTAAATGATGTATTCTCAGGGTAGTTAATGTAAAATGTGTGCCCAGGTTGCATTGGGAGGTATTTTTGCTTTCTCGAGAGTCAAAATTTCACCACATTAGAGGTAAAGGGACCCATTAATATGTAGGTGGTAAGTTTATTGTTTCCTAAATAGTTTAAACAGCCAAGAAATTTTTTTGGGGTATTTGATTCAAAACGTGCACCCAAATTTGCATTAGAAGGCAATTCGATGTTCCCAAGGAGCAAGAATTTTGGTTTTCGGGAGACCAATTTATTTTTCCAAGATAGTTTCAATAACCAAGGCACATTTTTCAAAGGTGCAACACAGCGAAGAGGGCATGATTTCCTAAGGATATTTTACAACAAATTCCGTTTAGTTACATTTTAGCTTTGGGATTAGTGTCGATTGTGAGGAACAAGGCACACACCCTCCCAAATTCACCAAGAGCATTTTTATAATTTACTCTTGTGGGTGGCATGTGTTCTATAAATATAGCATGGGTAATTTTTCTCTAAAGTTAAAATTCTTCAAAATTTTACTACCGCTATGTTTTTGAAAGCTTTTGTTGAGAGATTACAGAGAAAATTTAGGGTAGCCACTAGAGGGATATAATGGGAAAGAGAAGCAAAGAAGCCCAAGAGGCTATAGAGCCCAAGAAGTCCAGAATAAAGGCAAAAGGTGGGTCAAATTACAAGAAGGCCTAAAGAAATGAGAACGTGGACTTAGACCTGTACTCTAACACTATGGTAGAAATCAGAGACTCTGTGATCACCAACAAGGACGTGAAGAAACTACGACAAGATGTAGAGTTCATGGTAAAATAAGGATTAACAGCAGAGAGACCTTTAATTGTGTCATTCCACACATAGTTATCTTGGTATTTATATACGCCCGTACACCCTTGTTCAGAGCTGGTGAAGATAATTGCTCGATTTTATAATCTGGTTAACAGGATGGTGCGTACGAAAAATAGAGAACCACTTTTTTCTATTTTTGTTGAAGTATGGGAAGCATTTTCCTACGGGTTGAAGCATCCTTCATATGTGATTAGTAAGAAGTTACATACCAATGATTAGGAAGATAGATATGTGTCTACTGTAACCATACATCAGTTCATGGAGATGTAGTTGATTAAAGAGCCACAACTAGGGCAACTTCCAAACTTACCAAAGCCACTTGCAGAGTTTAAAATCCTAGATATTTACTCGATGTTAGCATGGGTTGCTAGTCTACCAATGGATTCCATAGTGCATAGGTGGCAAGAGACTCTAGTACAGTGTATTTTCCAAATGGAGTTTTATGCTCCGTCAGCCATGAAGTAGGGCACCAATACAATTTACTTTGATTGGGCCAATTTTATATCTCAAAAATTACATTTCCAACTGAAGAGGTTACATATTGGAGAAGAAATATCATTCAAGCATACCTCGTTTCTGGTCTGGTATTTATTTTTTCATCTACACTAGTATTTTTCATTCATCATAGTAAGACAAATGGATGAGAAAGATGAGATTTTTCTAGCATATATGTGGACTTCTACTCAGTCAAGTAGGGAGTCGTTTTATAATTTTAACCGTTTATTTCTAGGATCTACGATAGAGCTGCTTTGTGGTGCTTGTGAAAGAGTGCCACGAGAGATGAGAGAAGTAGTGGTTATGTCTGAAAAGGGCAACATATTTTTTAAACTAAAGGCGTTGTCGTAATAATCTATGGCTTCACGAGCAAGCCATTATTTCTCCCATACTTTGCCCTCAAACACATTTTTGCCATGGAGGTGGTGCACCAAACAGTATGTGCTAATGATGTGTATGGAGAAGGGCGTGGCAAGAGGACTAATTACAATATGCCTTTCAAATTTGGAAGTATAGATGTGAACTAGGTTGGGTAAAATTGACTACTCATAGTGGCATTTAAAGACCTAGAGTTGATAGAACTACCGCAATGGTGGAGATATGACCCATTGGGTAAATCTATAAAAATAATCAAGGCCAGGACATTTCACTATTGCCCATGGCTCGACATTGAAAAGAGGTGCTTTTGATGGATGCAACTTAGAGTGGCACATTGAAAATATGATGTCGCTCCCACCTTGGCACGACCTTTATGAACAGGAGGCTGAATATAATTCGACAACATACAAAAACTAGATTCCTTCATCGAGGTTATTTGGCTAGTTGAAGGAACAATTGCCTTGGACCAAAGAGAAAATTATGAATTGGTGGATAATGCGGGTCCATAGAGAAAAAATTACATCTCCTTATGGGTTGAAAATGGATGAGGCGTTTAGGCCTACAATGAATATATCAACGCCTATCAACCCATTGCTTTCTCCAAGGTTTTACCCCAAAATTTCCAACATTCTGATAGTGATGAGAGCGCGACCAAGGGAGAGCGCTCAAAAATTGAGGAAGATACTCCTAAGGAGGAGGAACAATAGTATGTGTTTCAATGGAGGTCATAGTAGGTGAAGCGTAAAGTTGATGAGGCACTTTTGATGGACAAGAAAATTGTTTGAGATGTGCCCCCATTCTTGAAAGCTACAAAGAATCCAAGGACTGGTGCTACTTCATCCTCTACTACTGTAGTTTCGATCATTGTAGTTACCATAGTTGCAGTTGTTTTGGTGACTGATATTTCTCCTCAATTGGTGACAGATGCCTTGATGACAGTCACACAAATATTTTTGATGATTCATGAATAGTAGGAGGACCAGCAAATGAAGGACCTGCAGGTGGAGGTCATTAATATTGAGGATAAAGTGGAGGAGTGATAGGAATAAATTAGTTCATAGTCACTTCCATCACAAAAACACATGATGCCTACGCTCGAAGGTACATCTTTCTTTCCCCCTCCTTATTTGGAGCATGTAGTGGTTGTTAGTTTACTTCCATCAATTTTTGCATCAATCTCTCCTCCCTTCGGTATGCCATCCATGTCCATTTTGCTCCCTTATTCTTCCCTTTCACAAGTCACTACTGCTCCTTCTATTCCCCTTTCTTTGACCTCCTTTTCTTTCAGTTCATTTGTGTCAGGGCCAAACCCATTTTTACACCCTTACCCTTCCATTGTTGCTACCACTTTCATCGAGGTTGTAAGTATGCAAGCTCCTTCCAAAGTGAGCGTAACTGCAGCCAAAACTGGTTCCTCCATCCACTCCATCATTTTGGTCCCTCCCATCTTAGCCATCTCTTCTACTTCCTTTGAGCCTGACCGCTCACAAATTTTAATACCTTTCACACCATTTTTGGAGTTGCAAATACTACCCAAAGTTGAAGTGGCACCAAAGCAGTCTGACATAGAGAAAATCACTCAAATGCACCTCAGTTCATCACAGTGGTTGAAAATCTATAGGTAAAAATAAGCGTTGGCTCCAATGCATCTGCTCAAGAAGATTTCTTTTGATCCAGTTACCATGGAGGTTCATACAACCAAGCTCACTCCCCTAGTCTAGAAGCCACAAGGAGAAATGACACCGAGTGATTATGCTTGTGAGACTATAATAGAAAACCTAACTAGGACTGATCCCACAAAAAAATGAGCAATATACAGGTTGATATGAGTTTGGTATATTTGCACGATGAATATTATAAGCAGAGATATTTTGACAATGAAAATAAAATTATCGAACTTGAAAATGCTTTTGTCGCAAGTAGAGTGCAAGAGGAGAAGACAACCATGGAGAATGAATACTTGCATCAACAAGTGGGAGTAAATCGAAAAGAAAGGGATGTAGCAAGGTTGGATATGCAAGCACTCATAATGCAACTGAAGGCCATACAAAATCAACTGCCTAAAAAATCCATACAAGTTGTAAGCTTCTCCTCAAAAATAATCAAAGAGGCTTGCCTTCGCTCTGCCTAGAGTTACGAAAAATTGGTGGCCAAAGCAGTGTAGATTTTGTATTATCTCTGGGCAGCCCGAATATAGATTCATATGGGTCAACAGTTTATTAACACCACAGAGGATATGCTAGAACCCCACATGGAAATGGTTGTAAAAATCCAAGCTCTATCTCAGTCTAGCATGCACATTCACCTCTTAAGTGAGATGGATCATGCTTGGTATCCTGCCAAGGTCATGCTGAGAAGCTATTTTTAGAGAATGGACCTGGTGAGAGAAGGCAGGAATATCCTTAATGATATAGAGTGATAGAATATTGTTTTCATGATTCATTTTGATGCTCTCGTTGATATGGATTTTCTAGTTTTAACTGATGAATAGGGTGAACCTCTACCAAAAGAACAATTGGAAGCAACCTGGAAGAATTTTTGTGGAGGACACCTCAAATATTGATACATGGGAGGAGTCCATTACAGAGGAATAGGTGTTATTGCTTATGTAGAAGTTCACCCGTATGGAGCTAGCATTTTTTGAATTAGCCCAGTGAGTAAAGCGCCTTAGCTTGGAGGATGTCCAGAACCTGCGATATGTGTGTGAATCATCGAGTGTCCCTTTTGTATTTACTATGCATTCTTTGGAGGAGGCGGTTACAGTATATGAGGTTACCTATGAGAGCTTGAAGGAGTAGGATGAGTAGGTAGTAGCAGAGTGAGCAACAGCAAAAAAAGTAGCGAAAGAAGCAGAATGGGCAAAAGTTGTATGAGTAGTTGTAGAAGCAGAGGTAGCTGAGAAGGTTGAATAAGAACAGGTGTAGAAAAATACTTCCACTTCAAGAGCACCAGCCAAAGCTGCCAGTAAAAATACTCCATACAAGCCGAATGGATAAATGCTTGGGATCGCTTGCATCCATGCAAGCTGGATAGTCCATGAGCCACCAAAAATATTAGCAGTTTTGACATTATGCCACATAAATTTTTGATGGATTTTTAATTGTAACATGGAAAAATATATTAATATTATGTTACAACATTTTTACCGATGTAATATGTTGCAGTTTATGTTTTATTTTTCCTTATTTATTTTCATGCATCCTTTTTTGGCTTAGAAATAATGGGTGTTTTAAGGAAAAATGGTTGGGCGAACTGATTGGTGACTTCGGTAAAAATTACCCACAAATAGTTGTAGAAAAATGGTGCTTAAATACTAGTGCATAAAATATGGAAGCTTTGCTAAATATTGAAAGTGCATTCACCCCAAAATAATGGGTTATCAGTCCGTTCACCTCCTTTCGACACGAACGTAGAAGAAAAAAGAAAAAATAATTGTTGAGAAGCAACACACCCCCACTAAAAAATGAAATTCCATCCTTTGAAAATGTTTAATATTCATTTGTTCCGTAGGGACCCTCTTGATGTTTTTCAGGTTTTAATTCCAAATTTTTCTTGCATCCTTTTTCAAACTTTGCCTACATCAAAGTGACCAAATAGACTTGCATATGGCATTGATTTCAATTTAGAAATAACAGTTTCTATTTATGGCCTAGAAAACTTTTAAATGCATTTTCTCTTAATCCATGATGAATTTTTAAGTTCTGTTTGCATATTGGGATACCCTTTGGGCTCTTTTAGATACTTGTAAAGTTTTATCAAATTCTGAGCACTTTGAATTTTCATCATTTTTCTACTTCATGTGAAGCTGATCATTCTCGAGAAATTTAAAATTTATTTTTCAAATATTAAAATCAGTTCTGAGTAAGGAAGATCCTTCACCAATATGTAAAAATGCAAAATACAGATGGACAAAGTCATTGGAATCAACCTACAATTTTTGGAGAATTTGCAAAGTGAAGGAAAATCTTGAGGGAAATGTCGCGATATCGCGACATGTTCCATTTTCGGACATGTCTCATTTTCACGAAGGCAAAACCTTGGAAGCAATGACTTGTAGGAAATGTCACGATATCGCGACATGTTCCATTTTTGGACTTGTCGGACTTTTGCTCAAATTTAATTATACCCTAAAATATTTTAAAGTCCGATGTCGCAATATCGCGACATGTCACGATTTCGTGACATGTTCCATTTTCGCGAGCAAGGAAGCTGAAAGAAGTGAAGTGAAGGAAATGTCATGATTTCGTGACATGCTCCATTTTCATGAAGGTGACAACGTGAAAGAGATGAAGTGAGGAAAACGTCACGATTTTGCGACATGTCGCGATTTCATGACATGTTCCATTTTCGTGAGCAAGGAATCTTGGAAGAGACTATGTGAAGGAAATGTCGCGATTTCGTGACATGTTCCATTTTCGTGAGGGCAGAAGCTAAAAAGAGACAAGGTGAAGGAAATGTCGCGATTTCGCGACATGTTCCATTTTTGCAAGGGCGAAGTTGAAAAGAGACAAGGTGAAGGAAATGTCGCGATTTCATGACATGTTCCATTTTTGTGAGGGCAGAAGGTTGGCAGACATGAAGTGAATAAAATGTCACGATTTCACGACATGTTCCATTTTCATGAGCAAGGAAGCTGAAAGAAGCCAGGTGAAGGAAATATTACGATTTCGTGACATGTTCCATTTTCGTGAGGAAGAAGTGAAGGCAGAAGCGAAGTGAAGGAAATGTCGTGATTTCGCGACATGTTCATTTTTCGCGAAGGCAACAGCGTGAAAGATACTAAGTGAAGGAAATGTCACGATTTCGTGACATGTTCCATTTTCATGAGCAAGGAAGCTGAAAGAAGCCAGGTGAAGGAAACGTCGCGATTTCGTGACATGTTCCATTTTCGCGAGGAAGAAGTGAAGCTAGAAGCGAAGTGAAGGAAATGTAGCGATTTCGTGACATGTTCATTTTTCGCGAAGGCGACAGCGTGAAAGAGACTAAGTGAAGGAAATGTCACGATTTCACGACATGTTCCATTTTCATGAGCAAGGAAGCTAAAAGAAGCCAGGTGAAGGAAATGTCACGATTTTGCGACATGTTCCATTTTTGCGGGGAAGAAGTGAAGGCAGAAGCGAAGTGAAGGAAATTTTGTGATTTCGTGACATGTTCCATTTTCACGAAGGCGATAGTGTGAAAGAGATGAAGTGAGGGAAACGTCACGATTTTGCGACATGTCATGATTTCACGACATGTTCCATTTTCACGAGCAAGGAAGCTTGGAAGAGACTAAGTGAAGAGAATGTCACGATTTTGCGACATGTTCCATTTTTAGAAGGCACAAGCAAGGAAGAAGTAACTTGAGGAAAATTTCACGATTTCGCGACATGCTTTGGTTTCATGGCATCACCTATCCAAAAAGAAGTGGAAGCATTTCAACACAGTCCAAATCAATTAATTAAGTAAAATGAAAAACATTAAAAATCTAACCTCTGTGTTTCTTTTTGCAGAAGCAGATCCGACAGTTGCATAATGGCGAAAGTGATGGCAAGAAAGACAGACTTCAAGGAATTTTTTGGTAGATTCATTTGCTCAGAAAATTTATGGCAAGTCAGTGACTTATCCAGATTTTGCAGATTTGGTCGCGAATACAAGTTTCAAGGAATTTATCGGTGGATAAATATTGCCGAGAAAATTTATGGCAAAAGTAATGATAGGCAGAGAATCTCAACTCGAACCAAACAAAGGCAACTGTGCAAGGATGGAAGGCCTAGAAGTCAGTGACTCATCCAAATTTTACAAAATAATTAATGAGATGCTCTGACGGCTTATCGAAAGAACATACATTTACACACGATGTCCATTTGATGAGGATCAAACCAAGTCTTATCTTCTCCATTCATGGCAAGATCCACGCAAAGATTTTTAGAGTAATTAGGGCTTATCAAAACTCTATATAAAAATGCCTTATATTGTAAAACCTCGATGGTGGGATTTTTATGATAAGATTTAGATATTTGGAAGAAGATATTTTGAAAAGATCAGGGTCTGTCCTGAGTCTATATATACTTCTCTTGAATGTAAAGTGAGGATGTGAAAACTTGGAATAAAAGACATTTTAGCAATTTCTTGCAAATCTTGTTTGAATGCTTTGTTCTGGACTTGGGATTGGTGTGAAATCATTCTTCTGTGATAGCGTGGCCAGGAGCCAATCTCTTTCAAATTTCGATAAGTGCATATTCTTCTATTTTTGTCTCACTAAAGTTCTATTTATTTTGGTTGTAAATCTATGTTATCAATATTGAATATGCTGCTAGACTTCATTCTGTTTGTTATATGCTAGGGAAAGTTAGAGATTTAAGGTTCAGGTCTATTCTAATTGCTCTATCCTCACTGTGCGAGCTAAGCTGTTGGTGAGAGATAGCAGTTGACACCGACTTCCCTTCTATTTATGATTTTATTTTAGATCTATGTTATTTCTGTCTTATGCTCTTAGTAGAATGTGATCTTAGAAATCTGGACACCTTCCTCTTTGATTGGTTTTATTGTGAAGCTAAATAGTATAACTTAAATTGGTAGTTTTGATTTTGCAGCTAAGTTAGATAAGCTTCTCTTTTTTGCCCTACCCTACTCTCTCTGTTCCACCGTTAAATGATTCATTTTTATTTTCTTTCAAATTTGTATTTTATTTAATCTGCTAAAACATAAAGAGCTATATCAAAGAACTCATTGTAAATCCGATAGTCAACAAAGATAACAATCGCTAAACATTATTGAACGAAGGTCAAGCCCGTTGTAAGGTAATAGACAGTCCACTTGAAACTATTCCAAAAGCAAAAAAAAGTGAATAGACATTCGACCCAACTCTGTAACTCACACCTTGGATAACCAGCAAGATCCTAAAGTGAGTGGGATTTATCCCGTATAAGTGTTATCGATATTTTATGCTCATTCTTCACGGGGTGTGTATGAAAGTCGAACCAACAAGAATAAATTATGGTAGACACGTTCGCCCCAATTGAGGGGTAAAAGCCGTTTGTGCCCTTCATTAGGGGAAAATTAAAATTTAAGAAGTGAAGTGTTGAAGTCGGCCCAAAGTCAAAAGGTAGTTAAAAACTCGTTCACCCTAGAGTGGGAGCGAACGAGTTGTTCACCCCAATTTTGGGTGAACGTCCTCAAAAATTTGAAGAAACGCACCCGCTCAACGCATTGGTCATTCAAAGGTGTAATCGCGAAAGTCCTTTGAAGTGCCTTGAGTTATGATGAACTTGGAAAAAAATTGGTAACTTTTAAAAGGAGGTGCGTTCACCCCAAGGATGGGGCAAAGGCTTCGTTCGCCTCAAGTTGGGGTGAACGTATTTGAGAGCAAAGTGTTGAAAAGTCAACAACGTGTTCACCTTGGTTGAGGGGCGAAAGCTCCACTCACATCTCCTGGGGTTAAAAACTCTATAGATGGTGAGGTTCGGGCAAAAGTCACGAAGTAGCAGAAGTGCCTGAGTGACTTTGAATAGTCAACCCTGTGTTTGTCTCAAGAGGAAGGTGATAACTCCTTTCACCTATTTTAGGGGTAAACATAGATTTTAAATAAAATAAGGTAGCTGGTAGAGGCACTTTCACCCTAAGATAAAAGGTTGATTATTTTTGTGATTGAGGAATACATAGAATCTACTGAATCAATAAGGATGCCCTCTCCACCAAGGAACATGATGAAAATAGTAAATATGCGTTCGCTCATTGTTCAATTTGGGTGAATTTTTGTTGTACAAAATATCAAGGATTTTCAAGAGTTCCCAATATAGGTGAATGGAGAGCATTAAATTATTGTGGCAAAGAGTAACTCAGGTTGTGAATATCAAGCAAAAAGAGCTGCAGTATTAAAAGCACCAGGCGATTTTCATGATTTCCAAGCAAAAGCATATTTTTGAGGATGGTGAATGTATCAAGTAAATGACCAAGCCTTGCAGTTTTCCATGCACTGACACCCAAAGATCTTGATTTACTAAAGGAATTTCCTTTAAATCTAGATCTCTGTCTCAAAAAGATGAATTTTTAGTATTTATAAGAAGAAATTTTCTCTCTATGATTCCTGATCTGTAAACATTTTATCTCTATGAGCATTTAATGAAAGAGGTGAAATCCTCTATAAATACTAAGAATTCTGATGTAATAAGAAGGTTAGACATTATGCAAAAAAACTATTCAAGTTTTCTGCATCAATAGGAGATACTACGATTCTGAATTTGCAAGTGATCTTGTGTGTGATTTCCTTCTATTTTATGCATTTCTATTTTATGCTCATATTCATTGTCTACTGTTAAGTTTAAATTCAGCATCTGAATTTGAACATTGTTGGTGAGGGAGTGAGTTCTGGAATGCGATCCTAGAGGTTGTTTTTGTAAGGTTGTAAGTAAATATTGTTGCCTTTTTTTATTACATGTTGCTTCAATGCTTGGGTGGAATTTTTGCTGCTAGTCTGTCCCTAATCCTACACCTTTGGCCTATGGCCATATTTCCCATTTCTTTATGTTATTTCAAATTTCTTTTCTGCAACTCTAGTCTTAAACCAGTTTAGGATTTAGTAAGGGAGCCATCCCTCTCTAGATATTGGCATGGAGGACATTTCTTTCCTCCGACCTTTCAATGTTGGTCGTTTCTAGGGCGCACAAACACATGCTTGTATAATTAGGTAGATATTTGACCAACAGTTGCTTTGGGAGCAATTGTCTTGGGATGTTAAGAGAGGTACCAAGGTCTTTTTTTGTAAATATGCATGGTTGAGGAAGAATCCTCTAAGTTGGTATGAAGAACTCAAAGAAGGGGCTTAATAGGCTATGGATAACGAAGGAAGAAGAATATGTGACTACTTCATACTGACAAAGGAAGGCTAACAATGACATGCTCAAGAAAATCCAATTAGGGAGTTTAACAAGCAATTGGAGGTAGCTAGAAAATAATTGAGAAGCAAAAAAATCATTATTTTTGAGGATGAAGATAGCCCAGTTTGGAATGGTGATAAGTAGGAATAGTACAAAGTAAAATTTACCTTCAAATTGTTGAATGGTTCCCTAATGGATGGATCTTCTCTCCTTTGGGATAAGGTGTGGGTGAAAGGACTGATCCCAAAAATATCCTTCTTCCTTTGTACAACTACTAATAATGGAATCTTAACATTAGATAATCTAAGAAAAAGGGGTTTCTAATTTCCTAAAATATGTGTTTTATGCTACAACAAGGAGGAATTTGTGGATCATATCTTCCTTCACTATGATTTTATCAGAGTAATTTGGAGCAGATTATGGAATGATTTGAGAATCCAATGGGTCTCACTTGCTTCCCTAAGAGACCTCTTGATCCAATGGGAAAGAAACTCAAGTAGGAAAATTCTCAATGAATTTTGGTCCTTCATCCCTCCACACCTATGTTGGGTTGTATGGAAGGAGAGGAACCATCACATCTTCCAAAACCATAGCAAAACCAAAGTGAAGGTATACCAAATTGTTAAACTCTATGTTAATGAGAATTATTCTATTTATAGGCCACCAGGGGATGGAAAGGATGGTGAAATGATTAAAGTGCTTCAAATTCTCTCCCATGAGGGAAGCAGCAGAGGGATTGACAAACCTAAAGTATGAGGTGCTTCCACCCAACCCAATTGTTGAGTAAAAATGTAGTGTGTGGTTTTTAGAACCTTATTTAAAAATAAGAAGAAGAATAAAGTGTAATGTTGCTAATTTTTGAGTTTCTTTTTATACTATCTTGATTGTATATGCTTCAGTTTTGCTAGGATTTCACTAGGGTTTTGTTGTGGTATGATAAATGTATGTAACTTATTATGCTTTGGTTTTGTTGAAGTATTGTTGGAGCTTTGTTGTTTTTATGTGGATGTATGCAATGTTTTTATAAATAGGTTTTGGAACCCTGTTCAAAAAACCCACCCCTTTATTTACCTAATTAAAAACATCACTATATGAAAACAATAGAGTCATCCTTAAGACTTTAAAGTGAAGAATTATGTTTCAATCTATTGAAATTTTTATATGTAAGTAAAAATATAGTAGGTTTTTAATATTTTTGGAGAACCTTATGGAAGAAATTGAAGACATATTTGAAAGTTAGTTCTTGGAAAAATAGAGGTGGTGAATAGAAGTTTGGGCAATCTACTGAGATTCTTGGTAGGAGATAAGCCCAATGGATGGGATTTGGTTTTGCCATAGGTGGAATTTGCATACAATAATTATGTCAATAGGAGTACTAACAAATCTTCATTCCAAATAATATATGGGAGCAGTCCAAGAAATGCTTCTGAGTTGAGGAAGATGGATACAGGAGAAAAGTGCAGTGTTAAGTCTGAGGACTTTGCAGAGCATCTGAAGAGCTTGCATGAAGAAGTGAAGAAGCATATTACTAAGATGAATACTCAATACAAGACAAGGGCAGACCAGAAGCGACGGTTTAAGGAATTTGAAGTGGGAGAGGAAGTTATGGTCCATCTGAGAAAATAAAGGTTTCTTGCTAAAACCTATAACAAGTTGAAAATGAAGAAGTTTGGACCATGTAGAATCATAGAAAAATGGGATTTAGGCAATGCATATGAAGTGGAATTGCCAAGTGGGCTTAACATATCACCTGTTTTTAACATTTCAGATTTGGCAGAATACCATGAAGGAGACAATGGTGAGGGACTAGTAGTAGAATTATGGAATATTCCAACATCTACTCTAGAGATGGAAGAGATAGAAGAGATTTTTGATACCCACATCGGCAAAAGTACCAGAAATAGGCAGTATGCAAAATATCTGGTTAAGGAAGGGCTGACCTATTGAATATTCATCTTGGTTGTCGAAGGTTGAGGTTGAATGCCTTGGTTTTCTTCCAACAACAGAGAAGTGAAGGTCACTTCTAAAAATTACAGTGGGTGTTTGATTTAGGAGCATCCAGTGGTGTAAGAGTGATCTTGCATCACTCGAAAAAAAAATTGTAATTGTTTAATTTTGTAAAACTAGTTTAACTTGCAGGAGATTTTTGAAGGTCTTAGAGGTCAAATTTGAGGATTTTAAGCTAGACACAAGCCTTGGCACAAAGAGCAAATGCCCATCCCGCTTAGCTCGTTTCATGTCGTTTCCAAAAATATGCTATAATAGTCAATCGGGTCAACAAGCGCGAAGTTACGATCTCGACAAGTTGCCCCCAAATTTCAAATTTGAAATAGATGGTTTTAGGCGAGAAAAGGGGAAAACATGGTATTTGAGGGAATTTTTGAAATTGTAAAAGGGCTCTTTCTTTTGTATCCTCATTTTTGGCATGAAAGTAAGGAAATGTTTGATTCTTTGAGTTGTTCAAAGGAAAAACACTTGTGTATCATTTGTTTAGTGTTGCTTGTGTAACGTGATCTTCACCACTTTATCATTACTTTATAATCTAAATTAAACTAAGGAATATGCATTAACCATATTTATTATTTTTATATAAAGGAATGTTAAAGTTCTAAGATACTCTATATTTATTATCTCCACAAAGTGCGGTTAAATCTACACCTCTATATGGGGATCTGATGGTCACGATGCTCTGGTGCGGTTCCTTACATCATCAAATATCATTAATAAGACCTATATTAAACCAAAGGAATATTCATGTTGGGGAATAAAATCTCTCCACATATGAATTATGCCATTAGTCAAGCTTTAAAATTTTGAAGAGAATTTAGCAACAGTTTGCATGTGTTAGGTGTGTTGGCAATATTACATTATTGGGTACATTGAAGTATCATTGAGTAGTATTGTAAATATTAGATTAGAAGTGTAATATTTGTGTGAATAGTATGTGTCAAGTTGTGAAGAGTATTTATGTGTTATGTAATAAAGTGTTAAAGGTGTCAAGTGTGGAAGTGAAGAGTCATATATGATGTCAAGATGTGAAGTAGGAGGTTATGTAATCATGAGAAGATTTGTCATAATATGAGGCATGTGAAAGGTTGCATCTCCCATGAGTTAGAGGAGAGTAGTGAGGAGTATTGAAGAGTTTAATATGTACAATTATATATTGGAGATAAAGCTCCATGCTATGTAACAAAGTAATAGAATGATTTTGAATAGATCAATAAAGCTTGTTATTTTGTAAAAATAATGATGTGATTTTATGTGAATGTGATTAGTCAATCCTATACATTTTACTTGTGAGATATTTTAGGTATATTTTCCAATAGTGATATCAGATCCTTATTGGTTTAAAGAGCCACCTCTGGTTAAAGTGCCATCTTGATAAAGAGCATGAATAGTTGAGAGAGATAATGAAGTGGAGGAGATTATTGCTTTGAAGAAGAGACAAATTGGAGTGATTTGAAGAAGGAGATATTTTCTAGAAGACATGGATGACTCTGGAAGAAAATTATTGGAGAATATTTGAAGTTTGCAGGAAGATATTTGAATATTGGACAAATATTGAAGGAGATACTGAAGTTTTGGATGTATGAATATATTTAAGACTAAACATAACTGAGTGATTGAAGATTTGAAGGACTGGTGGATAGTGAACATCACAAAGGAAGATACAATACAACGTTGTTTGGAAGAGAAATAATTTATGAGAGGACAATGTGATAAAGTGCCTATTTGAAATATAAATAAACAGAAGAGGATATAGTGATAAAGTTCCTAAATAACATCTTCTTGGAGATGAAACAAAGAAAAAAGTGAAACAATTTTGAAAGAATATGCATGGAGGAAGCATTATGCAACTAAGTTCCCTGGGAAGGTTACTAAAAGAGAGTGTCTATAGTTTGTACCTAAGGAGTGAACTAGAGGAGAACAGAGAATCATACGAAGTCTAGAAGAGACCAAAGAAGCAATATGTTGTGTTGTAGTTCGATAGCAAGCGAGTAGTGAAGAATGTATATGCAACAAAGGATATGAGTCTAAATAAGGGAATGCATGCAATGAAGATTGTTTGAAGGAGATGGGCATGGAGAAGGTTGTTGTAACACCTTTGAAAATACTGACATCATGCTAGAGCTATTTTTGGAACATTCACCCTAGAATGAAATTTTATTCGCCTAACAAGACGTTTTGATTACTACCATTAAAGTTAAGGCTCAATTTGGAGGTAAATTTGATTATAAGGGACGTATATTTAATTTGGGAGCAATTTGATTATTTGGGGCACATATTTAATTATTTGAAGTTATAAGGTGTATTGCTTAATTAAAAGGAGAAAGTATCATTTTATGGTGTTGTTGGGAGATATAAGAAAATATTTAATCAATTTAAGACATAAGAGAATGGAGGATAATCAATTAACTCAAGAAATTGATTAATTTAGATTAAAGAAGAAGAATTAGAAAAAATTATATAAGAAGCAATTTACAATTGAATATTTAATTGAGGGAAACTTTAAGGAATGCATTAATGAATGAGAGGTCTAAGGAAATTATATATTTGAAATTTAAATTCAAAAAAGAGAGAAGAATTTGAAATTAAAATTTAGATTTATAATACGTGGAGAATTGAATTAAAAGAATTGATTGAAAGGAAATTATTGATGGGCGGGAAAATTTCTGAGCAGGCGACAGGCGATGTTCTAGGGTTTATGGAGCGAAGGAAAATCCAGGGCATCAGGTGGGTTGTCGTAGTGTTTTTCTGGTTATTGTGGATCTGAAGGAACGTCTGCTGCCCTAGGAGGGCCCAATGGGGTCTCCTCCAGATCCTCTCTCTGGGAGAAAGAGCTCTTACGCTGAATTGCTAAAAGAAAATTCTTCGTCTTCCAATGACGAAACTCAGAGAAATACTCTTCATACACTCTTCAAGAATGCTAGCAAGAGCTCAATAGCACATCGATTTAATGGATGCCTTCCACAATCCGCCTCAAGACCCAAGATTGTCATCGAACCAAAGATGGTCGAAGACACAATCATATATAGAGCTAACCATGATCTGATCTATAAATTCATGGGTATCCGACCTACCCTAAATTTCTTGCATACCTGGGTCGAGCAGAACTGGGAGCCTCATGGTGAGTACTCCTTATGGTTTATTAGAAATGGGTATTTCATTGTTAGTTTTTCGTCTCTAGCTGATAGAAATAGGGCATTTGAATCAAAAAAGAGGAACCACGGTCCGGTAGGGTTATTTGTTCAACCTTGGAGAGTGGGTTTCGATCCTCGTATTAAACCCATGGCTATCTCGGTTTGGATCTGGTTGTACGCTCTTCCAATGGAGTTTTGGGGTGAGCAGGTTCTAGAAATTATCGGTAACTCCCTCGATAGACTTCTGGACATCTCCAAGGACACCATAGAAGGTAACATAGCTGTCTTTGCAAGGATTTGCATGGAAATGGATATTAGCAAACCTCTACCGGCAGAGGTGGAACTTGAACTGGCAGGACTATCTTGGATCAAACAACTAGATTATGAGGCTTTGCCCTTCAGATGCAAAGTTTGCCACAAACATGGGCATTTGGCCCGGTTTTGTCCAAATATTTTGAACACAAAAACGAAGGCCCCGCTTGGAATGTCAAATCACCCCAGATAGGGTAAGTCCATCCAATACTCCTCAGGGTAAGAACCATCCAATACTCCTCAGGGTAATGATGTTCAGAAAGATGGCTTTGAATAGCCCAAAATAAGGAGAAAGCAAAAGAAAAATAGTAAGGAGCAATCACAACTCAAGCCAGCCAATAGATATGAAATTTTTAAGACACTAGTGGATCAAGAGGATCAAGTCATGGAAGGAGTGGATGGTAATATTGAGGACAATAACATCCACACTCATGCTTCTCCTTCATCTCCCCCTATCTTAGAACAAGTGATTGAGTCCACTGAGTTACCGTAGCCAGAGAATGCAGGAGCATTGATAGTGCACTCCCAAGTGCAGCCAGTAATTAAGTATGTCAGCATGGGAATTGCAAAAAAGAACAAATAAAGGCCAGACCTAGGGATAACTCAGGTGGAAAAGAGATCCAAAAATAGCAACTCTCAAGGAGCGGGCAAAAAATCAAATAAGGACCTGCTAGCAGTTCAAGGAGACAAGCTGATCACTGGAGGATCGATGAGGACAATTGATTCTTACTGCTCTCAAGGTTTTCAATGATTATTCAATATTGGAATTTTAGGGGTTTAAACAGTAGAACCCATCAATCTGTTGTTCAAAGACTCTTAGAAAAATGTAAAACATACTTTTTGCTTATCCAGGAGACAAAAATGTCTTTAGATCTTATGTGTAAAACAGTTAATAGAATCTGGAGGGGCGCTGGTCATATGGATGTGGCTGCCTAAGGTGCCTTAGGGGGGATTGTTACTCTTTGGAACCCTCTGGAATGGAATACAATAGAACATATAGCTTGGAGGGGTGTTCTCACATCTCATTTTAGGAATAATGTCACAGCTGAACATGTTTTAATCACAATTTTTTATGGGGCTCAAAACCTTGATGGCCAAAGGCTCCAATGGAAAGTTGTACATAACATGAGGTCCTCAAGGGAAGATTTAGACTAGATTATTGTTGGGGATTTTAATGCTAAATTATTTGCTCGAGATCAGGAAGGTGGAACCCCAATTTTGGATCCAGGGGATCGGCTTCTGATTGCCCAAGTCCAGGCCTTTCACCTAGTGGATATTAAAGGCCTTGGAACCTACTTTACTTGTACTAACAAGAGGAGGGAGCCACATAGTAGGAAGGTAAATCTAGACCATTTTTTGGTCTTAGAGGAGGCATTTGTAAAGTGGAATACTAAATTCCAGATTTTGGAGGGCCCAGTTTCATATCACTTTACCATTTTGTTGGAGGGAGGGACTATGACAGGGTAGCATCACAAACATTTTAAATTTGAGAATTTTTGGTTACAAAAGGAGGATCTTCGAAAGAAAATTCCACAGTGGTGGGAAGAATGTCGTCTACCTTTTGGGACAACAATGTTTAGATTCCACAAACAGCTTCATTTTGTCAAAGTTCAACTGAAACAATGGAGGCAAGCTAATAAGTCAGATTTCTAGCTCCAAAGAGCTCCCTTGGTGGCCAGATGGAATGAGATTCAAAAACACTTTAGGGAAGAAACAATTACAGAGTAGCTCAAAAGCGAGGATGATGCCTTGCGTAAAGCGGTTGAGGACATTGATAACCAAGAGGAGACTTACTGGAAATAGAGAGCAAGAAACACTTGGTTATTAGAAGGTGATAGAAATACAAAATTTTTCCATCGATCAGCTTGTGCTAGGAGACAAATGAATAACATGGAAGCCCTTCAAGATGAGAATGGACACTCCTTTGATACTCTTCCTGGTATGCATTCCCATTCAATGTATTATTTTTCTAAACTTTTTAAGGAAAGTATGGAGCAAGATGTAGAGGCTCAAAATGAAGTTATTTATGTCATACGCTTTGTTATCTTTGAAGAAGAAAATCAGACCCTTCTTAGACCCATTGATAGAGATGAACTGAAGAATGTGGTCTTTGGAATGAGCACCGGCAAATCTCCAGGTCCAGTATGGCTTTCCTATTGAGTTTTTTTAGGCCTTTTGGGATACTTTGGAGGAGGATGTTTTGGTTGTCATAGAGGAGTCCAGAACTAATAAAAGAATGCTTAAGGCAATAAATCATACCTTCATCACTTTAATTCCAAAAGGGGAGGAGGGGGCTCATATCTCTGATTTCAGACCTATTGCCTTATGCAACGTGATTTATAAAATAATCACAAAGATAATGGTTGAATGGCTAAAACCTCTCCTTCATAACATTATCTCCTCAGAGCAAGGGGGTTTTGTAGAGGGTAGACAGATCTTGGATTGGGTGGTTCTCACTCAGGAGGCAATCCATACAATGCAAAAATCTGGTAATAAAGGAATGTTCATTAAACTGGATATGTCCAAGGCTTATGATAGGGTGGAGTGGAGTTTCTTGTCAAAGATGATGGCAACCTTTGGTTTCTCTCAGGACTGGATAGATTGGGTCATGAGTTGTGTTTCTATGCCTTCTTATTCTGTTATAATCAAGGGTCTTCCCTCGCAACCTTTTGGAGCCACACGTGGTCTTTGTCAATGGGGCCCTTGCTCTCCCTATCTTTTCTTCATTTTGGCTGAAGGATTAGGTAGACTTTTCTTGAGGAGAAGACATCAAGGCCTACTAATAGGTATCAAGGTGGGTGAGGAAATTTTGACTCACTTACAGTTTGTGGATGATACAGGATTGGTTGGAGTGGCCAGCTTCAGGGAAGCTAGAGGAATTAGAGATACTCTTAATGTCTACCTTAGGGCTTCAAACCAAGTCATCAATGATAAAAAATCCAAAGTGGTATTTTTCAATCTTGACCAAAGGCTACAAGACAGAGTTATAGAGATCTTGGGATTCACAAGGACTTCTCTTCCAGTGGTTTACTTTTGGGTTCCTTTGCATTTCAAAAAATTAAAAATAGATATCTGGAAGGATCTTTTGGATGGTATCAAAGATAGAATGAATCATTGGTCTCATAAATGGTTAAGCTATGAGGGTAGATTAACTTTCTTACGATCGATTATTCAGAGCCATGCCAATTTATAAATTCTCTATCCCGGCTGCCCCACATACTATATGGAAAGAGCTGGACAAAATGGCTAGAAGATTTTTATGGGAAGGAGCAAAAGGGGAGAGGAAATGGGCCTTGGTTGGTTGGGATAAAGTTACCCAGCCCAAGGAAAAAGGAGGGTCGGGGATCGAGAAGCTCCAAGCTTAATAACAAAGCTTTGGCTGGAAAACTGTACTAGAGGTGGATTTCCCAACCAACCTCCTTATTCAGTAGAATCCTAACCAGTAAATATTTGGGTCATGTTCACCCCAATGAGGTGGGTTGTTTCCATCTGGATGGTACTGGATCCTTAGTGTAGTAGGCTCTCAAGCTTGGATCTCAGGTTATTAAAGACTAATTGTTTTGGAAAGTGGGGAGAGGGGAGAAGGCATGTTTTTGGACTGATTCATGGGACCAGTACCCACCCATCATTGCTGAGTTCCCCGAATTACAACCAATTAAATCTGCCATAGAAGCCAAGGGTTGGGTACAAATTGAAAGTTATTTCAACACTAGCCAAATGGGGGAGTATAAGTTTAAGAAGTTTAAGAGGTTGGAGGAGTGACCAATTACAATCCCTCCGGAGCTGGCACCCATCTTGACCAAAATATTGATAGAAAGGTTTCTCATAGGGAGAGACGAGGAGGATGAATTAGCTTGGGGCTATGGGAACCTTGGTGTATATACAGTGAAGGACGGATACGACAAGATCCTCCCAGAGCCTCCCCCACATTCATTTTTAGTTTAGGATTGGAGAAATATTTGGCATTCCAAGGGTTGAGCAAAAGTAAATTTCTTTGCCTGGCAGTTTATGCACAATGGAATTCTCACTTTTGACAATCTCAAAAGTAGAGGAATCATCGGTCCATCTCAGTGTGTATTATGCCACAAGAACGAGGAAACAACTGATCACCTGATGTTTGAGTGCCCTTTCATGCATCATATTTGGAAGCGTTGGTTCTCTCACTATAAACTCCAGGCTAATGGTGATCTAAATCGGACCAATATTTGGGAAAGATGGAAGAGGGGTAGATTTAAATCTAAAGCTCTTCGAATTGGTTGGGAGCTTGGATTACTTTTCATCTGGTGGCAAGTGTGGTTGGAGATAAATGCCCGTATTTTTAGAGAAACTCTCTCCTCGCTAGATGGAGTTTGGCAGGTCATCTGGAGCAAAGTCACAAAAACTGTTGCCATCTATGCTAAAGAGGAAAATCAGGTTGGTCCTGGGCCACTGGAAGAGGGAGCTGAAGAGCAAGAGAGACAGGACAGAGCTAGCTGGAAACCACCCCCAAAAGGTTGGATTAAAATCAATACTAATGGAGCTGCAAAAGGCAATCCGGGTAGTGTCGAAATTGGTGTAGTTTGTCGGGATCATGCTGGTTCAGTGCTCTATTGGGAACTGCAAGGCTTGGGAAGAGCCACAAACAATGAAGAAAAAGCCATTGCTATCAAATATGCTTCCATCTAGGCAGTTAATCAAGGCCATAGGAGGATAATTCTTGAATCTGATTCTCAAATTCTGGTTGGCGCTCTAGACTGCATGAGGAAATTTGCTTCGAAAGCATGGAGGTTGCGGATTCTAGTCTCTCAAATCAAGGAACTATGGAGGGAATTAGATGATGTGATCCTTGTTTATGTGAGTAGAGATTTAAATAAGGCGGTCGATTTCCTTACGAAGATAGGTGCTAAGAAAGAGGTAGGGGTGCGGCTACACAGTGACATGCCTTTGGAGGATGAAGTGATTAGGCAGGGTCTTGAAAGATCCTTGAGACAATGAGCAAAGAAAATGCTAAGGGTGGTTTTTGTCACAATATCGTGACCTGTTGCATCGTCACGGCCTTTGGAGGGAAACTATCACGATATCGTGACATGTTGTGTTGTCGCGGCCTTTGGAGGGAAGCTGTTGCGATATCGCGACATGTTGCGCCATCGCAGACTTTGGAGGGAAACTATCGTGATATCACGACATGTTGCACCGTCGTGGCCTTTGGAGGGAAGCTGTCACGATATCGCGACATGGTGCACCATCGTAGAATTTGGAGGGAAGCTGTCGTGATATCACGACATGTTGCGCCGTCGTGGCCTTTGGAGGGAAGCTGTCGCAATATCGCAACCTGTTGCGTCGTCGCGATCTTTGGTTGGAAGCTGTCACGATATCGTGACATGTTGCACCGTCGCAGACTTTGGAGGAAATTTGTTGCAATATCACAACATGTTTTGCCCTCACGGCCATTGGAGGAAAGCTATCGTGATATCGTGACATGTTGCACCGTCGTGGCTACTAGAGGAAAGCTATCGTGATTTCACTACATGTTGCACCATCACGGTTTTCGAAGGAAATTTGTCACGATTTCGTGACATGTTGCGCTATCGCGGCCATGGGAGGAAAGTTGTCATGATATCGCGATGTGTTGCACCGTCGTGGCCAATGGTGGAATGTTGTCACAATTTTGTGACATGTTGCTCTATCGCGATCGAGGAAGGATTATTGTCGTGATATTGCGACATGTTGCTCTGTCGCGGCCAAGGAAGGATAGTTGTCGTGATATCGCGACATGTCACGATATCGTGACTTGTTGCTTCATCACGGCCAAGGTTGGCTAGCTGTCACGATTTCACGACATGTCGCTCCGTCGTAGTCAAGGATGGTTAGTTGCCGCAATATCGCGACTTGTCGTGATTTTGCGACTTGTTGACTTTTTGCGGTCAAAGGTGGTTTGTGTCGCGTTTTTGTGCCTTGTAATATTGTGTTTTCTTTGTTCTCAGTGGGAAGGGTCTTCTCCCTTATGTAACTAATCTTTGTTTTAATACAAGTTTTTTCAAATTTTTCAAAAAAAAAAAGGAAATTATTGATTTGAGAATGATTGAGAGAGAAAAAAAATGATATGTGAAAACCATCATGGAAGAAATTATTCAAAATGCTCTTGTAGAAGATAGTGAAGAAATGTTGGAAAAATTAAAATACTACACAGTATTTGATAGAGAATTTTGATGAACAAAGAATTTTCCAGTGAAATTGAGGAAGAGATTATATTTAATTCTTAAAGATGAAAAAAATAAAAAATATACATTTGGCAATTATCTACATTTAGAACCCTTTGAAGAAAGATGGAATTCTAAAGATGTTATTATACTACGTATTGATATAGGTAGGATAGTTTATATGGAATTGCTTACTTTTAAAATCTATAAAGACAAGAACCAAAGAGAAGGAGAATTGATTAAGAGTTTGAAAAACAAACTTGAAATGAAGGATGTCAGTTTTTGTGGCACAAATGATATATGGAAAAAGATAGAAAATAATATTCTTTAAAAAAACATTGAGGTGAAGATAAAGAATGTACAAACAATATGGGTAAACAAGATGATATGTTGATGCATTCAACATATGTTAAATTTAATAAGGGGTCATTAAATTCAAATATTCATAAAATATAATATTGTGATGTTTTATTTATAATAATGATAGACATCAAGCTAAAAGAACACATTCAATGTTTGAATATAAAGGAATACTTGACTTAGCATCAAGAAGATGAAGATAAGATGAAGACCAGAGATAAAAACTGAAGACTAAAAGTGTTCACACCAAATAACGTAATACCAGGGGATGTTGGTGGTATTGCATTATTTGGTACATTGAAGTACCATTGAGTACTATTGTATCTATTAGATTAAGAGTGTGTTTAATATTTGTGTCACTAGTAGGTGTCAAGTTGTGAAGAGTGTTTATGTGTTACGTAATAAAGTGTGAAAGATTTCATGTGTTTCAAGTATGAATTGTGCAAGTGTAAGTTATAAGTGGGAAAGGTGTCAAGTGTGGAAGTGAAGAGTCATATGTGATGTGTCAAGATGTGAAGTATGAGGTTATGTAATCATGAGAAGCTTTGTCATAATGTGAGGCATATGAAAGGTTGCATCTCTCATGAGTTAGAGGAGAGCAATAGTTAGGAGTATTAGAGAGTATATCATATAAAGTTATATATTAGAGATAAATCTCCATGCTATGTAATAGAGTAACAAAATGAGTTTTGAATATATCAATAAAGCTTGTCATTTTGTGATGTTGACGTGATTTTATATGAATGTGATTATTTGATCCTGTGAATTTTACCTGTGAGATCTTTTACCCATATTTGTAAATGGGATGGGGATTTCATGTGGTCATAAATCTATGCTAAATCTGGTGGAGGACCTGGTGACCTAGGTGATGGAGATTCTACATGGACAACCACCAACCAATAAAATTTAAGCCATTAATTTATCAAAAACCAATAGATTTGGTGGATAGAGAATAAGTTTTGGAGGGTTCAATGACCATGCCATTGGTACGGCCTTTGCTCAAATAAATAAATACTTTTTTGTTCTCTTCACAAAAAAGTCACATTGAAATGTGTAATAAAAAATATTGATCTAGCAGTGATAGCAAAAAAAAATGATGTCTTGATAAAGTGGTAAATATGGCTTCCTTTTGAAGAGTTTAAGGGTTTGAGTCCCTTTAACATTCTAAAGTATTTTTTATAGTCTGAGGTTCGTTCAAGGTCCTCGTGTAAGTGTGTCACATTTCCAAATTATTTTTATTTATTTAAATGTGATTGAAACAAACTCATCCTTATTACATCATCACTACACGATGGTATACAAAATTATAACCGTTTGGGTGTTATCTATGTATGGCTTGATAGGGTTCAAACATGGGATCAATTATATTTTATTTTTTAAGCTGAAATAAAAACAAACATGTTTACTATTTTTTCTTAAATATTGTGATTTATCACGCACCTTTATGCACAACAATATATTAATTAATAAAATTCATATAATTTTTATTATTTAATTCTTCTAAGTAGAATGAGTCATATTCATCTCTTGCTAGACTCTTATTAGACATATACATTATGCCTATTTTAACATAAGGCTCTTACTAACACAATAGTTACTCCTATCTGGACATAGTAAATATTACATTTTTAACCTAATTAAAACTAATTTTTTAATTTTTAAAGGTATTGTCAAGGATAATATTATTTAAATTTCTATTAAAATTTGCTTAGTCTTCTAATATTACTTTCTAGGCATAGCTACCATGTCGCTTAATATTTATGTATTGATTATTAATTATAAATTTAATCATAGGAAATCATAACCAATTACTCAAATTTTGATTGTATCTAAAACTCATTAAATACAATTAACATTAGAGCATTAAAAATTTAAATTTCATAATGTCATGTCCAACATATTAACTTTAATAGTGGACGATTAAAAATAAATAAATTTTATTTTTATCTCTCATGAACTAAAGTTTTCATGATGATTGTTAAAAATTCTTAGTTTTTATTGGTTGAATAAAATACCCTTTATTTATTTTGGTGAATTGAGTGGAAGTTATAGTTTTATGCTTCACATGGCCTAATAATATGGTAAAGAGTATGGTGGTATCTTACTATTACATACCAACTTGTATTTTTGGTTGTTGAATGTCGAAAAAGTTTAACTTCTAATATGTTTCACAAATTCATGGAATGGAACGAAAGGGGTGCAAACCCTAGGTGCAGTCAAGAGTTGCAGGAAGAGGATTGTTTGTAGTCCGTTCACTATACTCAAGAGGACATGAGGATGGAACAGAGCGAAAGGGGTGTAAAACCTAGGTGTAGTCAAGCATTGCAGGAAGAGGGTTGTTTGCAGCCCACTTGTTGTACTCAAGAGTACACAAGAATGGAATGGAGGGAAACGGGTGCAAACTCTAGGTGCAATCAAGCATTGTAGAAAGAGGGTTGTTTGCAGCTCACTTGTTGTACTCAATGGGATATTAGTCGTTCTTTAGTCTATGATAAAGCCTCTTCGGTCAAAATAAATATCTATTAGGGACCTTTGGGTTCGTGGGTGGAGCTTTTTGATGAACCTCTACCTTCTATCAAGACTTTGGAGGATGAATTTGGGCTGGTTCTTATTGATCATGAAGTCCAAATAGTTATTTGTAAACTTAGGGGTAAAATATCATGCCTGAATGAGCTCAAAGGATACATTAAACTTTGGTGGTCCAATAAATTCTAACTCTACTACCGAAAACTTTCTTTTATGTTTTCTTTTTTAATTTAGCGGATAGAGATAGGGTAATCTATTATAGACACAATTAATTTTTTGGACAAAGGGAAGTCTATATATGACCTTGGACTCTTACTTTCAATACCCTTACAAAAACAAGTTGATGGCTTCCCACTCTGGGTGAATCTATATGCTCTCCCTATGGAGTTTTGGGGAGAGAAGATATTTGTCAAAATTGGTAACATCATTGGTGCATTCTAGTATATGGATGCCCAAACAGAGGAAATTTTATCCAGTAAAATTAATATGAGTAAAGAAAGATTGGCTATTTGGATGGATGTTTTAGTTCCTTGGCCTCAATCCATTACTATCTCCTCAAGCAAAGTGGAATGGATTCAAAATATTGAATATGAAAAATTCTCCCTAAGATGTTATGGTTGTCAGCCATATGGCCACCTAAAGAAGAGATACTCAGTCATTCGATCATGCTATGATTCCTCCTTGGTGGAGGAGAAGACCCTGCACATGAATGATTCTAAACTTTCAAATGTTCTAGTTCACAAGGAAGAATCTCATCCTCCAACTATGCCAATTATCCACCAGAAATCAAGCAAGCAACAAAAGACTCAACCTCAAAAAGAGAATTTTAGTCAAATCATTGATAAAAGAAAAATGGTTACTAAAGATCATCCAATCAGTTCCATGGAAAACATTAACACCTCAATTAGTGATAGTTTTCTAAAGATTAAGATCATATAGAATGTGTTACAACTATATATTACCTCAAGAGCTTTAAGAGCAAAAATGGATTCTTAGATCTTGCCACTCTAAAGGAGGAATAACCTATGCTACAAAAGAAAACAATCAAAAGACTTATCGGCTACAAACATCATAATAGCCCCAATGGTTTGGACTATTATTTTTGTTATGATTGGTTGGTAGCTACAGTTATTTTTTTTAATTTTCTATTTTGGAAGTGGTCTACTAATTTGTCATGTTTTGGAATTTTTTTTATCGATATACGGTATTCTAAGATTTAGTTGTAGTAGTAAGTGGATGATAGTATTTTGTAAGGTTGTTGCAACATATTGTACTATCTTACACAACTTGATGTATAGGTTTGGGGACCCTAAAATCCCTTTTTACCCTAATAAAAAAAGTTAATATTTTTATAGTATCGACAGAGACACTACAATGGCAAAAGGCATTTGGCTCTCCTAGCAGAGACCCAAGTTCAATTCATGGGGAGGGTGGCCCTTGATGTGCCCCCAACTTTTCAAACTATTCAAAAAAATATTTCACAAATTCAATCAATTAAATTAGAAGGATAATTATACCTCATGCTACCTTCAGATTTAGGCCCACTTCCCATTATCCTTGTTAATATTATCTAATATGATATATGTACAAGAACATAAATAAAAGAAACGGAATATAAAAATATAAATGCAAGGATGATAGAATGTGAAATATTAAAGTACATAATGTAAATATAAAATATGGTCATAGACATAATAAGGAGAGTGTGTGACTAATAAACACATAAAGAAATCAAATAATAAATGTATTCTTACGCATGTATGAAATCAAAATAATAGCAAGAAAGGCCTAGAAAGCAAAAGAGAAGTTCCCAATCACTATACATTCCACAATCCAAAAGAGCAATGCAACAATTGAAAAGAAAATATCATGCCAATCTTTCTATGATTCCAAAATTAAAAAATGAATAGCATGCAGAGTTTACAGTTCTAATTTCCTCAAGAGCCAAAAGATGTTTATAATGGACCTTATGGCTTCTATTTATAGAAATTATTCATCTAGGAGTTACCTGGATTACAAATTTCTATCTTAGTAAATCTACTAATTTAAGTGTATCTTTAGCAAAATAATGCACCACTAAATATTATATGCCTTTAGTTTCATCCCTAAACTACTTAATACCCTTTTAAATAGACTTTGGTTCCACAAAAGTATTAAAATATAACTTTTTATTTCGTTTTCTCAATATCCTTGCATCATTTTATTGCTTTTCCTAGTTATAAGTGATTTAGTCCTTTTACAACTAGTAATTTGGTCATGGGTGAGTGAAAAGTATCCTTAGAGTTGATCGCATGTTTTGGTGTTGCATTGCATATAAAAAATTTTGGAGGCCTTGATTACTCAATTTTATATTTCCACAAGCCTCTTAAGCATCCATAATCCCAAGATAGTAACTAGGCTCCTATCTTTCTAGTGACTTCTCTGGGTGCCAAGTTCGATTGATAAGAGATCCCAATTCTTTCCTCTATATTTTTGCTACAAAACTATAAAATTTATTGAATCTCCTTGGTCATAATGGTAGAATGTTGAGACAAACCTACCATACATTATCTCCTAAAAACTCCAAACATGTAAGCATTTCAACTTCCTCTATAATATTTTTGTAATAAATCTTTGAAAGTCCCTTTGTTGCTCTGCCAATCCCTTTAACCTTTTGACAAGTGACTTCAACTTGTCTATTTTGTCCAGAGAGATGTTAGCTTCAACTTTTTCCTTTTCCTCCTCAAAGTGTTTTTACAATTTATCCTCGTTGAGAAGTCTCTTTTGTTTATCAAAAAACTTTGATAGCCCAACATTTATCAACTCTTGGATATCATTGATCATCTCTATAATTGGGGTTTCCAAGGTGGTAAATGTATCCTTGCATAACTTCAATCATTGTTAGACATTAAGAATCACATTCACTTGCTTGACCACCTCTTTTAGACCACTCCAAATTATCATGCCGTATTGTTGTCATAGGGAAAATTGTTTGATCACCCCTTGGTATCTCTCCTTTACAACCAAATCATTCTATGCTTGCTAAATAGTATTGGTGGTTTGGTCTAGGATGATTTTTAATTTCACATTAAAAGTAAAGTAGCCCTTCACATTCAACACCTTAGTTTTGATATCATTCCATAGGGATTTAACTCGTTCTATGTTCAAAGTGTGCACTTTCCTTTCTTTAGTAGTTCATTTTCCCTTCTAAGTCACGTAATTTCTTGGTCTTTCTCTTGGAATGTATCTTCATTGCATATACTCAATATTGAACATGAAATATGACACGAATATAGGCAGTTCATATGACATTGCAGAGAATCCAGTAAATTTTTATAAATAATTTTGTTTTCCAAGATAAAATTCTCCATTTGGTAACTTACTTGACTTTAGTAGACTATAATATTTATCTGATAATTGAGACACTCTCTTCTTCATGTCCTTCATAATGGGATGGTACACTACAATATAGAATTTGTGTGACATATTTCCCTCTCCTCGACAAGGTATATCCATCTAGTAAAAAATTAACAAAGGTTTTTTAATTGCCCCCACTTGGTCTAGCTGTAATGTCAATAACCACTAATTCTTTTGATAAAAAATAATTCAAACCTAGTATAGAGTGTAACTAAACTTTCTGGTCTACTTGCAGTCCCTCAATTACTTATTCAATTGATCAAACATATACTTTCCACAATTAATTTTATATGAGTGTGATGGGTAAATTTCTACTACATGTAGTAGGGCCATATGCTCCATATACCCTAGTTTGTTGGTCATATCTCCCCACAACACTGCTCTATCCAACAAGACCAATTACATGTCATATTTGAACTGGTCCATCTTTAGTAGTAGCTTGAATATTTAGGATTCTATGGGATCCTTTAAATTTATTTTTAAAAAGAATTTCCATTGGTTATAACCAAATATATTATAATATTCTCTTTGTGTCTTCAAGTTATAGGTCACTACATTGTTAGATTATCTTTGCACTCCCAATCATGCTTTTCAAAGTATTTCTTCATTTTTTTAGGTAGTCCTATACTTATGGAACTAGGTTCATAGCTAGCCTTGATTTCCAAATTTGGTTTATGCTTCATGAATTTATTTTTCACCCATATTGTACCTCCTTTCTCACTTCAACAAGTGAATGTTTAAATTTTTCTCTATGAGTTTTTGGTTATGGCTCATCAAACATTTCCTTAGGCTTCTTGGGCTTTGGAAGAACTTTCTTCCTCTTTTTCTTGGATGTGGTCACTTGTGCAACTAGAACCTGATTTTATTTCTATCTAGTCTTAAATATCAACTGTGTTGTGGTAGTGGTACTGAGAGGACTATTAAGGTTAGTTTTGGTTGTAGAGGTATTGGTGGTGGCTACATTAGCATCTATTGTGCAAACTTGAAAAACTATTTTTTTTTTTGTAAAATTTAGGGTAGAGGAGTGATTCACTACTTTTGGATTGAATTGCTCACTAGGACAAAGTGAATTACTAGTTGATTACCAACGATTTTTTTTTTTAAATTTTAACTTTGAGTGAATGAATTGATCTTATCTAGAGAATTGCTACTCAAGGACTTGGGAATTTTTTAAAAATGGGTCTAAGCAATTTGTTTCCTTAGGAGCAATTCACAACCTATGAGCTAAACTTGTAAAAATAAAATCAAGCATCAAAGATTAAAAACCATGCATTGACATGCCAAGGGACATGTCATAATTTTAAAAGAAAATTATTTTATATATAATAAAAACATGTTTATATAAGTATTTATAAATTAATGATGTTAATGTTTCATAGCATTTATTTTATTGAAATTGGTTTTTAACATTTATTTAACTATGTTTTTCCTTATTTAGTTAGAACATCTATATTAATTTTGAGCTTTATGATAAATTTTTAACTTTATTTGATTGAATTTAATAAATATTTCAAAATTAATAATTGTTAATATATATGTAATCATATTTGATATAATTATAATATGGTGAAGAGAAACTTTTTTTTTTTTTGCATAGGGGACCTCTAAAAACCCTAGTCCGTTGGGTAAAAATGAAGTCAATGGGATCCTGGTTGCCTAGGGAATTGAACCAGGGCATCCCATTGACAAGCACTTGGTTGTTACCAACTATCTTATCCTTTTTGGGTTATAAATATATATTTTCTATCTTTAGGGGTCTTTGGATGTATTCATCTACCAATTTGATTATGTAGATCATGTAAGTTAGTTTAATTTTACATTTATAGTTTAAGTGCTTTCCATTTTGTTTGGTAAGTAAGATAGTTCAATTGAGAGTTGTTAAAATTCTTATAGCAATAGGAATTTTTCACATGATATATCATCCTCCATTGATTCCTTTAGGTTGGAAATATTAAACATGGATAGGTACCTAAGAAACCTTTTTTCACATGATATATTATCCTCCATTGATTCCTTCATGTTGGAAGTATATTAAACATGGATAGGTACCTAAGAACCATTTTTTCACATGATATATCATCATCCATTGATTCCTTCAGGTTGGAAGCATATTAAACATGGATAGATATCTAAGAACCTTTTTTTAAAATTAATGCCTCCCTTATTGATATATGAAATTGGATGTTGTCCAAGATTCAAAACACGAATCAATTAGATGGTCAACCATGTGTTATTAGTTGAAGAGGTTTAAGTTATTAACAAGATCTTTCTTTTCATGAATGTCTATTAATATTTATCATTTTCATTGAAATAAATTTACTAATAATTAATCTAAATTGTTAGGGTTATTCTTTAAAAAAATGGAATGGCACCGAGGGTATGAAAGTTATCTCTTGATAGCTATGCACTCTTTTGATTTAAAGGGATGGTTGAGAGTTACCTAGCTACTTTCACAAGGTAAGTGAATTGTCATTAAATGGATTTATAGGGTCAATAAAGGATTTGAGAGTTAAAAGTGTTTTACTTGGAACAAAATCCAAGAGTCCCTACATGTTGGTGTGTGAAATGTTATAGGATTGAAAATAATAGTTCTTAATATCAATATTTTGAAATTGAAGCCTCTCTTCCCTTGAAAAGTATTTTGGTAACTGGGTAGGAGTGTGTAGGCACCTTGTTTGGTAGGGGTAGGAATGTGTAGGCACCTTATTTGGTAGGGCCCCTCTCTCTTTGAAAATATGGTTCATATTGGAATAAGTTATCTCTCTGAAATGTTCATATTAAAAAAATTACCTCTTGATCAAGTGAAAGTAATTATGATGAGCTAATACAAAGTAACTTATATATATATATATATATATATATATATATATATATATATATATATAGATATATATGTATGTATGTAAGTATATGGGGTGAAAACATGGTTTATATTGGAATAAGTTACCTCTCTAAAAGGTTCATATTAAATAAATTACCTCTTGATTAGGCGAAAGTAATTATGATGAGTTAATATGAAGTAACTTAGATTTTAAGTACAAGCTAAAGCAAGGACACTCACATATAAATTATTAAAATTTTAATATTATTAAATATAAGTGTTTGTCTAAAAAATTATTGGCATAAGGCTATATGAAGAATAAGAGGTTTTGCATTGCAAGTTAAAGTTTTAATCTTGCATATATGTATTTAAGGGAGGCATGAAGAGATCTAGAAATGGGATCAAACTTAGGAAAATGCATAAACATAAGGTAAAATTATTATAAACTTAGGTTCAAGTGTATCCACATTATGGATTTATACCCATTCTCATGTGGTGATGTGTGCTCAACCTCCAACACAATTATATTTTTACCATGGTATAAGTTCAAAGGAATTATAGTACACCCCACTATATAAAAGTGCAAGTGAATTATTTTTTATCCAACTATAAGTCCAAGGATATTTTGGTGCACCCTACATGAATGCGAGTGAGTTAGCCTTTAATATTTGTATAAGTCCAATGGAGTCATGGTGCGCCCTACAATATGAGCTGAAAACTAAAATTAGTGGTATCCCATAAAATAGGGCATATTTTTGCAATTATATTCAACTAGTTATAATGGATTATTGAAGAAACAATAATATTTTATAATGAGACCCCTTTAACGAATGTGTTTTTATTTTGAATTCAGTCTAGGTATTCCAACATTTGAGGTTGTACTTGGGTCCCCCACCCTTGACAAATCTTAACTCTCTCCTTTAGATCTTGAGAGTTTACAAACATATTCAACTTTCATTTTAATTGAGTTGTTATAGCTAGATATCTACATCATTTTTCATAAAAAGTCTAAATTTTTTATTTTCATTTTTATATCTTATTCAATTTTTTGTGTGAATTGCAAAAATCAACATCCTTTTTCATGATATTTTCCTACAATAGCCTTCACAATCCCAAAAATCCACCTTTACTATTTATGCATTAAAAACCCTCTATTGGCTAGCCTAACTCTATACTTGTTTCCTTTCCTTAATGTATGTGTAAACCCGATTTCTTTAAACTTTGTAACAAGGTCTTGTATTTCCACAAGTATAACTTGTATGTCTCATGAATCCTTTGTTTTCCTCAAACTTACATTTATTACTATTAATAGATCACATTCCATCCATGGTCTATTTTATTTTGTTTTCCTCAATCTTACATTTATTACTATTAATAGATCACCTTCCATCCATGGTCTATTTTATTTCATGTTTTTTTTAATCCTTCCAAAGATGCCTAGGCTTCATCTTCATTATTTATCTTAAATCCACTATTGAAAGCATAATGAGACAAAATCTCTCCCTTATTATTTCCCATTATTCCTTCTTCTACTATTGATCTTGGATTTCCTTTAGATGTTCCATAAAAATTCAATCTAACTCCACTTTTGGTGGTTTTCACTTTATATTATTTGCCTATTTTTTTCTCCTATAGCCAACATCATAATTATATTAAATTTTTTAGTAATTTTAATAGAAATTTATTTTATATACAGTAAAAAAAGTTGACATGATTATCTATAAGATAATGATGATTATGTTTTATAGCATTTAATTTGTTAAAGTTTATTTTTTACATTTATTTAAGTATATTTTTTGTTTAGTCAGGATGTTTAAATTAATGTTGCATTTTATGATAAAAAAAATTGAATGTAAAGGCCTAAATTTTAATTAATTTAAAAATACAAGTCTTTACAACCAAAAAAATGGGTGGATAGGCACACCCCAATAGGTAGTCATACTAACTCAGATTGATTTAGGAAGTGGTTACTCAAAACAATAAAATAGGGTTAAACTTGTCACCAACCACAAACCAAAAAGCATGCATTAAATTGTGTCAATCATGGGGGGTATGCTCACAAGGTGAATGTCCCTCGCCCTTCATATGCTACCAACTAGTATTAGAAGGAATGGAAATAAGCCACCCATCCTCTCCATGCATGCGAACATTATCACATGTATTAGAGTCATCAATGCTATCAGATACACCCCGATCTACCACATTAGCTGGAAGGATTGGGCACGTGGGAATGGGATCTTCCCAACCAACAACTGGGTCTGGATCCACTTGGTGAACCTCCCAACCACTACCATGATGAGATGTACTATTACCAATATTTTCTTGGGATCGATGAATAGGAGACAACTAATACCAATGTCTTTTTGTAGATCGGGAGGGAAGTCGCTGACGAGAGTACGATCGAGAAATTTTGTGAGACTGGAAGGCTTTACATGGGGTATTACCCCAGTGCTGCATAAGAGTGCGAAGATGCTCCACCTCCATATGAACTTTCTCCACTTGAATTGAAATCTAAAACCAGAAATCATAATAAACCTATATATAGATATCAAATAGTATTAGCTTAGTCAATTATATTCCTCAATTTTCAAGGAGGAGACCTAGATTCGAATCTTTCCAAGTGATACATGCATAACTGCTAAAATATTGTAATACCACTATATGGTCAGGATGTAATACGAATGGGGTCAATTCAATCACATATAACCAATTAAAAAAATCTATATATTTATGTCTAATATCATTATAAGATGGTAAAGATAAACTAAATATTTTTAGTTTTATCTTCCATTTTAAGTATATATTTTATGATTTTTTTTTTGTTGTTTCCAAGTGTCTTTGGATGTGTTCACCCATAAATTTCATTGTATATATCATATGATTTGGTTCTTAATTTAACAATTACAATAAGAGTGCTTGATCTTTTGTTGCATAGTAATAAGGATTGTTATTATTCTTATAGTAGTAAATATTTTCATAGGATATATTATCTTTTATTAATTCCTTTAAGTTGAAATCATATCAAACATAAACTTATTTCTAGGTGCCTAGGAAAACTTTTAGAAGTAATGTCTCTCTTGATATATGAAACTAAGTGTTGTCAAACATCTAAAAAGAGGAGCAATTGGATGGTCAAACATCTTTCACTAGTTAAATACGTTCAATTTATTAAAACATCTTCCTTTCCATGCATGTTTGTTACTCCTTATCATTATTTTTTATGAAAGAAAATTACCTAAAGTTGTTCCAAATTGTTAGGGATATACTCTTCTCAAAATGAGATGGCACCAAATGTATTAAATAGTTGTACATTATTTTGATCATTAAGGGATAGTTGGGAATTATTTACTTATTTTCACAAGGCAAATGCCTTGTTGTTAAATTGATTTATAGGGTCGTTAAAGAATTTTAGAGTTAGAAGTATTTTATTTGGGACAAAATCAATGAATCCATACATATTAACATGTGGAATGTTAGAGGATTGAAGAATCTATTCTTAATACATTTTTTTTTTAAGTCAAAGTCTCTCTTCCCTTACAAACTATTTATACAAATGATTTGGAATGTATATGCACCTTGTTTGGTAGAGACTTCCCCTACATCTAATATTTCATGAAGTAGACTTGTCAATTAAGATGACATCCCTTTCAATTTACTCTTTAGCTATGATATAAATATTTACCTTAATAGGGAATCCATTTTTATTGGACTTATGGAGCTTAAAGAACCATCATTAGAATCTTTGACTTGTCCTTGAACAACAATTTTCAATCTATAAGAAGTTGATATAAGCCTCTATCCAACTTACCCATCATCTTATTCTCGATCATCTACTATTAAAAATATCCACAAATATCATATGTAGTTCATGAATGGATTTATTTTGGTTGAATTACTTGTAGATGAATAATTTGTTTCTCAAACCATATACAAGACTTCTTTTTATAAGATTACAATTGCAAACATGATTAATAATAACTAGGTTATATCCTTTATTCAAGACAGATGAGCTAAAACAAGCTCCAATATTTGGGATAACTCTACAAACATAGTTTTCATCTATTTTATTAGATAATATTACACCACACTTTACTAGTCAAGGTCAAACTTAACAAGCTTAGGATCACTTCACATCAAATTTTCCCTATTTAATCCAAATCATAAACTATGAAACTTACATTTTTGGACTACTTTATAGCTCAAATTATTTGGATTGTTCTCTTGTTTCATGTGCATGATTTTTTTTCCTAAGCCCTTATTAACATAATATTTAATGATTTAAAATTTAAATAATCTAAATTTAAACTCTTTGTTACAACTATAGGTAGGCTATCTTTATTTAACACTCATATTCATGTGGGATCTACATTTTTAAAGCACCTAAAAAGTGGTGTTACCCAATGCTTATTTTCAAAAGCTTCCAAAATGGATTGAAGTAGATAATTATGTCAAATGTGCATGAGGGCATAATGGTAAGTTGGATGTATATTGCAAGCGAGGTCCTAGTATCGAATCGAAGATCTTGTTTTGACTTAAATCAAATATCTTTTAACAAAGTTTTTAATTTTTATTCCAAATATAATCTAATCCTATAAGCATACAATTTAACACTATTAAGAAATAATAAGTGTATTCATGTGCTAGAAAACTCACCTCCTCCATTTACTATTCGTTTTATTAACCTTTCCATTATTTATGAATACAATTAAGGATTGTAACAAATCCATTGAGTCTTTCAACAGGTGAAATGAGTTCATAAATCCTCTTGGAAACAAACTCACAACTACACACTTTTATGATGGGTAAGCATGATTAATAAAATATAATTTAACAACTACTATCATATGTCTAAATTATACCATAGCCTATTACAAATTTAATTTATCATAAAGGACTACATCAAAGCACTTATAAACATGTTGTTTGCACTTTGGACATTGTAATCTGGTTATGAAGAAAGACCAAATTTAATTTCTCATTCCTCTTAAGGAGGATATGGATAATATCATGGGTTGATATACTATAGATTGATAAATTTTTAACCAGATTCAAACTCTTTTCACATATCTAGGATCAAACAATATGGAATCTTACAATAATACCAATATAAAAAGATCACAATGGCATCGAATAAACAACTCACAAAATTGATAAATCACATATATAACTTGAGAATAGAACAATGCTAAATTTTCTCTTACAATACATGGAGCTTTCTTCGTAGTATAACATTTGAACATGACTCTTGAATACTTGACTATTGCTCTCCTCTAGCATCTAGGAGATTTAACCTATATTATTCCATAAAAAAGATAAAACTGTCATGACTCTTGACTTTCTAATCACTATCACACTGTACTGTTTGACACATTGCACTCTCCTACATTTATATAGTTGCACGTATTGTTACATGATACTTGTGCACATTCTAAACTATAGATACACACCCTTAATATAATAATTGTATACTTACATTTGTACAAAATAATATAATATTCTATAACACCCCCTTGTATTACATTATTTGGTTTGAAAGTCTCTTAGCGTGCATAGAAGATTCTAAAATATATGAAACTTGTTTCATCCAAGAGATTTTGTGAAAATATCTACAATTTGTTCTTCTGTTGAAACATGCTTTACTTATATATGATGATCCTGAATATGATCTCATCAATTGACACTGAGCTTCAATGTGTTTTGTCTTTTTATGAATCATAGGATTCTTGATTAATTTAAGAAATCCAATATTATCACAATTCAGAGTTTTTGGAGCCCTTTTGATTTTCATATCTGATAAAATATATTTTAACAAAAGTGCCTCACATACTACATCTCTTGTTGCCTAATATTCTACTTTTGTTGATGAGAGAGACATTACTTGTTTTTTTACTATACCAAGATAAAATTTCTAACATGAGATAGAACACATACCCTTATGTCCATTTTTTGTCATCTATATATCCTACATAGTTAGAATATGAGTAACCCTATAAATAAAAATTATCATTTCTTTTGTATTTTAATCCATACTTTATAGTTTTGTTGATGTATTGCATATTATTTTTATAGCTTTCCAATTACTTTATCTATGTTCTTGCATTAATCTAGAAAGATAGTTTAATACAAAAACAATATCAGGCTTGGTGTTTATTAAATGCAAAATACTTCCAATTAACTATCAATACATAGTAGGGCATCAGCTGGATTGCAGAAGTGCTTTCAGGGTACGGTGGATCTGAAGGCTAGATTGGTGTCCCAGGAGGGTCCAATGGGGACTTCTCCAGCTCCTTTTCCAGGAAGTAGTAGCTCATACGCAGATTTATTGAAAGAAAAATCTCCTCCAAAGAATGACGAAGCTCAAAAAATGGCATATAAAATGCTCTTCACGGTTGCTGGGAATAGGTCGACAGCACATCGTGTGAATGGATGTTTGCCATAGGCCGAAACTAGGCCAAAAATTTTCATCGAGCCAAGTATGGTTGAAGAATTAGTCATTTACAGAGCTAATCATGATTTAATCTGCAAGTTCATGGGTATACGTCCTTCCCTGATTTTTTTGCACTCTTAGATCCACCAAAACTGGGAGCCTCACATTGAGTATTCATTGTGGTTTATTAGCAATGGATATTTTATCGTTAGCTTTTTATCTTTGGCTAATAGAAATAGGGCTTTCGAGTCAGAGAAGAAAAATCATGGCCCGATAGGGCTATTTTTTCAACCATGGAGAGTGGGATTCGATCCCCGAGTTGAACCTATTGCTGTCCCAGTATGGATCCGACTATATGCTCTTCAAATGGAATTCTGGAGTGAGCAAGTGTTGGCAAGGATTGGCAATTCTATTGGAAGACATCTGGGTGTTGCCAGAGACACAATTGAAGGGAGCATGGCGGTGTATGCAAGAATATGTGTGGAGATGGATCTCAGCCAACCTTTGCCGATAGAGATGGAAATTGAATTGGCAGGTCTCTCCTAGATTCAACAACTGGACTATGAGGCCCTACCCTTTAGATGTAGGGTTTGTCACAAACATGGATATTTGGCATGTTTTTGCCCTAATAATATGAATGTTAAAATGGAGGCCCCTTTAGGAATTCCAAACCTGCCTAAAGAGGATAAGGCAACACTTAATAAAGATTCTAATAGCACCGTTTAGGGCCAGGAAGCTCAGAGAGAAGGTTTTGAACAACCCAAAAGAAAAAGACGGACAAAGAAAAAAGAGGGAAAGGAGCGATCCCATCTCAGACCTGCCAATAGGTGTGAGATATTTAAGTCACTAGTGGACGAAGAGGAACAATTTATGGAGGGCATGGAGGGTAATAAGGAAAATTCTAATATTCCCGTGTAACTCCCCCTCTCATCCCCTCTCATCATACAGCAGGTAGTTGAACTCTATGAGGTATCACAGCCAGTGTGTTCGGGGTCTTTAGTAGTGCATAACCGGGAGCGAGATAGTATCTCGGGATGTCAGCATGGGAATAGCAGAGAAGAACAGGGAAAGGCCAACTTTGGGGATAACCCAGGAAGAAAAAAGATCAAAAAACAACAATTCTTAGGGAGTAGGTAGCAGATCCAATAAGGAGTTGCTAGCAGTCCAAGAAGACAAATTGATCATGGGAGGATCGATGAGGCCAATAGACTCTTATTGCTCCCAGGGTAACCAATGATTATACAATCATGGAATGTTAGGGGTTTAAATAGCAGAACCCATCAATCTGCTATTCGAAGATTTAGAGAATTGTAATACTAATTTTTTGCTTTTACAGGAGACTAAGATGTCATTAGATCTTATGTCCAAAATAGTCAACAAAATTTGGAGGGGTGCTGGTCATATGGATGTGGCTGCCCAAGGTGCCTCAGGGGGGATTGTTACTCTGTGGAACTCTCTTGAATGGTCCGCAATAGAACATCTTGCCCGGAGGGGGTGTTCTCACTTCTCTTTTTAGGAATAATGTCACTGTGGAACACGTTCTAATCACAAACTTTTATGGGTCTCAAAACCTAGAGGGTCAGAGGCGGTAGTGGAAGGTTGTGCATAACATGCGAACCTCAAGGGAAGATCTAGACTAGATTATAGCGGGGGACTTTAATGCTAAATTATCTTCTAGATATCAGGAAGGGGGAACACCATTTTTGGACTTAGGGGACCGTTTCATGATTGCCCAAGTCCAGGATTTGCACTTAGTGGACATTAAATGTCCTGGCATTAACTACACTTGGACTAATAAAAGGTAGGAGCCACATTGCAGGAAGGTTAAGCTAGATCATTTTCTGGTTTCAGAGGAGGCATTTGTAAAATGGAATATAAATTTTTAGATTTTAGAAGGCCCAATTTCAGATCACTGTCCCATTCTGTTGGAAGGCGGTACTAGGATGGGGCAACATCACAAACCTTTCAGATTTGAGAATTTTTGGCTTCAAAAATAAGAACTTCGGGAGAAAATTGCACAATGGTGAGAAGAATGCCGCCCAGCTTATGGGAGAGCAATGTTCAGAATCCACAAACAACTACATTATGTCAAAACTCAGTTGAAGTATTGGAGGCATGCTAATAAAATTGACTTCCAGGCCCAAAGAGCTCCTTTGGTGGCCAAATGGGATGAGGTCCAAAAATAGTTCAGAGAAGCAGTAATTACAGACTAGCTCAAAGCTGAGGATGATGCCCTACGTACAGCGGTTGAGGACATTGACAACTAGGAGGAGACCTATTGGAAGCAAAGAGCAAGAACCACCTGGTTATTAGAAGGGAACAAAAATACAAAATTCTTTCATCGAACTGCTTGTGCTCGAAGACAGTTGAACAAGATGGAGGCCCTTCAAGATGAGAACGGTAATTCCTTTGATACACTTCTAGGTATGCATTCCCATGCTATGGATTATTTTTCTAAGCTTTTTAATGAAAGTGTGGTACAAGATGTAGAGGCCCAAAATGAAGTTATTTCTGTCATACCTGTTGTTATTTTTGAGGATGAAAATTAGGCCCTCCTCAAACCCATTGATAGAGATGAATTGAAAACCGTGGTCTTTGGAATGAGCATCGGTAAGACTCCGAGTCCATACGGCTTCCCAATTGAGTTTTTTCGGGCTTTCTAGGACTACTTAGAGGAAGATGTAATGGCTATTGTAGAAGAGTCCAGAGAAAATAAGAGAATGCTTAAAGCTATAAACCACACTTTCATTACCTTAATTCCAAAATGGGAGGATGGGGTTCATATTTTAGATTATAGGCCTATTGCCTTATGTAATGTGTTGTACAAAATAATCACAAAGGTAATGGTTGAGCGCCTAAAACCTCTTCTTCACAACATTGTCTCCTCTGAGCAAGGGGGTTTTGTTGAGGGACGACAGATTCTAGATGGGGTGGTTGTGGCCCAGGAAGTAATCCATTCAATGCACACTTCTGGTAATAAAGGGATGTTCATAAAACTGGACATGTCAAAGTCTTATGATAGGGTTGAATGGAGTTTCCTGGCTAAAATGATGGTAGCCTTTGGTTTCTCTCTGGACTGGATAGAGTGGGTCATGAGCTGTGTCTCTTCCCCAAATTACTCTGTGCTAATCAAGGGCCTTCTTTCACAACCTTTTGGAGCTACTCGGGGACTGCGCCAGGGGGATCCATGTTCTCCTTATATTTTTCTCATTTTAGCTGAAGGTCTTGGTAGACTTTTCTTGAGGAGAAGACATCAAGGTATATTATTGGGTATCAGGGTGGGTGACGAAGTTTTAATGCACCTACAGTTTGTGGATGACACTAGTTTGGTGGGAGTGGCCAGCTTCAGGGAAGCAAGAATGATTAGGGAGACTTTTAATGTCTATCTCAAGGCTACTCAACAAGTCATTAATGACAAGAAATCCAAAGTGGTTTTTTTAATCTGGAGCAAAGGCTTTAGAACAGAATTTTAGAAATCTTGGTATTCACAAGGACTTCTCTCCCAGTGGTTTACTTGGGGGTCCCCTTGCACTTTCAGAAGCTAAAATTAGACACATGGAGGAATCTGCTGGAGTGTATCAAGGACAGAATTAATCACTGGTCTCACAAGTGGTTAATTTATGGTGGCAGATTAACGTTCTTACAGTCAGTCATTCAAGCCATGCCAATTTAAAAATTCTCTATCCTGGCTGCCCCGATTACAATACGGAAAGAGTTGGATAGGATGGCTAGAAAGTTTTTATGGGAAGGAGCAAAAGGAGAGAGAAAGTGGGCCTTAGTGGGCTGGGACAAAGTTACCCAGCCCAAGGTTAAAGGAGGTTTGGGTTTGATAAAATCTAAGCTGAATAATAAAGCTTTGGCTGGAAATATGTACTGGAGATGGATCTCCCAACCCACCTCCCTTTTCAGTAGAATCCTAACTAGCAAATACCTAGGACAGGCCAACCCAAATGATGTAGCTTGCATCCCCTTGGATGGTATTGGGTCCCTAGTTTGGCAGGCTCTCAAGTTAGGGTCTCAGGTTGTTAAAGACCGCTTATTTTGGAAAGTGGGAAGAGGGGAGAAGGCTCATTTCTGGATAGATTCTTGGGATCATTTCCCACCCATCATTGCTGATTTTCTAGAATTACAGCTAATAAAAGCAGCCATTGAAGCCAAGGGATGGATCTGTATTGAAATTTATTTCATAACTACTCAGCTGGGGGAGTGTAAGTTTAAGTAGTTCAAGAAGTTGGATGAGTGGCCCATTTCAATCCCTCCGGATTTGACTCCCATCATGACTAAAATTCTGACAGAAAGATTTCTCACAGGGGGAGACATGGAGGATGAATTAGCTTGGGGCTTTGGGAGTCTTGGCATCTATATAGTAAATGACGGATATGACAGCATTCTCCTAGAGTCCCCCCTCATACTCTTTAGGTTGAGGACTAGAGGAAAATCTGGCACTCTAAAGGCTGGCCGAAAGTTAACTTTTTTGCCTGGTAGGGCATACACAATGGAATCCTCACTTTTGATAATCTCATATCAAAAGGTATCATCGACCCTTCTCAATGTGTACTATGCTACAAAAGCGAGGAAACTGCTGACCATTTGTTGTTTGGTTGTCCTTTCACTCGACAGATTTGGCTGCATTGGTTTGCATACTTTAGAATTCAAGTAAGTGATGACCTGAACCAGATGAATATCTGGGCAAAATGGCAGAAAGGTAGATTCAAATCTAAAGCTCTTCGTATTGGCTGGGAGCTCGGTTTAAGCTTTATCTGGTGGTAAGTATGGCTGGAAAGAAATGCCAAAATTTTTAGAGAAACTTTTATTGCTCTAGACGGGGTTTGGCAGACCATTTGGAGTAAGGTTACCGAAACTGTGGCTGTTCATGCTAATGAGGAAGCTCAAATTGACATTGGAGCTATGGAAGAACATGTTGAACTGCAAGAGGGACAAGACAGAAGTTGTTGGAAACCTCCCCCTGAAGGTTAGATTAAAATCAATACTGATGGAGCTGTAAAAGGCAATCCGAGTAGAGCCAGAATTGGAGTGGTGTGCTGAAACCATGCTGGGACTGTGCTCTATTGGGAATTGCAAGGCCTAGGAAGAACCACTAACAATGAAGTCGAAGCCATTGCCATCAATTCTACTTCTGTTTGGGCAGTGAAACATGGCCACCGCAAGATTATTCTTGAATTAGACTCACAAATAATGGTTGGAGATCTAGACTGCATGAGGAACTTTGATCTAAAAGCTTGGAGGTTGAGGGCTCTTGTTACCCAAATTAAGGAATTATGGAAGGAATTGGAGGACGTGATCCCAGTTTATGCGAGTAGAGATTTGAACAAAGCGGTTGACTTTCTGGCTAAGATGGGTGCGGAAAAGGAGGCTGGAGTTCAATTGCACAGTGACATGGATATTGAGGATGAGGTGATTAGGCAGGGTCTTGAAAGTTCCTTGAGCCAATGATCAAAGAAAAAGCAAAGGGAGGAAAGTTGTTACGATATCGCAACATGTTGCGCCGTCGCGGCCACTAGAGGAATGTTGTCGTGATATCGTGACATGTTGCATCGTCGCGGTCATTGGAGGAAAGTTGTCATGATATTGCGACATGTTGCACCGTCACAGTCATTGGAGGAAATTTGTCACGATATCGCAACATGTTGCACCATCGCGGTCACTGGAGGAAAGTTGTCACGATATTGTGACATGTTGCACCGTCGCGGTCACTGGAGGAAAGTTGTCACGATATGGCGACATGTTGCACCATCACGGTCTCTGGAGGAAAGTTGTCACGATATTGCGACATGTTGCTCCGTCGCTGCCAAGGGAGGAAAGTTATCGTGATTTCGCGACATGTTGCTCCGTCGCTGCCAAGGGAGGAAATGTGTCACAATTTTGGGACTTGTTGCTCCGTCATGGCCAAGGGAGGAAAGTTGTCACGATTTTGTGACATGTTGCTTTGTCGCGGCCAAGGGTGGAAAGGTGTCACGATTTCATGACATGTTGCTTCATCACGGCCAAGGGTGGAAAGGTGTCACGATTTCATGACATGTTGCTTCATCGTGGCCAAGGGTGGTAAGGTGTCACGATTTCACGACATGTTGCTTCATCGTGGTCAAAAGAGAAAAAGTGTTGCGATTTCGTGACATGTTGCTTCATCGCGGCCAAGGGTGGAAAGGTGTCGTTATTTCACAACATGTTGCTTCATCGCGGCCAAGGTTGAAAAGTTGTCGTGATTTCGTGACATGTTGCCTCATCACGACCAAGTGAGGAAAGGTGTCGCGATATCGCAACATGTTGCATCGTCACGACCAAAGGAGAAAAAGTGTCACGATATCGTGACATGTTGCATCGTCACGACCAAAGGAGAAAAAGTGTCATGATATCGCGACATGTTGCATCGCCGCGGCCAAAGGAGAAAAAGTGTCATGATTTTGCGACATGTTGCTTCGGCAAGGCCAAAGGAGAAAAAGTGTCGTGATCTCGCGACATGTTGCATCACCATGACCAAGGGAGAAAAAGTGTCACAATTTCACGACATGTTGCTTCGTCATGGCCAAAGGAAGAAAAAGTGTCGTGATATCGCGACATGTTGCATTTTCATGGACAAAGGAGAAAAGTGTCGTGATATCGTGACATGTTGCATTTTCGCGGCCAAAGGAGAAAAGTGTCGCGATATCGTGACATGTTGCATTTTCATGGCCAAAGGAGAAAAGTGTCGTGATATCACGACATGTTGCATTTTCACGGCCAAAGGAGAAAAGTGTCGCGATATCACGACATGTTGCATTTTCATGGCCAAAGGAGAAAAGTGTCGCGATATCATGACATGTTGCATTTTTGCGGCCAAAGGAGAAGAAGGAAAGAGGGTCACGATATCGCGACTAGTTGCATCAACTGATCATGCCGATCCCCCTGTTAGCTAGTTAATGGTTCAAGAGATTTGGCTCCATTGCAAATCTTCTTTTACTATTGTAAGCATGTGTTCTCTCTGATTTCTGCTAGGAAGTGTCTCTTCCCAAATTGTAATTGTTCTTTGTTTTAATACAAGTTTTTTCAATTTTTTCAAAAAAAAACTATCAATACATAGTAGTTGAAACTAATGAAGTCTCATCATATCTTGATAGTTATAATCCTTGTTCCATATGTGTGTCTTTAGATTTACAATTTTTTATTTTTTATTTTTCTAGTAATGATTTTGCATACTTTGTTTGTGTTTTTGTGATGCTATCATTATTCTAACAAATTTTTAAACCAAGAAAGTAATGTAGAAGTCTTAGATTTGTCATGTTAAAATCATTTTCTAGATCCATTTTTACTTCTTCTATAATATTATTTGAGCTTCCTATAATTATTACATCATCATAATCCTCTCTCATCCAATATTTTTAATGTATAGGTTTGAATCTGATGTAATTTGTTTGAACTTGTGTCATATTAGATGATCATTAATCTTAATATACCATGTTCTTGGTGCTTGTTTTAGACCACATAGAGATTTGTTTAATTTGCAAACCTTTAGTTCTTGCCTTTTGATTGAAGAACACAAGCTTATACTGAGAGGGGGGTGAACAGTATAAGACCTCTGTTTACTTTTTCCTTTATACTTCAAAACAATAAATCAATATACCCAAAGCAATGCACAATATCATCCACAAAGTGACACCAATTTTAACGTGGTTCACCCAGAATGGCTGGGCTACGTCCACAACACTTTTCTCTAAAAGTTATCTCAAATTTCTTTGGGAATCCTTCTCAATTACAATGTTTATGAGCCTCAGCCCAAAGGAGATACCTTCCCCCAATCAAAATTTATGAGCCTCTACTCAAAGGAGATACCTTCCCCCAAGTAAAATTTATGAGCCTCTGCTCAAAGGAGATACCTTCCCCTCTGCTCTGGAAATGATCCCTCAGAAGATCAATTGCCTCTACCTCTTGCCAGCACGTGGAACTCCTTTCCACCGAAGACCTCCTATCCTCAATGCTCGACCTAAGAGACCTCTCGCCTTCTATGATCATGTCCACGGTGAGCTCAGACAACTCCGTACCAAACACGGTCAGTAGGTCTAGTACAAGTCTTCCTCGATCTGTAAGATCTATCCAACTCTTGAACAAATCAATCCTCCGCATACAAGCCTTCTCAAAGACTTGCCAACTCTGTCCTCAGGTTCTTCTCACAGAACCAATGCACCTCTATCCTTAAGTTCTCTGATAGAACTATCAAACTCATATCACAAGTCCTCTGCTAGGACCTGTCCAAATCTTCTCACAATTCCCCACCGAAACCTATCCAAAAACTGCTCACAAGTCCCCACTGGAACCTGTCCAAAAACTGCTCACAAGTCCCCACTGGAACCTATCCAAAACTGCTCACAAGTCCCCACCGGAACCTGTCCAAAAACTACTCACAAGTCCTCACTGGAACTTGTCCAAAAACTGCTCACAAGTCCCCACTGGAACCTGTCCAAAAACTGCTCACAAGTCCCCACTGGAACCTGTCCAAAAACCGCTCACAAGTCCCCACTGGAACCTGTCCAAAAACTCAAGCAAGCTCACCAAGAAAAACTTTCTTAGTAGGAAATCACAAAGTGAATTGTTAGAGACCCAATGTGATTTTTCAAACTCATAGAAGCATAAAGAGAATTGTTAGAGACTCAATATGCTCTATACTCAAATCCTAATCTCAAAACTCAACTCAAATCAACTCAAGCTCAATCTCAATCTCAAATCTAAAAACTCAACTCAATATCTGAAATGGATAGGATAGAATGTTTTCTTTCAAGAACATGAAACCCCAACAATTGCCAACTATGCAAAGAATCACATAACAATGATACTCATGTTCTTTTCACCATCAATTAGGGTTTCAACAACAATGCTCATCAAACAAGGTTTAGTCAACCAACACCATTCAACTCAACATCAACCTTGAAGCATTCAACCAATCATCACAAGAAAAGGAAACAAGTAGAAATCCTTTTCCCTCCAAAGATATTTGAACAAAATAGCCACCAACACAATATCACCAAATGCAAAGAATAACTTGCTCAAATCAACTCAATGGAGTAAGCCCAATATCATGAATCAAGTAAAGCAATAACTTGATCAAACAACCTCTATGGAAGAAACTCAACCATCAAACTCAAAACAGCCAACCAAGGGTTCCACCAACTCAATGCAAGTAGCTAGACTCACAAATATAAACCCTAGTGCACAAAGCTTCCACTATCTCAAACTAGAAATTATGCATTCACCAAAAACTCTCCTTCAGGATAACAATGCATAAGTAGTCTTCAACAAACTAGAAAATAGGATTTACACCTAGCCAAAGGATACCTAGTAGAATACCTTTTCACTCCAACCTTATTTCGAAAAACATACACCAATCATACTCATAAGAAGAATGTGCCCATACCTTATTGGAGTAGAAGATAATTGAACCTTCAAGCTGTCACCACACACAACTCTCAAACTTCCAACCAAGTTAGGGTTAGAATAAAAATAAATGAGCAATAATATAAACTTCCTTTATTACACCTTGTTGTGGCTGATCCACAACACACCCCAAAATTGGGGACCCACCTTTTTTGCATGCTTTCAAAGAAGATCTCGGTGACCCAGATGCTAAAAATCAAGAAAAAGAGGCAAAATTGCACAAGGATAAAAAGTGTCGCGATATCGCGACATGTCGCGCCATCGCGAAATGTCGCGATATCGCGACATGTCGCGCCATCGCTGCCGAAAAATGAAAAGTGTCACGATTTCGCGACGTGTTGCGCGGTCACTGGCAGAAAATGAAAAGTGTCACGATTTCGCGACGTGTTGCGCGGTCGCTGGCGAAAAATGAAAAGTGTCACGATTTCGCGACGTGTTGCGCATCGCTGGCAAAAATGAAAAAGTGTCGCGATTTCGCGACGTGTTGCGCGGCCACTGGCAAAAACTAAAAAGTGTCACGATTTCGCGACATGTTGCATGATCGCTGGCAGAAAATGAAAAGTGTCGCGATATCACGACGTGTTGCGCGGTCACTGCCAGAAATTGAAAGGTGTCACGATTTTGCGATGTGTTGCCCCATCGCGGCCCAGAGAGGAGAGAGAAATGTAGAATGAAAAATTGTCGCGAAATCGTGACATGTCATAAAATCGCGGGTCAAACCAGTCAAACAGGGCAAAGCAGAAAAACGTCGTGATTTCGCGACAGAAAGCAGCAAAGGGGCCCGAAATAGAAAAGCGTCGCGATTTCACGACGAAAAGCTGGCAAAGGGGTACGAAGCCGAAAAATGTCGCGATATCGCGACAGGTCGCGTTTTCGCGGCTCCAGGCAGCGAAAGTGTACGGAATGGAAAATATGTCACGATTTCACGACATGTCACGTTTTCACGGCCAAATACAGCAAAGCAGCCCAAAATTGAAAAGCGTCACGATTTCGCGATAGAAAGCCGCAAGACATGCCAAGGATGAAAATCGTCACGATTTCACGATAGAAAGAAGCCAAGGTGTACGGAGGAGAAAAGTGTCGCAATATCGCGACATGTCGCGTTTTCGCTGTGCATGAAGACAGAAAGGCTGCTGACAGAAAAATGTCGCGATATCGCGACATGTCACGTTTTCACTGTGCAGGCAGAGGAACAGAGTTACATGCTATTTTTTGTCACGATTTTCATGGGGCCATTACAGAAGATGCAAAAAAGTGCAGAACACGTGGCATACATGTATAAGGGTTACAGAAACGTTACATTCATAGAATATTATCAAACGTTTCAACATTAAACATAAATTCAAAAGCAATTCGAAAGGCGAGAATATGAAACGAAGCGATCTGGAAGATGAAACGAAGCGTCACAAGGTGAAACAAAGAGCATTGCCAAGCTTTAAAAGCAGAAGCACAGGACAGGTATAAGGGTCAGAAACCGCTATGGGCAGAGTTGCAGTGCTAAAGGCCAGAGGGTCATTCTGGGCCTGCTTTGAGGCTGTTTTCCTTCCTTTTTTTGGTTTTGAGAAAACCAGATGTTCTGCTGTTGTAACAGGATTTATCTTTAATGCAGGAGTGTTCAGAAATTTGCATCTTGTGGGCAAGAAAGAAGGAGATCTTCTATGCATGCTATGAATTTAATGTTTATTCTTTCATTTTTCAGATTTCTAGGCTTATAGATAAAGTTAAATGCCAGTTCTCTTGGTTGCATTATGCGAATATTTAAATCTGAATTTTATTTCAAACCCTAGGAATCAAGCACTTAACTTATCAAGATTGTGCGTGTTTGCGGGTCCAATAGGTTAGGTTGCATGCATGGAAACCTCACATCTTCGGTTTTGCCAGGACGGGATAGCATCAAATTGAATGCAATTTTAATTTCTTTTTCTTTGCATTTTATTTTCTTTTTGCTGCACTTTATTTTTAGAAGCCCCAATTTTAATTTTTCAAGCATTAAAATAAAATTAAAAATTAAAAAACTTCAAAATCCATAAATAATTCCTTCATTTATGGCATTTCATTAAATTTCATTTTGAAGTTGCAGCATGGTCATATAAGGATCAGATCACATTTGTTTTATAAGGGTTCATGAACAATCATTAAGTTTCATAGTAAAATAAACCACAGTGCCCCTTGTTTTCAGTTACTTGCAACCACTAAGGTGTTCCAAGCATTTTTATTGAATATCTTTATTTGAGATTAATGATACACAGATGCAGAATGCTAACATAACAGGAACCTTGGAGAAATTACTTGTTTAATTTCTTTGCAAGCAGAGGATTTAGAACCCAAATCCTATCGGAGAGTGTGTTTTCACAATCGGGTGAAAATACCACTCAACAGATTGGCGCTAGAAGGAGGGCCTGAAGCGGGTTTATTTTATCGTGATTTTAGATGCTACGGGTTTATAATTATTTAAGAGCTTTACATTGCTAAATATTTCAAGTCCATTTTATTAGCATCTACGGCCTCTAACACCACTCAACAGATTGGTGCTAGGAGGGCCGAACGGGTTTATTTTAGTGTTATTTAAATTTAAATTTTTTATGCTTTAGTCCTCTAACACTCAGCGGATTGTAAAAGGATGGCCTGAATTTATTTACTTGTTCTATTTTAATTCAGGTATGCTGTATATTATTTTAACACTTTTTTGATTGTTCATACAGAAATATGTGATTTGATTTAAATTTGAAAATTTTGGTCTCATGCAATTACTTGACATTTGATTTTAATAAGTACATCTCTTGGTTGATGCTAACTTGATTTTTTTTTTACCTTGCAGGTTGAATATTCAACAGATTTGGTTCTAAAGTTACATTTTAAGTTTCACTAATGGCAACACTTGAGGAGCAAATGGTATCCCTAAGAGCTGAAATAATGTCTCTAAGAGAAAGAATGGTATCTATGATAGAGGATCATTATGAGAGTTTATCTATACCTGTGGTACCCTATCAAATTCCTAAAATGTTATTGGATTTTTTACGGTGTTTTAACCAAGAGGTGCCACTAGGATACTTGCAAAAACTGCATGTCTACAAGGATACATTATGTAAATTCCAGATTTTCTATGAGGAGGTGGCTTGTAAGTTATTTGCATACATTTTGGATGACAAACCATTCTTTTGGTACAGCCAACTACCTATGGAGGTCAGGGCTTCTTGGATACAACTAGAAGCAGCCTATCTTTATCATTTTGGTAATCAGGTTGACTTAGAAATCCTGAAAAATCAGTTTACCTCCATATGTAAAGAGCCTAATGAATCCTTGAGTCAATTCAATGGAAGATTTCGGGAGTTGCACTCCCAAATGTGGGAAAATTTTAACACATTGGAAGAGGAAGCCATGGAAGTATACCTAGGAGCCATACACCCCACACTTGCTTCACTCATTGAGGAAAAACTGAGTGGTTTGTCCCTAGAGAAAATCCATGAGGTCTTAGAAGAGATAGAACGACAAGGTCTTGAAGAAGAAAAGGCACAACATGCTCACATAAGAGATTGTCCTTCTAAAGATATTGATGCCAACCTACACCAACCATCAAACATAGCACCCTCCACTCCAATGATACCTAAGGTGAATGATCAAGGGGATGAATTTGAATACCCAAATTTTATGACCACCTTAGATGTAGTCCAAGAGGAGGTGCAAATTGCTAAGACAACATCCACTAGTGAGGATCATATAGAGATACACGATTATCTAGATGAAGGAGTTCTAAATTCAACAATGTTTGATATATGTGATAGGATGGGACCCACCATAGAATTGAATGAAGTGGTTGAAAGTGAAATGGAAAGAAAACCAATAAACGAATTTGAAGACATGATAGAGTCTCACCACTTGTTCTTGGAAGATACTATTGATGAGATGTGTAAAATTAAAGATCAAGAAATTCTTCACCCTCCAAATTATGATAAAATTGAATCATGGGTTACTAATTTGGATTATGATGGCCTTACAAATTTGAATTTAAGAAATGACCCACTTTTGGAAATAATTGAACCATCTAAGGAAGGTGAAGATGAATTTGATGAGAAACACATTGATGAATTGGAAGATGTTGAAGAAATAGTTGAACGTCACCACTTGATTTTGGAAGATGATTATTATGATGCTTGGAAGAAGTGGGAAGACTTCACTCATTCCATAACTACTAATGGAACTTGTGTGCCAATTGATATACAGGACAACATAATCGCCTACTCGAAGGAAGACTTTACAACTCCTGTACAATTTGAGGATGTTTTGGAAGAGGGTTTCAAATCTCATCAAATTTTGGAAGATTATAATGATCCTATTGCCAAGGACAAAGAAGAAAAAGAATTGACGAATGAATCAAGAGATCATGTCACAAACATCATGGATTTTCATTCTATGGATTTGGATGACGATTTTTACAATGGTTGGGGGAGATATGATAATGCATTCTTTTCTCACATCCCTATAGATGAAACTCATATTTCACTTGATATGCAGGATGTTGAACCTTCTACATCATACGAAGATCTCATATTCACAAGATTTGAAAAGGGGACAAAATTTGATCATGTTGAATATAAATTCATTGAAAGTGTGGATGCAAGTTTGCATGATGATTTTGAGGATTCAAATGAAGAGATACCATGGATAGTGAACAAAGAATTAGAACCAAATGACAAAGAGATTGATCAATTGGAAGCAACTCAAATGAAGGATCATCAAGATGAGTCATGGGACATACACTTTGACCAAAAACATTTGAGGGTTGAGAATTTGCATGACCATGTTTTGAATTTGAATGATGAAATGTCATTAAAGGTAAATGAAAAACAAGGTATAATTTTTAATCACACCTTTAATAACATTGTTTTAATGAATGGAAAAGAAGTTGATGCACTTGAATTGTTAAACAAAATTCATCAACAATTACTAATTGAATCTAGGATAAAAACTTTTAATGATCCTAATTTAGTAAATATCCTAGATGCTTGTAAATTGTTACACAAATTTGATTGGCCTACAAATTTGGAAAATGATTTGGCTTTGAAATTTGTAGAAATAGGCTCCTACTTACAAAATTGCATATTTGAAAAGGATAGCCTAATTCTAAATCAAGGAGGGAATTATGAAGTTTACATTTTAAAGAATAGACATGATAAAATTGAAAATCATTTATTGTCTAATCATTTTAGTAATTTGATGCTCACCTATGGGAGTATTATTGGAACTAAATCAAATTGGTATGGTGAGCATGGCAAGTGGAAATTTGTTGCATTGTTTGGTCTTGTCTTGTTTTTGTGGGATTCCCACAACATTTGGCATGCATATCATGTTATATTTTTGTTGAAATGTTCTAACCATGTGTGGGATCCAGGAAAGTGATAAGCCAAGCTTTGCATCATCTTGTATTATAGTGTACATTTGTATATAGATTTTGGTTTTTGGTTTTGGTTTGTGTTTTCAAATTTTCATTTTTGGGATTGCAGTTTGGTTTTGGATTGAATAAGTTTTAATTTAAAGTTGTGTGTTTATTTGACATTTTTTGTTTGTTTATATAAAAAAAAAAATGATGAAAAAGTTGCCTTGAGATGCTAACTTATGTTCTAGATCGGGGAAATATGAAACATTGGAATTGTCTTGTAAAAGCTCCACAAGTAACACAAACAATTTAATAGTATCGTTTGAAACTTGTGATGCATGAAGTAGTCAGTTTTATATGGCAATATTTCATCTGCATTTCAAAGGACAATGCATTCATATTACATCTCACTTTGCACATACATGCCATCTTAGTTGCAAATGCATTTCAAATACAAATCATTAAAGTGTGTCAAATCCTCTTAAGGTTATGCTATCACATAAATAAGAAGAAGATCCTAAGGTTGGGAACTGAGTCTTGAGATATCTAGAACCAAGCACATTTTATACACATTAAAAAGGATCTTGAGCAAAATGATCAAAACCTTGCTTGGAAGAAAAGGTTGGGCGAAAGAAGTATTTCATGTCTATCCTATTTATGCAACATGATCCTTAAAACAGTGGTTTTGACCACTTCCATAAAGCTTAAAGCCTAAAATCGGAGTAGTAAGGATAGGGCTAAATCCTCATCGAACTTAGGTTGAGGATCCAACTCCCCAAAGCTTTGATTTGACCTACATGGAGTAGTAAGGATAGGGCATAAATTCTCATCTCGCTTAGGTTGAGAATCTGATTCCCCAAAGCTCTTATGTCTCATTTCATGATAAATCTTGGATTGGAAGGATCGTACTACTTGTCCTCTCGCAAAGGATGGGTAGTCATCCCCAAGGTCTAAGCAATAAAATTAATATTTTCCATTTTTATCCAAAGCTTGGATTGGAAGGATCGTACTACATGTCCCTAGCAAGGATGGGTAGTCATCCCCAAGGTCCAAGAAGTAAAAAATTAATTTTTCCCATCTCATATTTATATTGGATTGGAAGGATCGTACTACTTGTCCTCCGCAAAGGATGGGTAGTCATCCCCAAGGTCCAAAGAAATGAAGATAAGTCTTGGATTATGGGGTTAGGTATGCCCATGCATGGCAACATGTCTTGTCTAAAAAACAAGACCACTGATTGTCCAAAGGGTTAGACTAGCATGACCATTTCTTCCATAATTGGTTAAATTATTTTGCTCAAAGTGAGGTAATGAACTCTAAATCAGAGTAGTAAGAATAGGGTTAAACTCCCATCTCAATTAGGTTGGGAGTCTGATTTCCCAAAGCTCTGATTTCACTTTCACTTACACATGGGTTCAAGATAGTAGGGACTCATAACCAACTTTGGGATCTAATAAAGCAATTCATTATACATATAGTTGATCCTAAGAGGGTTTGATAATCTTGAATGTTTGTGTATGATACTAGAAGAAAGACTATGCCTTTTATAAAAGCAAAATCGCTTAGCATATTTATTAGATTACACAAGTCATTCACAATCTCACATATGCATTCATGTAAAACTGACAATGGAATGTTGATCAATTTCAAACGATAGGGAATGAAAACACATTGCACACACCGAGCTAATACTTGATGATTCTGATGATTCATATATTTCTGATCTATGGGCATTTGTTTATATTTATTATGTGCTAACACATGTTTTCGAGTTTATATACTTCCAGATAGGGTTCTCACTAAAATGCTCAAGAGCATTTGACAACAGAGTCGCCATTTGTTGTGGCTGATCCACAACACACCCCAAAATTGGGGACCCACCTTTTTTGCATGCTTTCAAAGAAGATCTCAGTGACCCAGATGCTAAAAATCAAGAAAAAGGGGCAAAATTGCACAAGGATAAAAAGTGTCGTGATATCGCGACATGTCGCGCCATCGCTGCCAAAAAATGAAAAGTGTCACGATTTCGCGACATGTTGCGCGATCGCTGGCCGAAAATGAAAAGTGTCACGATTTCGTGACGTGTTGCGCGATCGCGGCCAGAAATAAAAAGTGTCACGATTTCGCGACGTGTTGCGCGATCACTGGCACAAAATGAAAAGTGTCACGATTTCACGACGTGTTGAAAAGGCAAAAATGAAAAGTGTCACGATATCGAAGAGGAGAGAGAAAGAGAATGAAAATTGTCGAAATCGTGACATGTCACAAAATCAGGGTCAAACCTAGTCAAACAGGAAAGCAAAAGGTAAAATAGAAAAGCGTCGCGATTTCACGAAAATTGTGAAAGGGACAGAGGAAAACGTCGCGATATCGCGACAGGTCAGTTTGGGGCTCCAAGAAGAAAGTGTACGGAATGGAAAATATGTCACGATTTCGTGACATGTCGTGTTTTCACGGCCAAATACAGCAAAGCAGCCTGAAATTGAAAAGCATCACGATTTCGTGACGAGAAAGCCGCAAGACATGCCAAGGATGAAAAGCGTCACGATTTCACGACAGAAAGCAGCCAAGGTGTACGGAGGAGAAAAGTGTCACGATTTCACGACAGAAAAATAGCAAAGTGTACGAAAGGTAAAATTGTCGCGATATCGTGACATGTCACGATTTCATGACATGTCACGTTTCGCTGCATGAAGAAAAGAAAAAATGTCGTAAGTTTGTTTATGGCAGAGGAACAGAGTTACATGCTATTTTTTGTCACGATTTTCATGGGGCCATTACAGAACATGCAGAAAAGTGTGGAACACGTGGCATACATGTATAAGGGTTACAGAAACGTTACATTCATAGAATATTATCAAACGTTTCAGCATTAAACATAAATTCAAAAGCAATTCGAAAGGCGGGAATATGAAACGAAGCGATCTGGAAGATGAAACGAAGCGTCACAGGGCGAAACAGAGAGCATTGCCAAGCTTTAAAAGCAGAAGCACAGATTGGTACAAGGGTCGAAAACCGCTGTGGGCAGAGTTGCAGTGCTAAAGGCCAGAGGGTCATTCTGGGCCTGCTTTGGGGCTGTTTTCCTTCCTTTTTCTGGTTTTGAGAAAACCAGATGTTCTGCTATTGTAACAGGATTTATCTTTAATGCAGGAGTGTTCAAAAATTTGCATCTTGTGGGCAAGAAAGAAGGAGATATTCTTCTGCATGCATGATTTTAATGTTTATTCTTTCCATTTTTCAGATTTCTAGGTTTATAGATAATGTTAAATGCAAGTTATCTTGGTTGCTTCAAGCGAATGTCTGAAATCTGAATTTTATTTCAAACCCTAGGAATCAACACTTAGCTTATCAGGATTGTGCGTGTTTGCAGGTCCAATAGGTTAGGTTGCATGCATGGAAACCTCACATCTTCGGTTTTGCCAGGACGGGATAGCATCAAACTGAATGCAATTTTAATTTCTTTTTCTTTGCATTTTATTTTCTTTTTGCTGCACTTTATTTTCAGAAACCCCAATTTTAATTTTTCAAGCATTAAAATAAAATAAAAAATTAAAAAACTTCAAAATCCATAAATAATTCCTTCATTTATGGCATTTCATTAAATTTCATTTTGAAGTTGCAGCATGGTCATATAAGGATCAGATCACATTTGTTTTATAAGGGTTCATGAACAATCATTAAGTTTCACAGTAAAATAAACCACAGTGCCCCTTGTTTTTAGTTACTTGCAACCACTAAGGTGTTCCAAGCATTTTTATTGAATATCTTTATTTGAGATTAATGATACACAGATGCAGAATGCTAACATAACAGGAACCTTGGAGAAATTACTTGTTTAATTTCTTTGCAAGCAGAGGATTTAGAACCCAAATCCTATCGGAGAGTGTGTTTTCACAATCGGGTGAAAATACCACTCAACACACCTTTTAGCTCCACTTCTTTAAACACAACCACCATAACATGCCAATAAATCAACAATCACAGACTCACACCTTATACCTCCATTTTTAATTTTAGCATAGCAAAGAATAATCTTAAAAATACATCCAAAGAAATATGCCCTTATTTCTCCTAAGTTTTTATTCAATGCTAATCACAAAAGCCAAAACTCATAAAATTTAATCACACCTTATAAATCATTGTCCAAGAAACTCCGAATTTCGTGGCATAAATATGTTTTAATAAAAACGTGTCTTACTCTAGCAAAGCACCCCCGCGAGACTCGAAACGACGACCTCCGCCAATGCAGTGCCCAACAACAGCCTTCGCTACCACTAGCCCACGGGGGCTACAAAGTTCACAAGTGAACTTCCCTCCACTTCACCCTCGAAAAAACTCCCGAAGACTTTTCAACCGCACGTGCTTCTAAGTCTTCCTTCGATCGTAGTGAATACAGAGCACAAACACCGCAAATTGCATTCGGGGAATTTCGAATTAATTAGCCTTCCAACCTTAGGAGTTGGAGAATAAATAGTCTCTTCGAAGACACCTTGACGTCGGAGGAAATAAAGACCATTTCGAAATTAATCAAAAGTCTTTTCAAAAAGGGTTTAAAAACCCTTAAATAATTTTAATAAATTAAGAATAAAAAAGGTTTAACAACCTTTAAGTATTTTTAATAAATTAAAAATAATTTCTCCCTTAATTAATTAAATAATTAATTAATTAAAACCTTGAAGGGTTTTAAATAATAATTAAATAAATAATAAAGAGAACCTCCATTGGTTTTAATAAAAACCATTTAACTTGGTTTTAATAAAAACCCTATCCAACTTGGTTTTAATAAAAACCGGTTTGGTTTTAATGAAAAACCCTTGCCAATGGAATCTCTCCGGATTCTCTTAAAAATATTCTCTTGGAATCTTCCACCTTTGAAGCCAACACATCCTCTTAACATTAATGCCATTTCCTTTTGACATCAATGACAACTCATAGACAAGAAGCTAGGATCTCAAACCCAAAATTGCCAACAATCTCCCCCTTTGTCATTGATGGCAAACCATGCTTCTCAACAACACAGAAACTCAACATAAACAGCTCCCCCTGTCTTGAGGCTCTTCCCCTTACTCAAATATCTCCCCCTTTGTCATCAATGGCAAAGGGTCACCTTTGGGGCTCGGGACTAAGAATGAGCCTCTTAGCTTAGTCCCTCCCCCACCTCCTGATGAGGTGATTAATTCTTGGGTGGGAGTAAAACTCCCATTAGGCACTGATCATCATCAACGTCTATAACTTCCTTTCCGGGCCTTCTCTTGAACTCTTTGTCCATATTCCTATTCCTGTCACTATTCTTGTTCTTGTTCTCATCCCTGTTCTTGTCCATGCCTTGATCCTTGGACCTGATCATGCCACTGTTCCTGTTCCTCGTATTCTGGAATTTCAGCTCTACACCTGTCTGATTGTGTGACCTTCATTGTTGCACTTGAAACACTTGACGATGTTGTTTCTCTAAGGTAAACCTGATCTTTGAATCCACCAGTTCTGACCAAACCTATTCTGACCAAACCTGTTTTGACCAAACCTGTTCTGACCAAACTTGTTCTGGCCAAACCTGTTCTGACCAAACCTGTTCCTGTTATTTGCCTTGCAATAAACTGCCTTGTGCCCAAACTGTTGACAAGAGTAGCAATACCCTTGAAAGTAACTAGCACTTCTGAAACTATCATTTACCTCCTTCACTTGAGCCATGCAATGTGAAGCCATGTGACCAAACCTGTGACAAGCAAAACATCTAGCCTTGAAACTTTCCTTTAGTTGACCTCTTAGGTTTGAAAACTTCTTCTTCTCATTCTGAATTATGTTTTCTATTTTCGTGCATCTATCATTCAAGGACTCCTTTTCTGAAATACTTTCCTCATCAGAACTCTCTTCCTTTTGGAGTCTCTTACTAGACTCTCCAACTTGTTCCTTGTGTGGCTTAACAAAACCAAGGCCTGTTTTATCTGTTGTCTTTCTTTGACCTTTGATGAGTGACTTAACCTTTTTGGAGCTATCTTGAAACCTCGTAAAGCTTATCCTTGTACTCTTTAGTTTCCTCTTTCAAAGAAGCCATTTTTTGTTCTAACTCACTATACTCAAGAACCTTAGACTCTAACTCATCCTTGAGTTCTTGTGTCTTAGCCATAGAGAAGTCAAGACTTTCTATAAGATCATCTCTCTCCATACAACATTCATCTAACTTATCCTTGAGTCTAGCATTCTTCTTTCTTTCCTTTTTCAAAGCACTAAGAGCACTAATAAGTTCACCTTCAAGATCTACTTCACCTTCCTCTATATCTTCCTCTATTTGTTTGCTTTTTGAATCATCAAAGCCTTTTTCAGATTTCTTATCACTAGAGGTGCTACCCTTTTCAAAAACCATACATGCATCTTCCTTATAGTTTTCTGAAGCATCCTCATACATACTAGAAACCAAATCATTATTTGTGCAATCATCCTCAAGGTGACCAAAATTTCCACATCTAAGACATTTCATGATAATGAATCTATGTTTCGGTTCTTCCTCTTTTTCTCGATATGAACAACATCTCATTTTCATTATCACTTGAAGAACTTTCACTATCACTACTAGAACACTTACTTGCTTTGTCTAGGTAGAAACTCTTCTTGTGCTTGTGAGAATACCTCTTTCCTTGATTGTTGTGCTCATCTTTGTTTTTCCTGTGATGCTTGTGCTTTTCGGAATCCTTGCTCTTAGAATCCTGTTTATCTTCATCACTTTCATTCTTGGGAACAAGTACATTCAAGTAGCATAATGACCAAACTTTCCACAATTGAAACATCTTATATTTTTCATACTTTTGTGCTTTCTAGAGAACTTGCCTTTCTTGCTGTAATATGCCTCTTCATCACTAGAAGACTCATCACTATCTTGAAGTTGTTTACCCTTGGAATTCTTGGTAGCCTTGAAAGTCGCCTCTTTCTTGACATCAACCTTCACTTGAGTTCTCAACTCAAATGCTGCAAGTATACTATGGAGCTCATCCTTTTTCAACTTATCCAAATCTTTAGCTTCCTCAATAGCAGAAATATTTTCACTAAATCTATTAGGAAGAGATCTTAAAATCTTATCACAAACATCATTTTCAGCAAGCTCAAGACCTAAGTCTTTCATGGAGTTAACAACCTCATCCATACGAAGCATGTAGTCACTAATATTTTCATCATCATTCATCTTGAGTTGTTCAAACATACCTTTGAAGTGTCTCAACTTGGCCTTTCTGACATTTGTATCACCCGTATGAACCACCTTCAACTGTTTCCACATTTCACTAGTTGTCTTGCAGTGAATCACTTTGGTGAGATCTGCTTTCTGTAAGCCTTTCAGGATTGCATTCATTGCTTTTGAATTGCTGTGATGTAGGAGCCTTTCTTCTTTAGTATTAGGACCATGTTCAGGAATAGTGTACTCATCTTCAATCACTTCCCAAACCTCATTCCCAAGTGCCATTAGATGAACCTTCATCCTTGCACTCCAAAGACCAAAATTTGACCCATCAAGAATAGGTGCTGCATTGCCACTTGAATGATCCATTGTGTTCTTTACTAGCTTTTCCTTCAAGCTGTTAAACTTTTCGAAGGCACCTGCTTCCGATACCAATTGAAGAACACAAGCTTATACTGAGAGGGGGGGTGAACAAGTATAAGACCTCTTTTTACTTTTTTCCTTTATACTTCAAAACAGTAAAGCAATATACCCAAAGCAATATCAAAGCAATGCACAATATCATCCACAAAGTGACACCAATTTTAACGTGGTTCACCCGGAATGGCCGGGCTACGTCCACAAAACTTTTCTCTAAAAGTTATCTCAAAGTTCTTTGGGAATCCTTCCCAATTACAATGTTTATGAGCCTCGGCCCAAAGGAGATACCTTCCCCCAATCAGAATTTATGAGCCTCTCCTCAAAGGAGATACCTTCCCCCAATCAGAATTTATGAGCCTCTGCTCAAAGGAGATACCTTCCCCTCTCGCTCTGGAAATGATCCCTCGGAAGATCAACCGCCTCTACCTCTTGCCAAGCACGTGGAACTCCTTTCCACCGAAGACCTCCTGTCCTCAATGCTTAGCCTAAGAGACCTCTCGCCTTCTATGATCACGTCCACAAGTAGCTCAAAGAACCTCGTACCAAACATAGTCAGTCGGTCTAGTACAAGTCTTCCTCTGTCCGTCGGATCTGTCCAACTCTTGAACAAATCAATCCTCTGCATACAAGCCTTCTCAAAGACTTGCCAACTATGTCCTCGGGTTCTTCTCATAGAACCAATGCACCTCTATCCTCAAGTTCTCCGATAGAACTATCAAACTCAGCTCACAAGTCCTCTGCTAGGACCTGTCCAAATCTGCTCACAAGTCCCCACCGAAACCTGTCCAAAAATTGCTCACAAGTCCCCACCAAAACCTATCCAAAACTGCTCACAAGTCCCCACCGAAACCTGTCCAAAAACTGCTCACAAGTCCCCACTAGAACCTGTCCAAAAACTGCTCACAAGTCCCCACTAGAACCTGTCCAAAAACTGCTCACAAGTCCCCACCGGAACCTCGTCCAAAAACTCAGCAAGCTCACCAAGAAAAACTTTCTTAGTAGGAAATCACAAAGTGAATTGTTAGAGACCCAATGTGATTTGTCAAACTCATAGAAGCATAAAGAGAATTGTTAGAGACTCAATATGTTCTATACTCAAATCCCAATCTCAAAACTCAACTCAAATCAACTCAGCTCAATCTCAATCTCAAATCTAAAAACTCAACTCAATATCCGAAATGGATAGGATAGAATGTTTTCTTTCAAGAACATGAAACCCCAACAATTGCCAACTATGCAAAGAATCACATAACAATGATACTCATGTTCTTTTCACCATCAATTAGGGTTTCAACAACAATGCTCATCAAACAAGGTTTAGTCAACCAACACCATTCAACTCAACATCAACCTTGAAGCATTCAACCAATCATCACAAGAAAAGGAAACAAGTAGAAATCCTTTTCCCTCCAAAGATATTTGAACAAAACAGCCACCAACACAATATCACCAAATGCAAAGAATAACTTGCTCAAATCAACTCAATGGAGTAAGCCCAATATCATGAATCAAGTAAAGCAATAACTTGATCAAACAACCTCTATGGAAGCAACTCAACCATCAAACTCAAAACAGCCAACCAAGGGTTCCACCAACTCAATGCAAGTAGCTAGACTCACAAATATAAACCCTAGTGCACAAAGCTTCCACTATCTCAAACCAAAAATTATGCATTCACCAAAAACTCTCCTTAAGGATAACAATGCATAAGTAGTCTTCAACAAACCAGAAAATAGGATTTACACCTAGCCAAAGGATACCTAGTAGAATACCTTTTCACTCCAACCTTATTTCAGAAAACATACACCAATCATACTCATAAGAAGAATGTGCCCATACCTTATTGGAGTAGAAGATAATTGAACCTTCAAGCCGTCACCACACACAACTCTCAAACTTCCAACCAAGTTAGGGTTAGAATAAAAAGAAATGAGCAATAATATAAACTTCCTTTATTACACCTTTTAGCTCCACTTCTTTAAACACAACCACCATAACATGCCAATAAATCAACAATCACAGACTCACACCTTATACCTCCATTTTTAATTTTAGCATAGCAAAGAATAATCTTAAAAATACATCCAAAGAAATATGCCCTTATTTCTCCTAAGCTTTTATTCAATGCTAATCACAAAAGCCAAAACTCATAAAATTTAATCACACCTTATAAATCGTTGTCCAAGAAACTCCGAATTTCATGGCATAAAGACGTTTTAATAAAAACGTGTGTTACTCTAGCAAAGCACCCCCGCGAGACTCGAAACGGTGACCTCCGCCAATGCAACGCCCAACAACAACCTTCGCTGCCACTAGCCCATGTGGGCTACGAAGTTCACAAGTGAACTTCCCTCCACTTCACCCTCAAAAAAACTCCCGAAGACTTTTCAACCGCACGTGCTTCTAAGTCTTCCTTCGATCACAGCGAATACAGAGCACAAACACCGCAAATTGCATTCGGGGAATTTCGAATTAATTAGCCTTCCAACCTTAGGAGTTGGAGAATAAATAGTCTCTTCGAAGACACCTTGACGTCGATGGAAATAAAGACCATTTCGAAATTAATCAAAAGTCTTTTCAAAAAGGGTTTAAAAACCCTTAAATAATTTTAATAAATTAAGAATAAAAAAAGGTTTAAAAACCTTTAAGTATTTTTAATAAATTAAAAATAATTTCTCCCTTAATTAATTAAATAATTAATTAATTAAAACCTTGAAGGGTTTTAAATAATAATTAAATAAATAATAAAGAGAACCTCCATTGGTTTTAATAAAAACCATTTAACTTGGTTTTAATAAAAACCCTATCCAACTTGGTTTTAATAAAAACCGGTTTGGTTTTAATGAAAAACCCTTGCCAATGGAATCTCTCCGGATTCTCTTAAAAATATTCTCTTGGAATCTTCCACCTTTGAAGCCAACACATCCTCTTAACATTAATGCCATTTCCTTTTGACATCAATGACAACTCATAGACAAGAAGCTAGGATCTCAAACCCAAAATTGCCAACATTGATAATAAAACCTTCTCATTGATTCATATATACCTCTTCTTCAAGATCACCATTAAGGAATGCACTCTTGACATCCACGTGATGAAGTTTCCATCCAAGTTGCACTGCTAATTGCATATATTGTTCGGATAGCAGTCATCCTTTTTGTAGGTGCACAAGTTTCTTTATAGTCAATTCCTTTTGTTTAAGTATATTCTTTTACAACTAGTCATGCTTTGTATTTATCAAGTGAACCATCCACTTTGTATTTTATTTTGTAAATCCATTTACATTCTATTGATTTCTTTACTTGAGGTAGATCAACTAAATACTTTTTTTTATTTTTTTATTAATGCAACATATTCTGATTTCATAGCTATTTTTCATTCAGAGTGTCTTTTAGCATCTTGTGTAGTTACAAGTTCCTCTAATAGACTTATTAAACCCATGTTTGTTCTTGTCATGCTACGAGTTTGAGGTCTTGTAGTAATAAGATCTGGTATTTTCTCAAGTTTTGAATCTTTAAGTATATTTATGTACCTGTTTGCCTCTTTTATTTGAGGTGTCATTATAAGTTCTAAATTTTTAGTTGGCTCATTAATTATTTTTTATTTTGATTATTAACTTGATGGAATTTCCTCATCCAGAATATTTAGAATTGATCTTGTACCAACCTTTTGATCTTTAATAATATTTTTATTTCCTTCATCAAAAATTACATCTTTGCTCACATGCATTTTCTTTGTGATTGGATCAATTATTTTGTACCCTATTGAATCATCATCATATCCAAGAAATATTCCACATATGGTTTTATCATCTAATTTTGTTCTTTTTTGTTTTGGAACATGCACATATACCTTACATACAAAGATTCTTAGATTTTCTATTGAAGGTTTTCATCTTGACCATGCTTCTTTAGGAGTAATAGTTTTTAGTATTCTCATAAGTGATATATTTTGTATGTATTCTACAATTTTGACAGTTTTTGCCCAATATTGTCAATCAAGTTGTGCTTATTTTAGCATGTAACTAACCATTTCTATAATAGAATACTTTCTTCTTTCTACTATACCATTTTTTTGAGGTGAGTAAGTTATGTTTTTATACTTTTGGAATATAGAGATGATTCAAAATATTTTAATAAGAATTCACCACCTCTATCAGAGAGAAGATTTTTTATTGATTCTCCAGTTTTTGATTCTACAAGTTGCTTAAATTGTTTAAAGAAACTAAAGGCTTTGGATTTAAGTTTCAAAAAATATACCCACATATTTCTAGAATAATTATAAATTTTTTAAACTATATGTGTCTTCCAAGACTAGCAGTGTTCATTGGTCCATATAAATATCTATAAATTAATCCTAGTGGTTCTTGAGCTTTGTATTTGATTTTAAAAGGTATTTCATATTGTTTTCCTATACCAATAATTCTTGCAACTATGTTTTTTTAATTTTTGACATGACTTATTTCTTTGATCAATCTTCAATTTTTAAGTAGAATTCCTTTTGACTCCCTAATTTTCAATAGTTTTGAATTTCTCAACAAGAAAAAATAATTAATTAATTTTCAACTTTTCTTTTGGAGTAGAATACCTTATATCTCCAAGCTTTAAAAAATATTTATAAAACTTTACTATTCCTCCTTTATAAAACAATCAATGCAATCCAAATTTACTCAAGCGTTCACCCAAAAATAGAAGTATTTTTAATCATACCTCATGAAATGTTGCGTCAAATTCTTTAGACATCATTAGATGCATCAGATGATGATTGGATTGCTAGAATTGTGTCCAATCACCATCATTCAATTATATTCAACATTCTACCAAATTTGAATGAAACTTGAGTCATTTTAATTCCTCTAAAAATATTAAAAATCTCTTAGGCACTCAAGTCTTAATTCTACTTGGAGTGCAAACTAGTTTTTCAATGATGCTCTTAAGAATTTAATCTCTTCCTTTAGCTCTTCAATCTACTAGATTCATTTGCTACAGCAATGGTGCTTAGGCTCTTAATCTATTCCTACACTCAGTCTTCTTCCATGCTTCAATTTTTAATTGCTACAAAATGGTACTCAGGTGTTTAATATTTATCTTAATATGACCTCCTCTAACTGATCTATGTTCATTGTAATAGATGCCCTTGATTATTTCTTCATATCAGGGTTTTCACGTACTTCAAAAGATTCTTTATATTTTTTATATCTTCTTCATGAGATGCTTCAATGACTCCCTTATGTATCCACACTTCTCTATTGGATATCTCTCGAATTGGGTAGATATTAATAGCTTCCTCTCAAATTCTTCTTGAGGTCTTCAAATTTGAGCATCTTTCTACTACTCTATTTCAATTCTATCTTCCATGAAGACCTTTTCTTACGAAAGTATGAGCTTTCTTTGCAAGCTTCCTTTCCTATGGCCTTAAAGGATTTCACATACATGTTTGTTGCTTTGAGCCTATTCTTTTGGTTCTACTTCCAATAACTAGTGCAACTCAATAAGCCCATGATCTTTTAATGGATTTAATAGGCACTATTCTTTTCTACTTACATAATATCAATCTTCAAATATTTATAGAATAGGGTGATTAATAATCCAAAACCAATCTTGGTCTATGTGGCTTTGATACCATTGATAGCTTTTTAACCAAATTCAAACTCCTTTCAAATATCCAGGATCAAACAATATAGAATCTTACAGTAATACACGTATAAAAAATCACAATATCATTGAATAAACAACTCAGTCAAAGAACACATAGCAATGGAGTTTTATAATGATTTGAGTATTTATAATGATCTACAAATTGCCCTTTTATCTATGGAGAATGATAAAGCTCCCAGTATGGATGGTCTCCCATTGGAGTTTTATAAAAAAAATTAGCATATTCTTTCCTCTGATCTTCATCATGTTTACCTGGAAGCTCTCCATAATGGTTCCCTCAAATTTTATATTAATGTGGGGCTTATCAAGTTGATTCCTAAAGGTACGACTCAACCAAATATCCAATTGGAGACCTATTACCTTCCTCAATGTTTCATACAAGATCATAGCTAAATCTATAGCTTTAAAAATTAAAACAGTTGCTCAAGTGTTTGTTCGCCCAGAACAATCACATTTTTTTAAAGGGTGTTATATTTTATATAATCTTATGATGGTTTGGGAAACTTTGCATTGGGCTATTGACTCCAATAAAGATTTCCTCTTAGTTAAGTTATATTTTGACAAAGCTTATGATAGAATCAGATGAGATTTTATTCTAAGCATGTTTTCTTGGCTTGGTTTTGGTCCAAAATTCTGTAATCAAATTGGTATGCTCTTTGGTGATGCTTCAACTTGTGTTCAAGTTAATGGAGATTTTTCTCCCTCCTTCCCTCTTCAACGGTCCATCAGACAGGGTTGTCCCCTTGCTCCTTTTTTGTATGTTTTGGTTGTCGATGATCTTGGTTATCTTCTTCATAAGGCTCATTTTGATGGCCTCATTCAAGCTGTTAAGCTTCCTATGGATAAACATGCTTTTAACTCACATTTTGCTAATGATTCCCTTATTTTTCTTCAAAATATCCAACAAGAGGTGGATACAACTAAGGAGATTGTTCAACTATTTTGTGACATCTCTGGCTCTTGTATCAACGACTCTAAAACTAAAGTCTTCTATACCTCTTCCTCTCCTCGTGGATGCAACTCCTCGGTTGAGTGGAAGATCATCCTTCATGGTATGATTGTGTGTTATTTGGAAATTCCCTTTGGGATTAATATCTCTCCTAAGGATATGTGGAACTAAGTTTTGGAAAGACTTAAAAAAATTAATGCTTGGCCAGCTCGGTTTCTTTCCTTAGCACAAAGAATTCAAATTGTGAATAAAATTATGGTAGCCTCTCATGTTTATTACTCCTCTTGTTGGATGGCCCCTGATGAGCACCAGAAATGCTCATATTTTGTACATATTTCTTGGATCAATATGCGGCTGTATAATAAGGATTGCGTACTTTTATGAAAAATTATATAGATATTTGATATAATTATGCGTGTTATCTAATTTGTGTGCTTTTAGTATGTTTTGTGGAATTGCAGTTGATTTAGTTAGATTTGGAATGGTCGAGGTCCTTTTGATGGACCTACCACTTTATTTCATCTGGAGTCAATGTAGAGAACATAGGTGCCTCCTTGCAATCGAAAGGCACCAAGGGAACAAGCGCCTCCTTGCAGTCAGAAGGCGCCAAGTGAATACAAGTGCCTCCTTGCAGTCGAAAGGCACAAATTGAACACAAGCGCCTCCCTGCAGTCAAAAGATGCCAATTGAACATAGGAACCTCCCTACAGTCGAAAGGCACCAATTGAACATAGGCGCATCCCTACAGTCGAAAGGCGCCAATTGAACATAGGCTCCTCCCTGCAGTCAGAATGCGTCGATTGAATACAAGCATCTCCCTATAGTCGAAAGGCGCCAAGTGCATACAAGCACCTCCCTGCAGTCGAAAGGTGTCGATTGCATGTAAGTGCCTCCCTGCAGTCGGAAGGTGCCGATTGCATACAAGTGCCTCCCTGCAGTCGGAAGGTGTCATCTGAATGCAAGCGCCTCCCTGTAATCAAAAGGCACCAACCAAAGGCAAGAGCCTCTCCACAGTCGAAAGGCGCTAATAGAGGGTAAGTGCCTCCCTACAATAGAAAGGTGCTAATAAAAGGTAAGCGCCTCCCTACAACCAAAATGCGCCACTGATTCTTTGCCTATTGACCAGAGTTGAACAATGTGGACGGTAGCGGCTGGTGCAGTTCTGGATCTACGTCATGTAGAGCTAATTTGGAGATAGCACCAACGTATCCGAACGTCTTACCGATGCCAGGCAAGGCACAAACCGAAACGAACATGTCACCTTCAAAACAGAATGCCAGATGTCGATTGCATTCGCCAGACTGTTCTAATTTAGTCTGGGAAGAATCGACTGTTGTAACCACTTTTGTAACAGAAGTTATGCGGGTGTGTTATATAAACACACGTAGATCGTTCTGAAGGATATATATAATTAATTAATAAAGATCTACTTTGAATTACAGAAGATAGATTGTAATACGTTGATAAATATATTCTAGTTCCAGAAGTTTAAAGTGCGTTTTCGATCGGGAGGAATCTGGTAGAGCCTGGGCCCACTCCAAGCCAGTATTTCTTCCCCATTTATTTTTTGTTTATTTATCAGTTTATTGCTTTCATAGAAACGTTCATTAATTTACTAGTTCCAATATTTGTAGTAGGTTTATTTCCAGGAATGTGCATTTGATTTATTTCTGTAGATTTATTTTTGTTCTTCTTACGTAATTTATTGAGGAGTGCGGGAATGATTGACAACCATCTCAAGAACACCCCCCAAATGTAGGATTAGTAGATTCACCCTCCAGTGGTATTGTAGTAACCTAATTTTGACTCTTTGCAAGTTTATGAAGCTCCCTGGGTTGATAATTAAATGCACGAGCATGTGACAAAAATAGGAAACCATTCACCTTGTTTGGCCCGCAACATTTTGGTGTCATTGCCGGGGAAGCGTCTTAATTAGATCACCTACAATACCCTAAAACCTTCATCTGACCTTGCATGAGTTCTTCGAGAAGAAGAGGAACTGACGGTCGCTTTATAAGAACTAATCCATCAGGACCTGAGTCAGCCGAGCATTTTGGATTTGAGTTAGACTCGCTCGACCTACCAGCAGTCCATTGGAGTGAGGAACCACACTTTGTGCAAAGTGTCGCCTCATCCCATCAACAAGGGGAAGAATGAATCATCACAAATCCCCTATTTAATAGGACTCCTCTAGAGGAAGCCCTATTGTGGAAGGTTGTGGAGGATCAGATAATCTCGCCAAACAACCTTAGAGCATTGACTCAAAAAGTTTTAAACGATCGAAAGGCCATAAACGTTGCATTAGAAACCACATTTCCCAAAAAAATGGCAGATAATGATGAAGTCTCATCTGGCTTTAGTTTCCCAATAAAGGAGGGAGTAGGAGATACCAAAATGAAAAATATATCCCCTGCTCACCTTCCGTTCTTCAAAGGACACCCGACTGAGGACCTGTTGGTCCAAAATCTGCCACAGGAAAGGATTTTACAAGTGCGCCCTAGACCCGACCAACATTGAAAGGCTGGAAGCAAGAAATGGCTCCCAGACCAATCTCTAGAGTGGGCTGGTTCCCTTCACTATTCTAAACTTGGTGTAAGATAAGGGTTACTGGAAAGAAATTAAAAAAAAGGTTACAGAAAGAAATGGGAAATATGGCCATAGGCCAAAGTTGTGGGATCAAAAAATAGCAGCAAGAAACTTCAAGTGCAGCAACAGCAAGCAATAAAAGTTACTAACTTAACTTCCGCACGATGCATATAGAAAAACCCTCCAAAATCACATTCCAGAAATTTATACTCTTACGGAAATATTCAAATCCAGTATGCAGAATTTAAATGTAACAGCCATGAAGACATACAAATGCTATTAGAAATGCAACATGAACAGAAAGGAAATCACCAATGCAAACGCTTGAAAAATAGAAGCCAATCCTTTATTCCTGCAAATGAACTTCCAGTCTCTAGCAGAGAATTTTCCAACCCTTTGCAATGAAGTTTACATTGGTTTTTATAGAGGGCCGTCCTCTTTGCAGCATTTAATATTTGAAACCAACTTTCTTGTGATCTACAATTATGCCTTGGAAACCAAGAACACGATCCCCTTAATTGCAGCGTTAAAGAAGCAAAAATTAAATGCAATGAAACGTTCACGGTCACCTTCATTAAATTTGATTTTTCGAACATGTGCATGAAAACCGTTGAATTAATCCACGAACAACAGCTTCGAATAAATAAAACTTTAATTTTGGTGGCCTGGGCGCTTCTTCGACCTTGATTGCCTTGGAAATCCGTGAATCATTTAATTCGGGGCAGCATTTAATCTTCGAAATTTGAAAAAACCTTCTCGGGCGTTCATACTATGTTCTGGCGGGAAACTGCGCAGGTCGCAAAAACGAGACGGGTCACGAAATCGTGACGTCTTTTTATGTCGTACGCTTCACTGCTGAAAACCCGCAAAAATGAAACATGCAGCGCATCGCTGCAACTTCGAGCACTTAGACCTTTTGCCTTCCTTACAACCAATGAAACATTGCAACCTTCACCTTGTGAGAATCCTTTCTAAAAAAGGTGCAGCGAATCGCTACCATCCTCACCTCTTAGACCTTTTGCAACAAACTACCGCGATTTCGAAACGTCAGCGAATCGCTGCAACTTTATCACTTGAGCCTTTGAAACCCATCGTCGCGCGATTTTAGAACGTGCAGCGCATCGCTGCACTTTTTGCTTGAGACTCCCTCTTGCAACCACTGCCCGCGATTTTGAGACATGCAGCGCATCGCTGCAACTTTTACCTTAGACCTTTTGAAGCCACGAAAATAGAACCGTCGCGATATCACGACAGTTCTTCTTAGCTGCATGCGTTGACCGCGTTGACCGCGATTTCACGACACGTCACGAAATCGTGACGATTTCTGGACTTAGTTATTTTTGCTCTTTTCCTTCAAAATCGTGTCCAAGCCTGTACAAAAGTTAGATTTTCAATAACTTAAGCATTAGTACTTCAACAAATGTGAATCAATGTGGCAAAAATGCCAACATTCTTGGTGGCTCGCGGGGTATACAGCTCGCTGTATGCAAGGATCCAGGCCTGAATCCATTGGGCACAGAGTCATACTAGAACAGGAGGTCGGCTGCTGTGATACATGTCAGGGGACTATTGCAATACTTCTGCTGAAAAAGTTGAAACTGAAAGAACCTGCATATGACTGGTTATGAAATGCAACAAATGGAATGCGATAGTGGAGTGAGCTCCTACGATTGCGCAAGCGGTGACTGCAATGGAGTGATGACAATAATGAAATGATAGAATGACAAAGCGATGTGGTATGCAAGTGAATGAACTTATGGAATGGGAATGGAAATATGTAGACTGTGGAATGAAAATGAAGACTATAAATGAATGCGTAAAAATATGAAACTTAGAAGAAAGGGATAAGAAGGAATGGGAATAATAGGAATGGGGAAAAGAAACAACAGTCGTGGCTTGTTTCTTAACTGTAGAAGAAAAAGAAGTAAAAGAAGGAAGATGAAGAAGGGAAAGGAAGAAAAGGAGAGGAGAAAGAAGAAATTGCTAGAAAGCCACCAACTGCTGGGAGGAGAAAAACAAAGGAAAAACAAGCATCTACGGCTCGCAGGCAACAAGAGCCGAGATGAATAAATAAAAACAATACCTCTTTTTTTTTTTTTTTCTACTCTTTCTATTTTTTTTTTTTTTTAAATATTATATACAATAGTTCACGACATGATTGGCATGTCGCCACCAGACACCTAGTCTCAGAGGGTTATCCGATAAATCTGCAATGTCCCGACCAGATCTGATCATACTTGAGTCGGTCCTTGAAATTGGGCTGGCTTCTTCCTAAAGTTCTCCATGTTTCAGACATGGGCAAGGTATCCTGCATGCCAGTACCCACACAATTGACAAATAATGGAGCAAAGAAATTTACCACATGGCGGGATCTTGTAGGTACCCATTGTAGTAATGACTGAAGCCAATCCCACCATCTTGAAGGGTTCTTTGATTGTGGACTGAGAACAGGTTCCTCCAATTCCTGGATTCGATCACAAGAATTGTCCAGCAATAGTCCTTTCTCCAGGATCTCTGCAGACTCTACCTGTTGATCTGACATATTTAATAGGTTTTGACTAAATGCTTGCGTGTCAGGCACAGCTATGCCTTCTTGGTGCTCAGGTTCTTGAACTTGAATCTTTTCTTCTTCTTCGCTTATATCCTTGGGATCCATATCCTTATGAAAACTGCAAGCAACCATATTGTTCACTGCTAGGAAAGTTCTTGCATATTCCAATCCTTGGCTTTGGATGAGATCTGTCCCTTGAGCTCCACACAACTGCATCTCAGGTTTCTGCTCAGTATAAGGGATCTGGCATGAAAAATACTGCACGGGATAGACAGGAGCAGCAACTACTGGAGAAAGTGATGGAGTTTCTCCCCACGGTAATTTTCTTGATAAGAGCAAAAGTTGTTCCGCTCGCACTGCTTCCTCAAAGATTTGCGGGAACCTTTGTTCACCTGATTGCAGCAAGAGGAGACCTATGTCAGAATGGAAAGCTCGAACATAGAAGAGGTGGGCTTGGGTGGGTGATGGTTGGATCTTCTCTGGAATTCTCTTCCAGCTTCTCAAGAATCGGACATTGAAGTCCGTGATGCTCTCTTGAGGTGCTCTCTTGATGTACATTAAAAATTGATAGAGATCCAAAGAACTGTAAAAGGGATCTTCGTCAAATCTTCTGATTAGTGCTCCCGCTAGATCATCCCATGAGCTGATGCTTTGACGCTTGAGCAGTCTGTACCACTGCAATGCCCTTCCTTCCAAAGACTGAACCAGAAGTCTGATCATGACATCTTCATGATTTATGACATGGATCATTGACAAAGTAGCAATATCTTCAACATGCGCCAGAGCCATGCCTTCGGTACCATCATATTTTTCTAGGGCCTTCAGGGCACCTTTGGGAATTTCATGTCGGATTTGGAGATTCAGAGGGCCAGGATCATCCCATCTAGAAAAAACCCTCACCTTTGTGGCAGTGGTCTGCGGGATCACGACTATCGCCATTAAGTCAGAGTCGCCAGATGAACATTCTTTAAGTTTTAAAAAAGGCAGGCATCCACGATCAAAAAATTTGGATCTTCAACTCAGCAAAGTCGCCAGATAAACTTACAAATCTCCGCTATGAGGCCAAGACAGCTCATCAAAATCTTGAGACCTCCGGGTGTTAAACAATAAAACTTATGGATCTTTTGAGACAGAAGAAGTCTGTCCCACCGGGCGTGCCAAAAACTGTTGGCACCGGTGGGTTTATCACTTTGGAAAATTATGCTTATCCCACCGATTATGAATTCTTGGAGACAGAAACAGTCTGTCCCACCGGGCGTGCCAAAAACTGTTGGTCCAAAATCTGCCACAGGAAAGGATTTTACAAGTGCGCCCTAGACCCGGCCAACATTGAAAGGCTGGAAGCAAGAAATGGCTCCCAGACCAATCTCCAGAGTGGGCTGGTTCCCTTCACTATTCTAAACTTGGTGTAAGATAAGGGTTACTGGAAAGAAATTAAAAAAAAGGTTACAGAAATAAATGGGAAATATGGCCACAGGCCGAAGTTGTGGGATCAGAAAATAGCAGCAGGAAACTTCAAGTGCAGCAACAGCAAGCAATAAAAGTTACTAACTTAACTTCCGCACGATGCATACGGAAAAACCCTCCAAAATCACATTCCGGGAATTTATACTCTTACGGCAATATTCAAATCCAGTATGCAGAATTTAAATGTAACAGCCATGAAGACATACAAATGCTATTAGAAATGCAACATGAACAGAAAGGAAATCACCAATGCAAACGCTTGAAAAATAGAAGCCAATCCTTTATTCCTGCAAATGAACTTCCAGTCTCTAGCAAAGAATTTTCCAACCCTTTGCAATGAAGTTTACATTGGTTTTTATAGAGGGCCGTCCTCTTTGTAGCATTTAATATTTGAAACCAACTTTCTTGTGATCTACAATTATGCCTTGGAAACAAAGAACACGATCCCCTTAATTGCAGCGTTAAAGAAGCAAAAATTAAATGCAATGAGACGTTCGCGGTCGCCTTCATTAAATTTGATTTTTCGAACATGTGCATGAAAACCGTTGAATTAATCCACGAACAGCAGCTTCGAATAAATAAAACTTTAATTTTGGTGGCCTGGGCGCTTCTTCGACCTTGATTGCCTTGGAAATCCATGAATCATTTAATTCGGGGCAGCATTTAATCTTCAAAATTCGAAAAAACCTTCTCGGGCGTTCATACTATGTTCTGGCGGGAAACTGCGCAGGTCGCGAAAACGAGACGGGTCACGAAATCGTGACGTCTTTTTATGTCGTACGCTTCGCTGCTGAAAACCCGCAAAAATGAAACATGCAGCGCATCGCTGCAACTTCGAGCACTTAGACCTTTTGCCTTCCTTACAACCAATGAAACATTGCAACCTTCACCTTGTGAGAATCCTTTCTAAAAAAGGTGCAGCGAATCGCTACCATCCTCACCTTTGACAACAAACTACCACGATTTTGGAACGTCAGTGAATCGCTGCAACTTTATCACTTGAGCCTTTGAAACCCATCGTCGCACGATTTTAGAACGTGCAGCGCATCGCTGCACTTTTTGCTTTAGACTCCCTCTTGCAACCACTGCCCGCGATTTTGAGACATGCAGCGCATCGCTGCAACTTTTACCTTAGACCTTTTGAAGCCGCAAAAATAGAACCGTCGCGATATCGCGACAGTTCTTCTTAGCTGCATGCATTGACCGCGTTGACCGCGATTTCGTGACACGTTGCGAAATCACGATGATTTCTGGACATAGTTCTTTTTGCTCTTTTCCTTCAAAACCGTGTCCAAGCCTGTACAAAAGTTAGATTTTCAATAACTTAAGCATTAGTACTTCAACAAATGTGAATCAATGTGGCAAAAATGCCAACAGGACCCTGACCTATTTTTATTCAAGTTTGATGTTTTGTGCAGGTCTGTGGATTACAAATCAAACGCGCAAAAGTTGAAATCATTTCCCTCTACATTAGACGATGCAGCTCTGTGATGGTTCATCGGTCTGGGAGACAAACACATCACCACCTGGGACCAGATGAAGACACTCTTTTTAGAGCAATATCAAGATTTTGGGAGAGCAAGAGACTCCAGGGAGGAGGTCCTAAGCATGACACAAAGAGAAGACGAGTCTCTCGAGGAGTATTGGGAGAGATTTAGCTTTAATCTTCAATGGTCCCCTCACTCGAAGCTATCTGACAAGTCCCTCAAAAGCCTCTTCTTGAGGGGACTTACCAATGAGTCACTGGAGGCTCTCAACATGATCTCTGGAGGTGACATCTATCAGCATGCCATAGACGACATCTGGAAATTATGCCGAAACTACTCGAGAAGGCGAGGCAAAATCATCGCCAAGACCATGAAGGCGACTCTTTAGTCACCAAAACAGAGATAGGCAACATGTTGGAGGATTTGAAGAGCGAAATGCTCTCATATCTAGCACTGCAGATGGATACGTTGCTATTAGAAAAGAAGAAACAAGAAAATGATGCAGCATTAGCCTATTTTTGCCCAAAATGCAGAGGAAGGCACACAAAGAATGCATGCCCAAAAAATAAGGTCATAGTATGCATAGTTTGCAGGCTGAATCATAAAACTCGATTGTGCCCACAACTGCCCAGTAACCAAGAAGCGACTGAGAGCACAAAGGCCTCCTTCATAGGCAATAGGAAGAGTTGGCCACAACCCCCCGTGGGGAATATACCAACCGAAATGCCATCATATGGGGGAGGGTCATATATGCACCAAGGACCCCCTCAACCACCTAATATGGGGTGGTGGGGACCGTCACCTTGGATGAACGCACCCCCAGCAGCATTCCCGAATCAGCAGCCATGGATGCCATATCCATATCCTAGGCAGCAATGGAGAGGCCACAATACGTGGAATCAGACTCCATAGAACGTAGCTCCTGCTCACATCCAACATAACTTACCAGCATTGCCAACAGCGAGACCTGCGCAGCTACCAGCACAACTGACAGCAAACCCAAACAATAGAGTAAATCAGTCGGCATACAACATAGAAGGTGAGATGTACCATATGTACAATATTCAGCTTAGATCAGGTAGACAGCTAGGAGTAGAGACTCCGCCTCTGGTAGAAGAGGAGGAAGAAATGGTAGAGATACCTCCACTAGTAGAAGAGGAGGCAGAAATAGAGAAGACACCTCTAGTAGAAGAAGGAAAAGCACTTGAGAGAGCGGAGGCTCCATTTCCTAGTCGACTGCAAGAACAAAGAAAAACAACACAGCCAAAATTCGACATCTTGTCGAGCTTGAAAAATCTCACAGTGACAATCCCATTATTTCAAGCAATTCAAGATGTCCCTATTTACACCAAGGCAATTAGAGAAATGTGTCTAAGAAGACCGAGATGGAAAGTTACCCAGACTATCAACATCGTGGGTAAACTGGCAGATCTAATGATGGGTATAACACATCATCCAAAGTATGCAGACCCAGGCAGCCCGGTCTTGATAGTAAAAATTGGAGGACATTCCCTGTCCAACACACTGGTTGACCTCGGGGCAGCCATCAACGTGATGCCTCAAGAGACCATGCATAGGTTGCAGCTCACGAACCTAAAGCCAACCACGACAGTGCTGTAGTTAGCCGATCGATCAATCATGTCGCCAGAAGGAATGATGGAAGATGTGATCGTAATAGTTAGTGCATGGGAATATCCAGCTGATTTTCTAGTTTTGCAAACCAAGACCAGGTTGGGCGGTTACCCACTCATTTTGGGGAGGCCATGGTTGGCAACAGCTGACACTTACATCAGCTGTCGGGATGGGCTTATGACCATCTCCAATGGGCAAAACGTCAAAATGCTGACCATTTCATCGCCAGCTCAGTCTATGGACTTGATAGAAGAACCCAGGATCATCGAGCATGGAACTATGGAGTTGTCCATAATCCAACCGATGATGACCTTGGAGGAGGTGGTAGAAGAGGACGAGGATGGTGCTATCGTGGAGTTTCTCCATGGAGAATCGTCCACCTTCGCACCTAGATCATCATTAACTAGCACCCAAGATCAGCACATCCAACAAATACACGTTGGGCCAGGGAGGACATTAAACGTCAACAACAGGTTGATGCCCACATAGCTAGAAAATTTGGAAGAGCTTCTGGTAAGACACCAGAAAGCATTTGCATGGGACTACGCAGATATGCATGGCATTAGCCCAAAAATATGTACCCATCAAATTTACTTAGATGACCAGGCAACTCCTAGTTGGCAGCCACAGAGAAGGATGAACCCAGCAATGAAAGACATTGTCAGAGAAGAACTCCGAATTCATATATCTGATTTCTGATAGTGAATGGGTATCACCATTAGTGGTGGTCCCCAAAAAGAATGGGAAATGGCAGATCTACGTGGACTACCGAGCATTGAACAAGGCGACTAAGAAAGACCACTTCTCACTCTCGTTCATCGATCAGGTCTTGGACACACTCTCAGGAAGAAAATACTTCTCCTTTCTGGACGGTTTTAGTGGTTACAACCAGATCCAGATAGGGGAAGAAGATCAAGATAAAACGACATTCACCTGTCCATGGGGAACATTTGCCTATAAGGTATTGCCTTTTGGACTGTGCAATGCACCGGCCACATTTCAAAGGGTGGTGCTTAGCATATTCTCTGATATGATAGGAGACGGGGTGGAAGTATACATGGACGACTTCACCGCCTATGGAGAAACCTTCGAGGAGGCAATGACAAATCTGGAAAGAGTGCTCGATAGGAGCAAGGAAAATCATTTGTCCCTAAGTAATGAAAAATGTTTTATGATGATGTAATAAGGCATCATGTTGGGACACCACCTCTCTGCAGAAGGAATAAAAGTAGACAAGAGGAAGATCGAGGTCATCAGAGACCTACCTAGCCCTAGAATGCAGAGGGAGGTAATAAGTTTCCTTGGATCAGTCGGGTACTACCAACGATTTATCATCGAATTTAGTAAGATTGCCAAACCACTACACACCCACTTTCTAAGGACGTAGAGTTCAATTGGACGGGAGATTGCGAAGAAGCATTCCAATTGCTGAAATAAAAATTGATATCTGCATCGGTCTTGAGAGGACCAAATTGGGCCATACCGTTCCATATTTACTGCGATGCATCTAACGATGCGATCGAAGCAGTCCTCGGGCAGAAAGACGACGAAGAATTCTATCCCATCTATTATGTCAGTAAAAACTTGGCGGGAGCGGAGCTCAACTATACAATGATAGAAAAAGAATTCCTCACAGTTGTCCATGCAATAAAAAAATTTCGTCACTATATAATGGGATACAAGGTCTTCGTCCATACGGACCATGCGACTATCAGGTATCTGATGAGCAAGCCGGCCATTGGTGGCAGAATTATCAGATGGTTGTTGCTATTGCAGGAATTCAACATCACTATAGTCGATAAACTAGGAAAGGACAATGTCGTGGCAGATTTTCTATCCAGATTGATACCAGCAGATCATCAAGAAGTGGAAGATCAATTTTCGAATGAACATCTGTTCGCTATTAGTGAACAAACTCCGTGGTATGCATACATAGCCAATTACTTGGCCACCGAAAGGACCTCACCTGCTCTCTCCTACAGAGAAAAGCAGGTGGTCATAGAGAAGAGCGCATCATTCCTTTGGATGGATGGTCTCCTATTTAAAATGGGATGAGACCAAATTATAAGAAGATGTGTAGCAGAACAGGAGTTTTCAGAAGTGCTCAAGGCATGTCACGATGAGCCATGCAGAGGACACTTTGCAGGGAAATGAACTGCCTACAAAATCCTGCAGGCTGGGTATTTTTGGCCCACTCTATTCAAGGACATGGCAGCATATACCAGCAAGTGTGACAAGTTCCAAAGGATGGATAGACCAACCCACCGAGATGAAATGCCCCTGCAGCCCCAGGTACATCTAGAACCTTTTGATAAATGGGGCATGGATTTCGTGGGACCATTTAATCCACATTCAATGGGAAGGAGGTTTATTTTGGTTTGCACGGATTACGTCACCAAATGGGTGGAAGTGCAGGCATTAAGGGACTCAAAGGAAATAATGGTCGTCGATTTCTTATTTGCTCATATTTTCACATGATTTGGGGTTCCTCGGGAGATAACAACATACCAAGTGCCCCAATTCACCTCCAAATTGATTGAGGAGTTGATGGAGCAGTATAGAGTTCGACACAATAAAACCATGCCCTACCATCCGTAGGCGAATGGGCAAGTAGAAGTGACAAACAGGGAGATAGAAAACATCCTGACCAAAACCGTGCAGCAACACAAGAAATATTGGGCCACACGGTTGTCGGAGGCAGTTTGGGCATACAACACCACGTGGAAATCCACCACAAGATGCACACCTTTTCAACTAGTCTATGGAAAAAATGCGATGATGCCCATCGAGTTCAAAATAAAAACTCTAAGGATGGCTTCAGAATTAAATTTGAGCTTGGATGAAGCTCAAAAATAGAGGATTCGCTAGCTAGATCAGCTGGATGAAATCCGATTGTATGCTTTGCAGAGGACAGAGATCATACAAAAGCAGAGAAAGAGGTGGCATGATAACCACATCAAGCTGAAGAAGTTCCAAGTAGGGGAATGGGTACTGTTGTACGATTCCCGATTCCATGAAAGGAAGGACAAACTTATGCAGAGGTGGATGGGGCTGTATGAGGTGGCAGAACTCATTAGGAACGAGGCTGTGCACGTTAAGACAATTGATGGCAGCAACACCATATTCACAGTCAATGGCCACTGACTATGCCCCTATAATACGTCTGAAACGTTACAGGTGGAATCTAGAGTAGGCGTGGGGGAGACCCCATCTTGCTAGATCTGGACCGAACTCTCATAGGTGAAATGGTGGGCACGAAAGTGCTCACCCAATTTGTTTAGTTAGTTATAGTTTTTTTTAATGTGTGTTTTTTTTTTGCAGGGACGATGCCCACATGCAAGCTGCAGGCATCCTAATCCAGGGCCTAACAGGCATGGAACGCATCTAACTACCTTTATTTTTCTTTCTTTTTTGGTTTCTTTTTGTAGGTGGAGGACCTGACAGCACGAAGGATAGGTATCTGGGAAACCAGGCCTGATTCGGCTCAGCATTCCGACATCGGCTCATAGATAGAATCTGGGCAGCATGAAAAACTGGGAAGGTTTGATCACCCTTTTTCCCAGTTAGATCGCCAACCAGAATAAGGCACCTTACTGTAGTCAGAAGGCGTCGAGTCTAGAAGAAGGCACCTTACTGCAGTTAGAAGGCGTACATCCAGAAGGCGCCTTACTGCAGTAAAAATGCGCCCATCTAGAAGTCGCCTTACTGCAGTCAGAAGGTGCCCATCCAGAAGAAGGCGCCTTACTGCAGTCAGAAGGTGCCCATCCAGAAGGCACCTTACTGTAGTCAGAAGGCGCCCATCCAGAGGAAGGCGCCTTACTGTAGTCCGAAGGCATCGAGCCCAGAAAGAAGGTGCCTTACTACAGTCAAAAGGTGCCAAGCCCAAGAGAAGGCACCCTACTGCAGTTAGAAGGCGCCAAGCCCAAGAGAAGGTGCCTTACTGCAGTCAGAAGGTGCCCATCCAGCAGAAGTTCTAAAATATATATATATAGGCGCCTTCCGTGGTAGGAAGGCACAAAAAAAAAAAGAGACGCCAGTCGAATACGCCTTCCAACATCAGGAAGGCGCATTCATCCAGCCGAATACGCCTTCCAACATCAAGAAGGCACATTCATCAAGATGAACGCCTTCCAACAGCGGGAAGGCACGAACCGGAAGGAGGCGCCCCCACATTGGGAAGACGCATGCAGGCAAAAGCGCCTCCCACCAATCAGAAGGCACCGAAAGGTGCATTCGTTCGAAGACGAGCACCGACAACATTGGAAAGGCGCTACATGGACACCATCCACATGGGGAAGGTACCAAAGAATGCCTCCCGCGTGCAGCATTTACATCGATCGGATGCCTCGAGCGGAATGAAGCATTGCACAAATAAGTATCATCAAATGACCACACCCATCCCTCATGTCACAAGTCAGTAAATCAGCAGCTACCACGACAACTAGAACGCTGAATCAGGTACGCGCATATTAAATCAAATCTTTTATATAATTATTTATAAATACGTAGTACCAAAAAATACAGCTGTCATAGAGATCGTACCCCCATAGGCAGAAATGCGTGCCAATGAGAAGGCGTCTTCCATAACTGCTAGGGTTAGGTGTCTTTTCTATAAGAAGGCGCCTTCCTGAAGAAGGAAGGACAGAAAAAAACACAGCAGCAGAAGGCGCCATGGGAGGAAGGTCTAAGAATCACGTGATCAAGAAGAATGAACCCAGTGACACGGATGGGATCATAGGGGCAGTAAAGACCCAATTTGAAGCCAAGGGGTGGCTTGAATACTGCACCCTGGTCAGTCAGGGCCAGGACGTAGAGGCAGCTAGAGAATTTGCCACCTCTTTGAGAGGCGATGCGGCCCAAGTACGAGGAATGGAAATTCTAGTCACCCCTGAGTTCATCTCACAGGCGACTGGATTGCCTCTCACGAGGGAATGTATATACAAGGGCGGAGTGTTAAAATTATATGCCAAAATATTGCTGTCAAGAGGAAATGTGTAGGTAGACAGGGAGGGGTTACTTAAAAATAGCCTCCCCATGAATATGTGAAAGATGTTTGAGCAGATTGCTCGATTCTTCACATGCATAGGGAAGTATACCCATCTGCACCTTAATCATGTGCACTTCCTCAATCACCTAGTGCATGGGAGGAAATTGAATATACCTTTCTACCTGGTGAGTGCTTTGAAATATGAAGTGGCTCGGTACCAGAAAGGGGCACCATCCGCCTTAGACCACCATGGGCTAATATCGGCATTGGTCCATCATGCAGAAGCACAAGGACAGAACCGTGACGCAGAGGGAGATGGCGACCAAATAGGGCAACACAGTGCAGTTGCCAAATTAGGGCAAGGTGAAGCATCCCCTACAAAGGAGATAGCAAACATTGGGCAATTGGCGTTGCCCTATTTTCTAGGAGGAGCAGAGCAGTCATCGATGCCCGAAGACATAGAGGATAGAGAGCATTCCCTAGTTCTCGAGTATGAGGAGGGAGGAGCGCCACTCGCTGGTGGTGAGGACGAACCAGTTCCCAGGAGGAAATGTTTACGACGATTCCTCTCGCTAGAGGAAGAACAGAGTGACACAGAGATAGACGTCGTCGCCCAAACCCTTTGAGAATTAACAAACTAGAGCCCACAAAATGAGGGAACTTTCAAGAGCAACGACCAGATCAATGCGGCCTTGGAGGAGGTGCTCAACTGGCAAACTAATTACTGGATGGCACAACAGATTCTGGAGGATTGCCAGAACCAGCATCAAAAGGAATTGGAGGAAAATGATAGAAGAATCGCTTAGCTCGAGCAGCTGGTCCGACAGTTGCAGGAGGAAAATCAAATACTTCAGGGCAGAAGAACAGCAAGATAGGAGGCGTCCACGTAGATGGATTGGGCAGAAGCAATGCCGATGAACTCTCCCACATCTGTCGAACAAGTATTCTCTTCGGGGGAGATTCGATCGGACGCCCGACAGAGCAGCTTGGAGACAGGGGAGGATTCCTTTGTTTTTAGGGGTGACAATGAAATAATTCCTATGATGCCCCCTGTCATTTTCCTGAGTGACACAGAGTAGGACGAAGGCCTCCAGTAGCAGATAATACCAGAGGATACAGAGGACCTCCCCAGGCCTGAAGAGGGAGAAGAGCCTGAGGGGTCGACACCAGGAAGATAGGAGGATGAAGGATCACCCCCAGAGATAGCGACACAATCGATCCTTCGGAGTAAAGAGAAGTCCCCAAAGGAGAAAGAAGAGACCCCGGTCCGAGCCGCCACATTTTCTATAGAGGCCAAGGCAAAGAGGCCCAGGACGGCTCAACAGAAGGTGAAAGTGACCTTCGCCGAGTCAGAGGAGGACAAATGGGATATGCAGTCGTTTGTCAAAAGGCAAAAATATTTCGAGCAGATGCGCAAAGAAATGAAAGCAGCCAATGCGGCCAGGAATGCATCCTCGACGATAAAAGGAGATTCTGGCATCTGTGTCAATCTGACAGAAAATAGCCAGTTTTGGGACATATATGGTTCATCCCGAGGGCAGCCTTCCATGATGAGGAGGTACTTGGAACGGTGGGGAGTATATGGCCCACAATTGGAGACCACTACAATTGTAAAGGAGAATGCAGGGCTTACCCCTGAAGTGGTCGGATTATACAAGGCCCAAGTAGTACCTTCTAGAGGGGATAACTCAGATATCCCTCTGGCAGAGGCCAAACCTCTAGACGTCGACCTCTGGCAAGCTACCGAAGCTGCATTTCAATCGGAAGGAACAACGCTGGATATACCACCACCAGTGGCAGCCAGAACAAGAAGGGGACAATTAACAACCGTAGTTTCCCATAGGCAGAGGCGAACCACACCTTCACATGCCAGAACGAAAAGACAGACTCGGGCCGCAGGGGCAGCCGAATCCTCCAAGAGATGGCGACGATGAAATGTTCGAGGGCTACCTGTAGTTTGGATGCCACGAGGGCATGGCATATGTTAGGCGTGGGGGGATGATGAGCACCAAAAATGCTCATATTTTGTACATATTTCTTGGATCAATATGCGGCTGTATAATAAGGATTGTGTACTTTTATGAATAATTATATAGATATTTGATATAATTATGCGTGTTATCTAATTTGTGTGCTTTTAGTATGTTTTGTGGAATTGCAATTGATTTAGTTAGATTTGGAACGATCGAGGTCCTTTTGATGGACCTGGCACTTTATTTCATCAGGAGTCAATGTAGAGAACATAGGCGCCTCCCTGCAACCGAAAGGTGCCAAGGGAACAAGCGCCTCCCTGCAATCGAAAGGCACCAAGTGAATACAAGCACCTCCCTACAGTCGGAAGGCACCAATTGAACACAAGCGCCTCCCTGCAGTCGAAATGCGCCAATTGAACATAGGCGCCTCCCTACAGTCGAAAGGCACCAATTGAACATAGGCACCTCCCTACAATTGAAAGGCACCGATTGAATACAAGCGCCTCCCTGCAATTGGAAGGCGCCAACTGCATACAAGCGCCTCCCTGCAGTCGGAAGGCGCCAACTGCATACAAGCGCCTCCCTGTAGTCGGAAGGCACCGATTGCATACAAGCGCCTCCCTACAGTCGGAAGGCACCGTTTGAATGCAAGCGCCTCCCTGCAACCGAAAGGCACCAACCAAAGGCAAGCGCCTCTCCACAGTTGAAAGGCGCTAATAGAGGGTAAGCGCCTCCCTACAATCGAAAGGCGTTAATAAAAGGTAAGCGCCTCCCTACAACCGGAAGGTGTCACTGATTCTTTGCTCGTTGACCAGAGTTGAACGACGTGGATGGTAGCGGCTGGTGCAGTTTTGGCTCTGCGTCATGCAGAGCTAATTTGGAGATAGCACCAACGTATCCGAACGTCTTATCGATGCTAGGCAAGGCACGAATCAAAATGAACACACCGCCTTCAGAATAGAATACCAAACGTCGATTGCATTCGCCAGACTATTCTAATTTAGTCTGGGAAGAATCGACTGTTGTAACCACTTCTGTAACAGAAGTTCTGCGGGTGTGTTATATAAACACACGCAGATCATTCTGAAGGATATATAGAATTAATTAATAAAGATCTACTTTGAATTGCAGAAGATAGATTGTAATACGTTGATAAATATATTCTAGTTCCAGAAGATCTAAGCACGTGTTCGATCAGGAGGAATCTGTTGGAGCCTGGGCCCACTCCAAGCTAGTATTTCTTTCCCATTTCTTTTCTGTTTATTTATCAGTTTATTGCTTTCATAGAAATGTTCATTAATTTACTAGTTCTAGTATTTGCAGTAGGTTTATTTCCAAGAATGTGCATTTGATTTATTTCTGTAGATTTATTTATGTTCTTCTTACGTAATTTATTGAGGAGTGTGGGAATGATTGAAAACCATCTCAAGAACACCCCCCAAACGTAGGATTAGCATATTCACCCTCCAGTGGTATTGTAGTAACCTAATTTCGACTCTTCGCAAGTTTACGAAGCTCCCTGGGTTGATAATTAAATGCACGGGCATGTGACAAAAATAGGAACCCATTCACCTTGTTTGGCCCGCAAAAGCCCCCAAGGTAGCCTATAACAAATTAACTCAAGCCATTCGTAAATTTTTATAGACCAAATGGGATGGGGAGGTGAGAATTACTGCCATATCATGGAAGCTTTGTACTCAACCTAAGGCTTGAGGAGGTCAAGACATTATTGATCCTCTTAACCTGCCATCTAATGGAAGCTTTGTACTCAACCTAAGGTTTCAGGAGGTCAAGGCATTATTGATCCTCTTACCTAGAGCAAAAGTGTGGTTGCTAAATGAGTTGTTAGAGCCATCACTGCTGATGAAATTTGGAAACACCTATTTTGTTACAGAATCTCGCAAGCTACTCACAAAGGTAAATGGAAAGAAACCCCTTAGGAGGATAAGGTCCTTAATGCACCTTATTTTACGGTTAAAGGATCTATTCCAGTTACCCAAAACTGGAAAGCTTGGCAATCAGTTTCTCATTTATTGGTTTGGAAGTCTAACTCCTTGAGACATGGTCTGAGCATCAATCTAAATAGTCTTTGGTGGAATAAATTTATCCTCCATAATGATAAACCTTTAGCTTTATGCAATGCTTTTCAAGGTCTAACTTTTTTGAATAAAGGTATTAATAGAATTAGAGATATGTGGGATACGAGTAGTTGCTCAATTCTTACTTGGAACAAAATATGCAATTATTGTTCCCTTCCCTCTAGGTTCAAAGAGTCTTATGGCCTAGTTATGGCTTCCATTCCTTGTGAGGTCCTTATAAAGTTAGGTACAATTGCCCATAATATATGGAATGACTAGAGATGGCTTAATGGTCATAGAATCTCTTCCATTACTTCTAGTTGGATTTACAAAAATCTTTTGTGTCCTTCTCTAGGCTGTAAGCTCAATGTCAAGTGGTAAGTAAATTTTACCAATGCCCAATGGCAGTTTCTTGCTACTCATATTTGGAAAATTCTTGTTGAATCCAAAACTCAACTTCTTGGATGATGAATTTTGCATCAAAAACTTCCAACTTTTGAAAGTTTGGCAACGATTTTACATATTTCCCCTCTTTGCAATTTTTGTAATGCTTTAGAAACTCTAATTCACTTGTTTTGGTTTTGTGGTATGGCTAAATAGTTTTGGGATGTCTTCTACTCCTTTCTTTTTCCCTCTTTCACTAGATTTTGAAAGCTCTCTCTGCTTGGTTTTTCTCAGCTGGATCAGTGCCCCAAACTCTGGGATGTTTGTAGACTCATCCTTCGCAAGCACATTTAGAAGTACAGATGCAAAAAGGTGTTTACTGGATTTGCCCCTCCATGGGATATAGTTTTAGCATATTTGACCTTTGATCTTTTGTTACATGTGGGACACATTCATTCCCAAGTCTATGGAACTTCCAACACACCACAAGATGTTATTGATAGACTTCATCGAATTTCTCATATGATTTAGGATCTTCAGAAGGTCCAACAAGAAACTAAAAAGAAGATTGTTAACAATGATGAGCAGGTTCAGGTTTTGATTACTTCTATTTCTTCTTTGAATACTTTTGAAAATATCATGGAAGACACATCCATAATTTTTTCATATGATAGACTCTTCCACATATGAATGTTGATATCTGGTGTATTGCAACAAGATATAGCTATAGTCTTTTTTGTTGATATTAGCTTCTATTTTTATGTATATTTAATTATGGATTCTTTATTCCTCATCTACCTCATTTTGTTTTTAACCTGTGGACAATGCTAACACCAGAATATTATAATCTTTCGGTTGATGAATAAATATAATCTAAGTTTTTAAAAAAAAATTATAATAATAATAATATATTTCAACGATACTTTTTCCATTTTAACTTTTTAGCAAACATTGCAGGGCATTTAATTAAGACATTTTCCCGAATCTTTCTTGCTTGTCTACAAGACCAAAACAAATGTTTATTTATTATACCCACGATGACACAATAGTTGAAAGATACCAAACTTAATTGACATGAGCTTATAAAGAAGTTTCAAGTCCATGGTTCTCATGCTAAACATTTGTTAGATATAATCATGCCAAATTTCTAGATTTGACTACCAAAGGCTTGCCAAGAAGCTTATGAGAATCTCGTATTTCACTTATTCATTTAATCTTCCGACAACTACCTATACAAGGTTTTTGTTATAGGTTCACTAATCCTTTTACCATTAGGTAATATATAATCCCTGATTATGTTACAAACAGTTGTAATTGAAGGTTTAATCTATAACTCTTCACTAATCAATCCTTAATTGAAGGTTTAATCTATAACTCTTCACTAATCAATCCTTAAATAACAAGAATCACATTTTTCAAATAATTAACCAGTCAAATTGTAGCTTAAAAGTTTAACCAAACCTTCAACTATGTTCAGTGATGTTTCATAAATCTATAAAATGTTTAATCTCTTTTAAAAAATTATTTACCTATTACAAAGCAATAATATTATTTATGTTTTAAAACTAAATAATAACTATAAAAATAAAAAAAATAATAAAAATAAAAATATATCAAAAAAATCCTGAAATAACCAACCGATGGCAGACTACAGGCCTTCCAAAAGCCTTACACAAATAAGAAGCTACAAATAAAAAAATTGAGCATTTGGAACTTCGTAAAAAAAAAAAATAACATAACAACCATCTCTCATCTCTTAAGATGTATGAGAGGAATGAAGATGCAAAGTGTCACTTCCAAGTTCTCTAACTCAATTGTTATAAAATAATAATATTTTACAGAAATGTAATCAGTTAATTACTGATTAAAAATAAGCACTAATTCTCAAATTTTACTGTTTTATAAATTAAAATAGGATTAGTAAAATACATATAACTTAATTTTGGAGACAATTTAATGGTGGGGCTTTGGTTCTTCCTTAGGAGGTCTAGGGTTAAAATTGCGGCATGGGCAAGTGAGTGTGACTGGGTGGGTGTGTATATGGTTGTGTGTTTGTGTGTTTGGCCTCTATTGATAAGCTCAGCTCTCACCCTTATTAGAAGTCATACTTGGGATGGGGATGTCCAACCATAAACTTGGATCATAAACTTGGATAGTAAGTGTTTTTTCACATTAACCTCAATTAAAAAAACACATATAACTTATAATCTAATCAATTTTAAAAACCACTTTATCATTATTTTATAATATTAATTAAATTAAAAAATATATATTGTTTTTATATTACTGAATTTCAAAGTTTTAATATATATTTATATATTAACCATATTTATTATTTTTATATAGTGGAATGTCAAAGTTCTAATATACTATATATAAGGTTATCAGTTCCAATATATTCTAATTTTGTTTGGTTACATAGGAGAGTTGGTCACAACCACACTATTTTAGTAACAACCACACTATTTTAATAACTGATAATTTGGCATGACATTCAGATCAGACTACTACCTTTGCAAACAGGTTGCCCTCGAGGTTTGAATTTGGTTGTCTTTTTGGTAAATGCCTGGCCAAACAAGTCACCGAGCCCTAAGGGCACAATATACTCTAGTCTTTTTTTTTTTGCTTGCTAGGATAGTTGGTTACAACCGCATTATTTTTAGTAGCTAACAAGCGCACGGTTCAAACCAAAGGGGCTACATCCACCAAACCTATTCCCACTCGGTGTTTTATAGCCTGAGGTGACTCGAACCACTGAGTGCTCGAGAATTGTACTATCATTGGCAAGTGCAAGGTTCAAACCACATGGGCTACATCCACCAAACTTATTCCACCTCATTGTTTTATAACCCGAAGAGGTGACTAGGACCACTGAGTGCTCGAAAATTGTACTGTCGTCGTCGATCTAACGCACACTCAAAAGATTCGAACCAGACTACTACCTTTACAACAAAAACCACATGGACTACATCCACCAAACCTATTCCAATGACTACTACCTTTCAGAAGATTCTCATCAAACTATGTCAATCTATTACGTACTTAGATGGTTCTCATCAAACTACTACCTTTACAACATACTTTTCCAATATACTCTAAATTTACCCTGATCAGAAAATGCGGTTAAATCTACACCTCCGTATGGGAATCCGACGGTCAAGACGCTCCGGTGCGATTCCCGGCGCCGTCGGATATCATTAACAAGACCTATCCCAAACAAAACGAATATTTATGTCGGCGAAGAAAATCTCTCCGCATGTGAATTATGCCATTTTTAGTCAAGCTTTTAAATTTAGAAGGGAATTTAACGGCAGTTTGCATGTGCTGGGTGGGGATTTCAAGTGGCCACGATTCTACTCTAAATCTGGCGGAGGACCTGGTGACCTAGGTGACCCAAATTCCACGTGGACGACCATCAACCATTAAAAGTTAGCCGTAAATATGTCGGAAACCGATAGATTTGGCGGACAGAGAATAAGTTTTGGAAGGTCCGATGGCCATGCCATTGGCGTGGCCTTTGCTCAAATAAATAAATAAATATTTTTTTTCGCTTCACGACAAAGTCAAGTTCACGGCCAAATGTGTAATAAAAAATATTTAGCTGTGTCAACGGCAGGTTTTGGTTTTTTTTTTTTTTTAAAGTTTGAAGTTTAAAAAGTTTGTGTGGATTTGTGTATAAAATTCTGTATTGTTAAGTTTAGTTCTTCTTCCTATAAAAAGTTATGATAAGATGGAAAAGTACCTTCAAGGGTTAGGTGGATTGGTAAGTGCAGGTATGGTTGGGCACTTATCACCTTGGGGAAGCCAACCTTTTGCAAAGGTAATAGTTTGCTTCGAATCGTCTGAGTGCGTGCCAGATCGACAATGATGATGGTACAAACTCTGAATGATTGGTGGTTTCCATCTCAGGGAGGGTCAATTAGAACGAGACGAATATGTTTGTTGGAAGTTAGTACCAATGGTTTGGACCCTCCACTAGCCACTTACTAAAAATAATGGTTGCAACCAACTCTCCTATGTAATAAAAGAATAATAAAATTAAAAAATCCTTAAAAAAATGTAACCCTAATTTTACCATTCTTTCTATTATGCATTATTTCACCAAATAATAATAATAATAATATTAAACTAGTAATATTAGCAAAGGTTTTTGAAGAATGATAAGGAAAGGGCTTGGTTGTGAAAAGTTCAAGAGTTTAACATTTCAAAGTATTTTTTATGGTCTAAGGTCCAAAGAGTGGTAAATAGAGGGTTTGGTTGCGAAAAGTTTAAGGGTTGAAGTTCCTTTAATATTTTAAAGTATTTTTTATGATCTAAGGTTTAAGGTTTTTGTACAAGTGTAATGTAAAATAAAAAATTTAATCCATAAAAGTTTTAATGAAGTTAAGAAGACAACTAAAAATAAAGATCAAATTAAAAAAATATATTTAAAGTAAAATTATTATAATATAGAGTAAAGTCCACATCCACATTGTCCTAAAGATTAGGTGGATTGGTAGTTGCTTATCACTTACTAAGAAGAGAGTTAGGTTCAAACCTTAGGGATGTCAATTTGCAAAGTTAGTAGTATGTTTATCTTTTGAGTGTATGTCAAACCAACAATGACAATACGGATCTCGAGCGATTGATGGTCTCTCCCTCGTACCAGGTCAACAACAATAAGTTGGAATAGGATTTGAGTGCATGTCAAACCAACAACGATAAGAGGGATCAACAATAATGAGTTGGAATAGGATTTGAGTGCATGTCAAACCAACAACGACAACTCGAATATCGAGTAATTGGTGCTCTCCCCTCACTTCGAGTCAACAACAATAAATTGAAATAGACTTGTTGAGAGTAGCCCATATAATTTAAACCTATGCTTGCCAGTTACTAAAAATAATGTGGCTGTAACGAATTCCCCTGTGTATCTAAAAATAAGTAAAAATAAAAAGTACATCTACATTAAGGATGTGGTGATGTGTGTTTAACCTCCAACTCAATTATCTTTTCATCGTAGTATAAATTTACCCGAAAATACCCCAAGGATTAGGTGGATTGGTAAGTGAAGGTGTGGTTGGGCACTTACCAAGAAGAGACCTAGGTTCAAACCTTGAGGAAGCCAACCCTTTGCAAAGGTAGTAGTTTGCTCTGAATCCTCTAAGTGCATGTCAGACCGACAATAATACAAACACCGAACAACCAATGGTCCCCATCTCACATCGGGTCAATAATAACAAGATAAATAAATTTGTTAAGAGCAGTAACTATAATTTAAACCCTAACCAATTTCTAAAAATAATGGTTGTAACCAACTCTTCTAATAAAAAAAAAATATTAAAAAATAACCCCACAATATAAAAATGCAAGTGGAGTTTCCTTTTATCCAAATAAAGTGCAAGGACATTTTGGTGCACCCTCCATGAATGCGAGTTTGTTGTCCTTTAATAATTGTATAAGTCCAATGGAGTCATGGTGCACCCTACATCATAAGCTGAATATTTAATTTAATGGTAAAAAATGTATATTTATTATTTGCAATTATATTGAACTAGTGTGTTTTTTTTTTAAATTCACGCTAGGTATTCTACATTTGAGATAGAAACTAATTTTTGTTTTTTTTATTAGTAATTTATATATATATATATATATATGATAAAACAAATTTACATGGATATTTATAAAATAATAATTATATTTGTTTGTTGTGGTGCAATGGTAAAATATTTTGGGTGTTGGTAGAGGCCGATTCAGGTTCCATTTCCCCTGCCTCATTCTTGCAGATATATGGCGCAGTTGGAAATGTTTCATGTGCTAGTGCAGGCTAATATGGCTTTATTCCTTTTACACTCATCTTGTTGATAGGGGTCCAAGCCCTTCTAAAAATCTTGTGCTTATCCTAAACATTTTAAATCTATTTGTTGTGGTGTAGTGGTAAATGTCTTAGGTGCTAGTAGAGGCCAATATGGCTCTATTCCTCCTACACACACCTTGTTGATAGGGGTCCAAGCCCTTCTAAAAATCGTATGCTTATCCTAAACATTTTAAATCTACTTGTTGTGGTGTAGTGGTAAATGTCCTAGGTGCTGATAGAGGCTGACCCAAGTTTCATTCCCCTTGCCTCCATGATGTAGATATATGGCATACCTAGGAATGTCCTACATGTTGGTAGAGGTTAGCGGGGCTCCATTCCTCCTACGCCCACCTGTTGATAGGGGTTCAGGTCCCTCTAAAAATCTTGTGTTTACCCTAAACATCTAATAGCTACAAGTTTACTGCAATGGTAAGGGCTTTGACCTCTCTTTGATAGGTCCAAGGTTCAAACCCCATTCAGTATGAGGGGACCATGACCCTTCATAAAAAAATGTGTAAACTCATTGGATTTTAGCTGCAAGCTTACCATTATGGTAAGGGTTTTGGCCTCTCTTTGTGAGATCCAAGGTTCAAACCCCACTCAGTATGAGGGGAACAGACCCCTTATAAAAACCTATGTAAACTCATTGAAAAAATATATATTTGTTTATTTGCTTGCTATGGTGCAGTGGTATATATCTTGGGTGCTAGTAGAGGTCGATCTAGGTTCCATTTCCCATGCCTCCATCTTATAGCTGGGAATATCCTATGTTGGTAGAAGTCAACAAGGCTTCATTCTTCTTACACCTACCCTATTGATAGGGGTCTAGACCCCTCTAAAAATCTTGTGTTTACCCTAAATATTTTAGATCGGTGAGGGATACTGTAGTGGTAAGTCCTTGGGTTTTCACTCAGAAGACCCAAGTTCAAACCTCGGTAAGAGGGGACTAGGATCCCTCATAAACACTCGTGTAAAATTAGATTTTTAGTGTTCAAAAATAAAACTAGAGGAATAATTGGGGTTTATACCAGGATAAGAACAACCCTCTTGGATGATTGTATTAAAAACATTGTCTGCCAAGAAAATTTTGCAATGATCCTCTCTAGAGAAAACGATATCTTAAATATGGAAAAATCAATAAGGTGAGACTAGATACTAGATGGGAACGTCCTCACAAAGACTGGGTAAAAATTAACTTCAATGGGACTATGAAAGGCAACCCGGGTCATGTTGGTGGTTGAGGCCTCATCAAATATAACAGAGGTCAGGTAGTGGTTGTATATGCTGAGGATATAAGAATTACCACAAATCACCAAGTTGAAGCAAGGGTGATGCTTACGGGCCTCCGAATTATGGTGAATTTGGGTTTTCGAAGAATTGTTATCGAGGGAGATTCCAAGAATATTATAACTTTCCTTCAAAAAGGGAAGCTAAATAATTCTAGCATTTTTCAAATAATTACATATTCGAGGACTATTTTGGGAAACCTAGAAGAAAATTGAATTAAACATATTTATAGAGAGGGAAACAAAGTTACCGATAAAATGGTGAATATGACAGTTAGATCTAAGAATTTTAAGGTTTGGTCATACGCCCCCATGGAATTGAAAGAGATTATAAGAATCAATAATGAAGCTAACAGATAAAGAGGGAAGAGAAAAGCATAATACTTATTGAGATCATGCAATGAAGGATTTGAGAACACTAAATTACATTGTTGCCAATGGATTCCTTATCATTCATGTGAAGCATTGAGCATTGCATAATCCTTGTCAAACAGGAGGATACTGGGATGGATATTTTTTTAGCTTCTCCATAAGCAAATTTAGTCCAGGTTTGTTTGTTTTACTAAGATAGGGTTATCTTACATTTGTTTGATTTTTCTTACTTTTTCTTGTATATCTTTCGAGCTCTTTGTAAAGGGTCGGGTCCTTCAACCCTCTTTTTTTACCAATAAAAAAAAAATGTATTTAATTTGTTAAAGTTGGTTTTTAATATTTATTTAAGTATATTTTTATTTGTTTAATAAAAAAAATTAAATTAATGTCATGTTTTATGATAAATTTTTAATATTGTTTTGATTGGGTTGATGAGTATTTTAAACATAATGATTATTAATATCCATATATAGTGATCAAATAGTATTAGCTTAGTTAGATTTGATAGATAGAGTTAAGTCATCAAATGGAAATAAAATGTTGGTTGTAGAAGAAACAAAAGGAAGGCAAAGAATATAAAGTGAAAACTATTAAAGGTAGAATGGTCAAATTAACTTTTGATAGAGCACTTAAAAGAAATTCATTGTACAAAAAAACCATGACCAATAGGAGAAGGAATAATTAGAAATAATAGGGTTGGGATTTTGTCACACTACCTTAGGATTTAAGAAAAATAATGAAGTTGAAGTTTGGGTGGCTTTGGAAGGGTTTTAATATGCAGACATGTGAAATGGAACAAAGTACAAATGGAAGACAATTCGCTAATAGTAAAAAATATAATTTTTAGGAAAGCAAAGGATTCATGGAATATAGAAGATATTATTGGAGAAATACAAGACCTTGCTATAGAGTTTGAAGAAATAAAGTTTATACACACATTAGGGGAAGGGAACAAATATGTAAATAGGCTAGTCAATAGAGGGGTTTTAATAAAGGCCCGTGAAGTTAAATTATCTTTTTCATGGTTAGAGGAAGTAGTAAGTTTAGCTAAAGATGACAAGAAAATATTGACTACTTGAACCAAATAATGATTTACTTTAATGTTTTACATTGATAATATTTGGTGTATTTTCATATAAACTATTTATTACAATTCTTGTGGTTGCACTTATGTTTCAGGAAGAAAATTACCAATATGGATATGGTAAAATGAATTGTGATAGCACAAAGTTTTGGAAACATTACTGTAGCACCCTAAAATTGGCATGGTTAAAACCTTAGTAAAAAGATAAAATATTAAAATTTGAATTTCAACCCCAAACCGCCCGTTAAACAGCCTTTTACCCGCTTTCCTCATTTTCCACGCCATTTTTAGGATTTGTTTTGATCGTTGGACGATATCGTCTCAGATTAGATGAAATCGTCCCCGATCTGACGAATTCGTCTGGAACAGAACGTCTAGACAATTTTGTCCCAAAATCGAATTTTCATAATTAGCTTCTATTTCAACAGCCTCTCCAACTCGGGTAGAAGCGTGTCGACGCAGTTGGAGATTTCCCTGTTGGAGATCTCCCAGATTGGGATGATCCCCAACCTCCCAAACCTCTTTCTAATCCTATATAAAATAGGATTTTTCTAGTTTATCCCCCAGTCTCACTTGCCTCCCTGCCTAATTATTGCTTGCATTTGGTATTATGCATTTTTTTATTGCAAGAATTCTACTGTTTTTCAATCGGAGCTAGCTTAGATCATCGTAGACGATCTCGGACGATTTCAGACGATTTCGTACGATTGGAGGCGATCCCGACTGTAGTTCAGATTGAGGGCAGTCCGAGTTTAGAGTTTGCATTCTCTTAAGCTTTTTTGCATCTTTCATAACATATCTCTGCACTGTTTTAAGTTATTATGTTTTATGCATCTTGGAGTTCACCTCATTTAGCGTAATTGCATGATAAAGATAAAATCAATCATTAAATTTGTTGCATTTCCTCATTTTTTATTAGACACTATTATTTAGGCATGTTTGTTGTTATTTCTACCATTATCCCTTGCTTTTGCATTTGCATATTTGGTATTTTGCATCTGTTTCTGTGATTGCAGGTTTCTGACAAATTTGTCTTACGAATTCGTCAGATTTCAGAAGATCATGTCTGATTTCAAACGACCTACTGTGATTTGAGACGATCCTAAAAAATATTAGACGATTACGTACAAACTGAGACGATCTGAACTGCTATAAGACTCAAAATCTTCATCAGACATTCGAAACCAAGTATGACTTCTTCTAGTTAGTATATTCTCTATTATTTGCATCCATTTCTGTTTTCTATATTCATTTAAATTTGCATTGGCATATGGAATAGCTTAGATTCATATCGGCCAAACCTAGGAGTTGAATGATCAAGCATAAAAATGAACACATCAAACACACTATCAACCTAGGCGTGGAAACTGCCATTCAAAAGTTTCTTGGTGAAAACTTCACCCTTATACACCTCCCCAAGATGCGGGACCTTCAAAAGGCCTCTTAGTCCGAGGTATTGTCCCATCCTTTTCACATCCCCCTTCCAGGCACGGATCCTATAGCCTGAAGGTAAGGGTGCAAAAAATTTGGAGCAATACATTTTGGTGAACCCGACGTGAAACAGAAACGTTTTGAAAACAAAAACTTTTAAAAAATAATAATAATAATAAAAACCAAAACATAAATGCATTTAGACTTAAGAAAATTTGCATGTCATATTTAGATGGTAGACTATAATAAAAGACGAGCTATCACCATTAATGTTGAAAATCAACTAGCAGCTATAGAGATTACTTCTATGCTTAGAGTACCTCAAACAAATAGGGTTCAACCTTTGTGGGACGAACTTAATAGGATATTAGATCTCATTTCATCTAGAGCAACCGAACTTAGGCAAATCAAGAGGTTTGTCCTAGATAGAATCTTGGATCCTGATCAAGTGATTTTGTATCATGAACTTCAGAGAGCTTGCCATAGGTGGTTAGCAGATAAAAGAGCCCTTGTGTCTTCTGAGTTGTATACCTTTGAGGAATACCTTGAGAATGCAGCCATAGTGCATCAATTTATAGCTCGTATAGAGGACCAAGAAGCTGATCTTGTAGATAGGAAAATATGGAATAGAGTTCCCAGAGCTGTGTTATATCGAGAATATTGCCATGAGATTTATTTTTACAAAAAAAAATCTGAAACAGATAATATCACCATAGCACACTTTGTTGACTTCTTGAAAAACAATTTCCAATTTGAAGAGGAGCACTTTATGACTCTTGATGAACTTGATCCTATCAATGACATTTATAAACTATTTATAGAAAACTAAGTTATTATTTTATTATTGTTATTTCTTGTATTTAGTGTGTTGTTTATTGTCTTTATAAAAATAAAAACAAAAACAAAAACAAAATCATAATAAACATCAAAAAAATTTCTTTTAAGTATTATAGTAGGTATATAATTAAAATATATGCCTCCCAAGATCTGTTGCAAATATATTAATATATATTTTCTAAAACCTAAATTTAGACACAATGACTAGACTCAAGAATGGAAAACAAATTGAAGTAGAAGAAGATTGGTTAAGAAAACCATAAAATAACCCAGATGTTCTTCCTGAAGACCCAATTCATGAAGAAGGAACCTTAAACCAACAAGAAGAGTTTGTTGGCGCAAATGAACAAAAATAAAATTATAGAGAGGAAGGATCCTCATCTCCTAAAATAACTCCAGACGGAGCTGTTACTTTTGAGAACATGGAACATTTTTGGAAATTTCTCAATAATAATATTGGCACCCTTAATAGAGCAGTTCATATGGATAAAGATCAAATTAGTGATACTCAAGCAACCCTAGAAGACATATATTACACACACACTAATCCTTTGTCCTTCGTTTATCAAGAGAGTGATCAAGCTGGACCGTCCAATTTGGACATGGCTGCTATAATCCAAAACATGCAACAACAACAAGCTACCCAACCACCTAGAGTGCCTATTACAAAGCCAAAAGTTATCCCCACACAAAAGAAACCTTCATTCACTACTCTATTTCGCCAAGCTATTGATCAATATACCTCAAATCAACAAAAGCCTAAAACAAAACCAAATACCAATTTCCAACAATCTAGGATACAACATAATGCTACAACAAATCTTCTTCATAATACTCTTCCTACCAACCATTTGCACAATAGCAATATAGCATCTAATCCTTATGTCCCGCCTTCCTACGATCACAAATCTCATACTCATGTACCACCAAACTAATATGGTGGACAAACTAGTAATTTGGAATCCATGGTGAAATAGTTAGTCTCTCGCATGGACCAAATAGATCCCTACCATCCCTCGTACAATTATCGAGAGATGTGTAGTCAACCTCTAGATCCTATAGTTGTAGCACAACCATATCCCAAAAACTTTCCTATGCCTGTCCTACCTATATATAAAGGAACTTAAGATCCCATAGAGCATCTTCATATGTTTAGGATAGCATGTCATGACATATCACATGATGATTTGCTATTACTAAAAATGTTCCCAAAAAGTTTAGGGGGGATGGCATTGGAATGGTATTATCAACTACCTACTCATTCTTTGAGAAATTTTGAAGAGACCGCTGAGTCTTTTGTGCATCAATTTAGTGCCTATATCGAAAGGCATGTAACCATTAAAGATTTGTACAACCTAAAACAAGACAAAGATGAGTGTTTTGCTGACTTCTTAGCTCGATGGAGAAAGTTGATAGGAAAATTACACTTTGTGTTACCTTATCGGGAGATGTTGGATATTTTTATCAATAATTTACAAGAACAACTATCCTATGAATTATAAACTGCTACTTTGACCACCTTCGATCAAGCTATAGACTTAGCTCGAAGGGTGGAAGATGCTATCATTAGAAGAGGTCAGCTCAAAAGGAAAGATGATGAGAAAACATCCAGAAATCAATATAAAAATAAACAAGTTGTGGGTGACTGAGTCATCGATAGTGAGAAACATTGCTAATGTTAATACTACGAAAACAATGAAGAAGTTTATATTGAAACCTCCTGATAAACCACCCTGAGAATTTACTAGGTTAAATAAACATTTATCAACCATTCTCCCATAATTACTAGCACGAGGCTTGATCCAATTACCAACTATCCGGGAACCTGACCCAACTATACCCAGATACAGAGCTGACTTACATTGTGATTTTCATAGAGGACCTGGACACGCCACCAAATCTTGTAAAAGATTAAAACATAAAATACAAGATTTGATTGATAATAATGATATGGAGGTGCAAGCCTTCCAACCTAAACAAAATCCTTCTAATAATGCTCAAAAGAGCATTCCCCAAAATCAAAATCAGAATGCCAATCAATCATTGGACATATTTTAGCATCCTTTACCAAAACATGGTAAATAGGTGGCTAATCAAATTGAGCATCACAATGTTCCTCCTCCTACCCGATATGTAGGGACTATTAGCGGACAATTACCTGATCATGATCCTCAAATATTTGACACAACTTTATCCATAGTTATGACCAGACCTCTACATAATATTCAGACACTTGATCTTAGTGACACTGAATATGAGACTGAAATCACCTCGAATCAATCGAATAGTTTTGAAGATGAATTAGATCCTATTCAACCTATCACCAGTTCTATGGTTCCAGAAGAACCATTTCCTCGAAGAGTCACTACTAGACCATCTTCTCACCAAATAGTTTCTAATGAACAAGCCATAAACGCTAGACCAAGACCTATTCATCACTTGCAAAATAACATTGTAGGAACCATCGAAGTCATTACCAGACAACAAGCTCAAACCTCTCAACAGGATCAAACTCAAAACGATGGATCAGCCCCATTTGTTTTGAAAAATCCCAATAAAGAGAATTATGCGCCTAATGTTCAACCTAAGCCTCCTTACAATATTAATGAACAATTATCCAATACCATAGCCAGAATTTCCCTTTTGGACCTGTTAAGATCTTCGCCTACCCATAGGGATGAATTAATGCTTACATTAAGCCAAATGATGGTACCACAAAATATTCAACCTGAAGCCATGACCAATACTATCATCACTCGAGAAGTTGATTGTATTGACTTTCGAGATAAAGATATCTCGCAACATAGTTTACATAAGGATAACCCCTTATATATTACTACCTTAATTGGAGATGTAGCTATTAAACGAGTCTTGATTGATAATGGTTCATCTTTAAACATATGCACTTTTAACTTTTACCAATGATTTGGGTTTAGAAGTGATGAAATGAAAATAACTAATATGATTATAAAAGCCTTTAATGACGAGATACAAGAAACATGTGGAGTCATTACTATACCCTTGCAAGTTGGTCCTAGAACCCTAGATACGACCTTGTTTATTGTACATTTCTCGGCATCGTACAATATACTTTTGGGTCGCTCTTGGATCAATGCAATGCGAGCGGTTCCCTCTACTTTACATCAGTGTGTTAAATTCAAATTTAAAAACCAGTTGGTTACCATTCATGGTGATCCTAGACCCTTTGATATGTGCGCCTTGGCAGAACCTGTTGGAGTGCAATTTTGCCCTGCCCTGTTATCCACACATCCTAATTCTTATCATCCATCCAAACGTGTGAAACACACACCCATAACATCATCTACTCTTTCAACTACACCTATACATATAGCTCGACCATATTTTGAACAAACCACATTAGTACCTCGAAAAGATCCTAAACCTACAACCAATGCTTCCTGTCTTACTCCTATGTCTTCCATACCTATAGACTCATCCATCAATATTACTATGACATCTACATCCACTACAGGCATCCTTTATACACCCGATGATGTAGGAAATGTTCCTTCTACCTCTTATGCTCTTACTGATGAGCTCTTACTTGATTTATCTACAATTCTTATATCTGAGGAAGCCAACACTGCCATGCAGACTTCCCTCCTTTTAAATAAACTCTCGCCCTCTCCTCGTACCTTGGGCCTCCCACAACCTATGGGAAGTATCTACCAAGTTGGGAGTTGTGCTTTTATTTATAAAGGATATGATTGGGGAAGAATACCTAGGAACATTAAGACACATTGTGATGGATATGCTAGATGCTATTTTTCTAATGATTATCTTAAAGCTAAACCCATAATGCTTAAATTGGGATATAAAGGGAAAGTTTTGGGACCTTTCCAAAACGGTATGAAAGAACCTTTTGAGGTAGAACCGTGGCCTGCCCGCTGTGGTGTGGGCCTATTTTCTAGTAAGGGTCAGCCCTTTCCATTTGAGGATGATGACCATCTCGTATGTTATCAAGATTATCTAGATAAATAAGATTCTTTGTGTCCAAAGAATAATTCTTTTACCTGCAATATGCTATCCATAGCCTACCCTGAAATGATTGCCGAATTCGACAAGTTGGAAGGGGATATCTTCCATGATGTCTTCGTTGATGAACTGTTACACAACGAATTTTATTTTGATGGCTCTCTACCTAGTATAGCCCATCTTGAGGCCTCGACTCCTTAAGACGAATTATCCAAGCTAACCTTGGAATAATTACAAGAATTAGGTGTTTCATCTGCCCCACCTAATTTTGAGAGAGATTTACATATGGAAGTTGAAAATTTTATAAAGATTAACATTGGAACCGAACATAACCCTCACATACTCAATATTGGATCAAAATTGAGTCAAGAAAAACAAGATAAATACATTCCATTTCTTAAAGACTATGAAGATGTCTTTGCTTGGACATATGAAGACATGCCAGGTTTGGACCCTTCTGTAGTTATGCATCATCTAGTAGTCCATCCAGATGTTAAACCTGTTAAACAAAAACTTAGAAAAATGCATCCTAAAGTGGCCTTACTAGTCAAAGGAGAACTAGAAAAACTATTGAAAGTCATTTTTATACAAGCCATTGATTATGTCGAATGGATCTCAAATGTAGTTCCAGTAACTAAGAAAGAAGCCACTAAAGTTAGGGTTTGCACCGATTTCAGAGACATTAATGTGGCATGCCCTAAAGACAACTTTCATCTTCCCAACATGGATCAGATCATTGACTTTACTGCTGGAAGCGAAATGATATCCTTAATGTATGGATTTTACGATTACAATCAGATCGGGATAGCTCCTGAAGATCAGGCCAAAACAACCTTCATTACCCCTTGGGGAACCTTTTGTTGGAAAGTGATGCCATTTGGCTTAAAGAATGCAGGTGCAACCTATCAACGAGCTATGACTTATATCTTTCATGATATGATGCATGATATCCTACATGATTATGTAGATGATATCATAGCTCGTTCCATCAAAGAAGATGATCATTTAAATAACTTACGAATAGTATTTTATCGGTTAAGGGAATATCTTATCCGACTAAATCCAGCTAAATGCATATTCGGAGTTAAGTTCGGTAAATTATTAGGGGTTATAGTGTCTTTACATGGCATTGAAATTGACCCTCTCAAGATCGCGACTATCACAGATATGCCCGCACCCACCAATATATCAGAATTTCAACGTTTACAAGGTAAGATTCCAACTATTCATCGCTTTATCGACAAGTTGGCTGACAAAATCAGACCCTTTCTTAAGCTTCTTAAGAAAGATGTCTCTTTTCATTGGGATGACGAATTCCAAGAATAATTTGAACTCCTTAAGCAATATCTCCTCAAACCACTAGTGCTTTCCCCACTCAGATCTGATCGTCCTTTTATCTTGTATATTTTAGCTTTTGATTCTGCCTTAGGAGCTATGTTAGCTCAGCTTGATGATGAGAAGAAAGAACGTTCTAATTATTATATTAGCAGAACCTTAATCAGTTATGAAACTCGATATACCACATTAGAAAAATTATGCCTAGTAGTTGTATTTTCTACACAAAAACTACAACATTATATGCTCAGTCAGAAAACGTATGTTATTGCCAAATTCGACCCTTTGCGATATCTCATGATTCGATCGTATTTATCTGGTCACACAGCCAAATGGGTTCTTGCACTAAGCGAGTTTGAACTCACATTTATAGGACATAAGTTCGTTAAGGGTCAAATCATAGCAGATCAATTAGTTGTTGTACCCTTAGAGTCTACTCATCCCCTCATCATTGAGTTTCCTGATGAATGCCTTAAACTAGAGGTAGACCATTCAGAGCAATGGTCCCTATACTTCGACAGTGCCCGATGCATGAGTGGGGCTGGTGCGGGTATTATTTTAATATCTCTACAAAAACATCTTATTCCTCTGTCCTTCAAATTAACATTTGCTTGCACCAATAACACTGCTAAATATGAAGCTCTTATCCTTGGATTACGAGCTACCTTGGCATTGAAAATTAAAAGTTTATTGGTTTTCAATGACTCTCAACTTGTCATAAATCAAATCAATGATGTTTATCAAACCAGAGATGATAAATTACGTCCATATAAAGCATATGTTTTGCAGTTATTATCCTTGTTTGATCAAGTTACTTTGGAAGCTATTCCTCGAACTAGCAATCGTGCGGTCGACGCTATGGCTACAACTGCATCTCTTTTACCATTGGAGTTAGACGATGAATATGCTACCATCATTATTCGTCGACTCCAAGAACCCGCTTCAAGCAAATCATGCTTAGAACCTTTGGACATGTTTCTCATCAATGAAACAACTCCTGAACCTTGGTATACTGATATATTCAATTTTTTACAGCAAGGAACCTTCCCTGATGGTTGTACTAGCAACCAGCATAGGTTATTACCTAGACAAGCAAGTCGCTTTGTGATTATTGGTAATATCTTGTACAGAATATCTTTTGAAGGCATCTTACTGAGATGTTTGAATCTAGAAGAATCTAAATCAGCTTTGAATGAAGACCATAATGGATCTTGTGGGGGACATTTTAGTGGTAGTGCCATTGCTAAGAAACTCCTTCGGATAGGATATTTTTGGCCTACCATGGAAAATGATGCACATAATTATGTGTGACATTGCGACAAGTGCCAAAAACATGCTGACCTTGTCCATGCGCCTACACAAGAACTGCAGGCTATTTCATCTCCTTGGCCCTTTTCAAAATGGGGCCTCGACATTATTGGAAAAATCAACCCTGTGTCATCCGATGGACACAAATTCATCATAACCGCCATTGAGTATTTCACGAAGTGGGTTGAAGCTATGCCATTAGCTTCTTGCACAGGAACACAAGTTTCCAAGTTTATTTTTAATCAAATGTTTGGAATTCCTGCCAATCTCATTTTCGATAATGGAACTTGTTTCAAAAATAAAGATGTCAAGAAATTATGTCAAAAATATAAAATACAACATCGCTGGTCCACTCCCTATTATCCTTAGGGTAATGGTCAAGCAGAAGCATCTAATAAAACCTTAATCAAAATTCTCAAAAAATTGGTTAATAAATCCGGTCGATATTGGCACATTCAATTATATCCGGCTTTGTGGACCTATCAAACTAGTGTTTGAACCCCCATCGGAACTTCATCTTTTGTCTTGGTCTATGGTGCTAAAGTCATTTTTCCCTTTGAATTAGAAGTTCCTTCTTTAGCTCTACTACTTCAAGATACTAAAGTAGGAGATGAATATCGTGCTAGCAGATTTAGTCAGCTAGAACTTCTCGATGAAAAGTGCATCAATGCTTTAGAGCATCTTCGTGCCTACCAAATCAAGCTTAAGCGAGCATATCTTAAGAAAGTTCATCCTCGATCCTTTGAGATCGATGACCTTGTCTTAAAAGAAAATAAAAAAAATACTAATGCAACTAACAACCTTAAAGGTAAATTCGAGCCCAACTGGCTTGGACCATATGTCATCACTGCTAAATTTGGATCAGGAGCATACAAATTATCAAAGAGCTTAAATAACCTATGAACATTATGCATCTTAAACGTTACTATGCATAAAATTGGTCAATTCATCATTGTATATATTTTTTTTGCATATTATTTCCTTTTAGTCACTTATCTAAAACCGTTCCAAAAACAATCACCTTGTATTTCTTTCAATTCATAACTTAAAATCAAAATTCAAAACATCCAAATCATCAAAATCTTCAAAAACATATTTTATTTTGTACCTGTCAAACTGGGAAGTGTTACAGTTATATTTTTAGTTATTTTGGATAAATTAGCATTTATTTGGAATCCCGCACTTTCACATTCACATGAATAAATATCTTGATTTATTTGGTATGATTATTCATCTCTCTTATATCAAAATCCACAGTTGAATTAAATAAAGTTTTGAGCATAGAGAACTAATCTTGTTATTTACTTGAACTAAGTATATCTTTTCACATTAAAATGATTTCATTGCAAATTCGATATGATGCTACATAGTAGAAACGGTTTCCTAAGAGAAAATTTTCCCCTGCTATCCTATCATGCACATGGTCTAGAATCTTTGAGAATTGACAAAAGGACAAGCTCACCCCTACCCAGAATAAAAATCCCTTGCTCTATAGCTAATCCGAGCAAGTATCCCTAGCATAGGAAGCAAAGAAAAGTTCAAGAAAAAGAGAAAAAGAAAAAGGTTATTTTATATCATCTCCACAATATTTCAGTATTTGCTCAAATATCAAGCAGAAATTCAAAAGTACAAAAAAAAAAAAGAGAAGAAACAAAAGAGAAACGCAAAAGCAAAATGCAATAAAATCCTTTCCCTACCCCTTGAAAAGAAAAGAAGGGTGAATGAGCTTGAATCCCTAGAATTCTCAATTATTCGAAAATTGTGAGGTAAGCCCCATAACAGGTGGTTTGTGCCCAACCCACTTGGCCTTGGGTAATCCCTAGCGTGGCGATATGTCTGTCACATTAGCGACCTTTTTTGTACGAGACCTCGCATCAACTTATGGATTAGCTAGCTCTTGATAACCTAACTTACATAGTAGCCTGGTATGGTTACATGCATATAAATCATGGTCAACAAACATTCATTTGGTCAAGGCAAATTACTTGTATCAAATTATCTTGCTCAAAATTGGTGAATGAACAATCAATCGCACACACATTTGTATTTGAGAGATTTTGTATCATTATGATAAATCAAGATCGATAATGAACTATCCCAAATAGTTTGGGAGTACTTCTAATCCCTGAGAGAAGAGATACCCTGCTGTAGACCGAATTATCGTAGTACTCAATCGTAGCGGTGGAGCTCTACCTCTCCTTGCTCCATCCTCAGCCAACGGACTCACTTGATGTGAGCTAGCTCCTGCCCATCCTCTGCCCACCCAGGGTGCTCTTGCCATGGCCTCCAGGTGATCTAGTATGGTATGAGGTCATCTAGCAACCTCTGTGACATCGACAGATCTATCCACCGCTGTGACCCCCGTTGCAACCACCAATAGAAAACCTGGGGCCTCTCCCGGTAAACCCCTGTCATTGGAAGCCCTATCGGCCTTCGCATTGCAATGTGCTTCCAGCACCAAACCTGCAGTAGCAATTTCAAAACCAGACATCGACCTCCCTTGTATACGACCCCATACAAGATCCTATACAAGCGGCACAGAACAAAGCTGCCCCATGCAAATCTATGCCCGTGGTCTCTCATGTCGTAGACTATGTCTGAGAGCACCCATGGTAGTCTACATCCGCTCTGGTCGCACAACAGTAAGCCACTGACAACTCCTACCAAAACTCGTGTCAGCCTAGATTCCCCAGGCATCTACCACAGTGACTCGATGTTCACTCCGCCCTTCTCCAGGGTGAAGCTCGGGTCTCCCATGAGCCTCATCATCGCCTAGCCCTGATTGGCCACAAGCGTCATCAACCGTCCCTCTATGGGGATCCTCATGATCCTCCATACGTCCTCTAGAGTGGGAGCCATCTCCCCTGTCGGTAACCAAAAATAGGACGACCCTGGATACCACCTCTTTGCTAGGGTTGTCAGTAGCCCCATGTCAGTCGGTACTTGTGGCATCTCTGCCACATGCTGCAGATCGACTTGTCCGAGTCGGTCACACTCTGCCTGGTCAAGTGAGGCTATGTCATCTCTTAGCCCATCGTACTTCCATTCTCGGCTCTTTAGTAATCCCTTCTGTAAAACAAACAATAAAACAACAAAATCATTAATAACTTAATCATTCAAATTAAACAACTTAAAATCAAATTTTAAATGATATCGTCCACCATTGGATGATATCGTCCCACATTGGGCAAAATCATCCTTTGTGAGGACGAAATCGTCTTCGATTTTGCAACTTGGGAATCGCCCCTTGTTGGACGAAATCGGGACGATTTCATCCCGACAGCGTCGACGACCTAAAAACGACCATGATTCCCCAAACAATCAAATTTAAATCTAAAGGTTTGCACAAAGTTAAATCAAACCTAATCTACTAGGATTAGATCCTTACCCATAGCCCGCATCGGACCTCTGTCGCTCTGTGCGCTGTCTCCACCATTTTTCTTCTATGTAGAGCTCTGGAACAGTAAAAATGAATAATAAAAAACAATGAATTAGGGTTTTACCCTATTTTTCTTAATTTATTTAAAAATCAACATTTTAAATCTTTATTTTTTTGCGTTTTTACCTCAAACGTTCGATTTGGGTAAAAACACGGAGGGGGCACCATAGTCAGCACTCGTACAATTCGACAAAGAATCGTCATCTAAAAAATTGAGTATATTTTTGCTTTCTTGTAAAACGAGAAAAACTCATCTTTAATGCATTTTCTTTGAAAAATTCGCTAAAGAGGGGGAGAAATGTAGCACCCTAAAATTGGCACGGTTAAAACCTTAGTAAAAAGATAAAATATAGAATTTCAACCCCAAACTGCCCGTTAAACAGCCTTTTACCCGCTTTCCTCATTTTTCATGCCATTTTTAGGATTTGTTTTGACCTTTGGACGATATCGTCTCAGATTAGACGAAATCATCCCCGATATGACGAATTCGTCTGGAACAGAATGTCCAGACGATTTTGTCCCAAAACCAAATTTTCATAATTAGCTTCTGTTTCAACAGCCTCTCCAACTCGGGCAAAAGCGTGTCGGCACAGTTGGAGATTTCTTTGTTGGAGATCTCCCAGATTGGGATGATCCCCAACCTCCCAAACCTCTTTCTAATCCTATATAAACTAGGATTTTTCTAGTTTATCCCCCGGTCTCCCCTGCCTCCCTGCCTAATTATTGCTTGCATTTGGTATTATGCATTTTTTTATTGTAGGAATTCTACTGTTTTTCAGTCGGAGCTAGCTTGGATCGTCGTAGATGATCTCGGACGATTTTGAACGATTTCGTACGATTGGAGGCGATCCTGACTGTAGTTCAGATTGAGGGCAGTCCGAGTTTAGAGTTTGCATTCTCTTAAGCTTTTCTGCATCTTTCATAACATATCTCTGCACTGTTTTAAGTTATTATGTTTTATGCATCTTGGAGTTCACCTCATTTAGCGTAATTGCATGATAAAGATAAAATCAATCATTAAATTTGTTGCATTTCCTCATTTGTTATTAGACACTATTATTTAGACATGTTTGATGTTATTTCTACCATTATCCCATTTGGTATTTTGCGTCTATTTTTGTGATTGTAGGTTTCTGACGAATTCGTCTTACGAATTCATCATATTTCAGACGATCCTGTCTAATTTTAGATGACCTGCTATGATTTGAGACGATCCTAAGAAATATCAGATGATTACATACAAACTGAGATGATCTGAACTGCTACAAGACTCAGAATCTCCATCAGACATCCGAAACCAGGTATGACTTCTTCTAGTTAGTATATTCTTTGTTATTTGCATCCATTTTTGTTTTCTGTATTCGTTTAAATCTGCATTGGCATATAGAATAGCTTAGATTCATATTGGCCAAACCTAGGAGTTGAATGATCAAGCATAAAAATGAACACATCAAACACACTATCAACCTAGGCGTGGAAACTGCCATTCAAAAGTTTCCTGGTGAACCCACCATCCGTCAAAAATTCACCCTTATACACCTCCCCGAGAGGCGGGACCTTCAAAAGGCCTCTTAGTCCGAGGTATTGTCCCATCCTTTTCACATCCCCCTTCCGGGAACGGATCCTATAGCCTGAAGGTAAGGGTACAAAAAATTTGGAGCGATACAATTACTCTACTAAGATGTAATGTGTAGACAGTAGAGGTGAAGTTTTGGTATTGTAAAAGATGTTGTAGAAAAATATCAAGAAAAAGGATGTTGAATTTTGAAATATTTGTATTTGCAAAGAAAATTAAAGAAGATTCAAAAAATAAAAAATAAGAATTCAATTTTTTTTATGAAAAATATGCAGGTATTTGCTATAGCAACTCAATTGAGATGAGAATTATATTTGTTTCTAAACTCTCAATCTCTAAAGAAGAGAGTTGTGATTTTTCAAGGGTGGAGGGACCCAAGTACAACCTCTTTTTCTTCGACAAAAAAAAATAGTATTAGCTTAGTTGATTATATTTCTCAACTTTCAAGGAGACCCATGTTTGAATCTTGTTAAGAGACACAAATAATTGTCAAAATATTGTAATATGACTATGTGATCATGATGTAATACGAGTGGGGTCGATTTAATCCCATATAACCAATTAAAAAATCTATATAATAATACCTATATTATTATATGGTAAAAATAAACTAATTTTTTTTTTTTCTTCCTTTTGAAGTATATATTTTATGTTTTTGTTGTTTGCTTCTAAGGGTCTTTGGATGTGTTCACCTATGAATTTCAATGTATATATCATATGAGTTGGTTCTTAAATTAACAATTGCAATTTGAGTGCTCGATATTTTGTTGGGTAGAAAAGAAGGTTGAATTGAGGGTTGTTAAAATTAAATATAGTAATAGGGATTTTCATAGGGTATATTATCTTTTATTAATTCGTTCAAGTTGGAGGCATATCAAACATGAACTTATTTCTAGGTACCTAGTAATAGGTATTTACAAACATGAACTTATGTCTCCCTTGATATATGAGACTAGGTGTTGTCGAAGATCTAAAACAAGGAGCAATTGGGTGGTCAAACATCTTACACTAGTTAAAGAGGTTCAAGTTATTAAAAATACCTTCCTTTCCATGCATGTCTATTACTCTTTATCATTGTTTTTGTCGAAAAAAAATAACCTAAAGTTGTTCCAAATTGTTAGGGATATTCTCTTGAAAAAATGATATGGCACCAAAGTTATGGAATAGTTGTGCATTTTTTGATCATTAAGGGGTAGTTGAGAATTATTTACCTATTTTTACAAGGTAAATGTCTTGTTGTGAAATGGATTTGTAGGGTCATTAAATAATTTGAGAGTTAGAAGTGTTTTATTTATGATAAAATCAATGAATTGTTGGATCAAAATAGATCTGATAAACTTTATTCAATACACATAAATTTTTATACATCATCATAGTATAAGATTAGCCTATAACAATCAAGCATCTAATATGATTTACATAACAACCATCTAACTATAGCTCATAAAAAATATTAACATGAGATTCTAGCTAGATAATTATAGGTTATCTAAAATCTATCTCAACTACAAACTAAATAATATAATAATTATTTCTAACATCCCCCCTTATTACATTATTTAGGATAAGTATATATTCTTGCTTTGGCTACTCTAGCTCATGGCTCTAGTTGCTTTAGATTTTGCTTAGATAAACACCTCTAGGTCTATCACCTTTGGGTCTACCTCTAGGTTTACCTTTAGGTCTATCTCTATGTCTAAGAAAGTTAAGTACTCTTAGAATACTTAAGCAAAAATGGGATTTGTTGCTAGTTTACATGGTCTTGCTCATGAGTTTTTGAACTTGTTCATTTACGTGGTCTTGCTCATAAATTTTAGAACTTTCTAGTTTATGTGGTCCTGCTCATGACAATGGTTGTTTGATATTATTCTTGATTGGCCTCACTTTGCTTCAACTATAAGTGTCCTTATGGTAATATTCTCATCCTACTAGATAGCATGGATAACCAGTTGTTGTAACCGCTAGGTGTACTAGAGTAGATCACTACTTATGAGGTTCACTCTATTATTGATCTCATGAGTATACCCCTCCTCAATATGAACTCATATTTTATACGAGATGTTGGTTGCTGCCAAAAATACACCATATTTAGGGCCATTACAAGTGAATTTATGAGGTTTACTTGGATTATTTTGAGGAGTGTCGAGTACTATCAAGAATGCACTCCATATTAAAATAAACTATGTTAAAAATGAGCCTTAAAAATCCCAAATTGAAGGATAGAAAATGAAAAACTTAGTCATCCATGGGAGGAGCATTTGGCTCCAAATGCTCCTCCTACTCTACCATTGTTTTGGGTTTCTACTTGACCCAAGTAATACTTGGATTTAATTTAAGCTTCATGGCAATCCAAATGAGAGCCATAACTATAGTAAGAGATGTCTTCTTTTTACATCTAATCATAGCTACAACGTTTCCTCAAATGGGATGTCATCGTCATGATTCAATATAAAATTAAATCAATCATATGTTGGGAATAGATCTTTCACAAATTAAAAATTTTCTCCAAACATGAGGCTTGATTTTAGACATCAAATTTTAGATAATATGTAGTAGAAGGATTGGAGGAGCTAGTTTTGTCTCACGGGTGAGGGTGACTTCTTGTCGGTCATCTCTTCATCATGCATAAAGTTATGCTCACAAAAATATCTTAAGAGGCCAGATCTGGTTCCTCCATCATTCATGGTCATGTTTCTTGAAGCAACAATCCTTCTTGCATGCATCTTAGCACACGAACTCATTGTAGAATATAAGGCTTTAAAATTACAACACAACTTGTTGCTTTGCAGATCTACTTTCTAAAATTTTAGCACTGATTGTTGCTTCTTATGGATCCAATTGATCACATAGCATCATTACTGATGGGTTTGTTGAAATTACTACTTTTCTCATTAACTTCAAATGCACCATCAATTTTTGTAGGTGGACCAAATTTGTTCTACCTTTTAACTCTTTCCCTACCAAAATTAGCAGTCTCTGCAATGGTGCTTTCAAAAAACTCACATGGAGCAAACTGAGGAAAGTAGGACAAAAAATAGAATTTATTTCTTGACAAGACTCAACAGAAACATTGGTAGAGCTCAACATCACACACCATAGTGGAGCGACCAATGGTGCTACCTTGGTGATAACATCGAATGCCTTATAAATCTGATGGTTTTCCAAAAACCAAAAACTAGGCATCCCCAGTTTAGACTGGATGACATCAAATTTAGATGTTTTGAAGTAAAAGGATAGTATGACAACCATTGTGTCCTCCATTGCTATTCTTATCAAACATGTTATAATTAGTTCCAGTCCCACCCCCTTTTTTAATTGTTGGACAATTCTTTTTATTGATAGCAATAATGATAATATTTTTGCCATATTTTTTTTCTTTCTTTGGGTCAAAGTAGTCTAGGAGCACATGTTAGCTCAAAATCTTGTTTATTAGTGATCTAGTGTGGAATTCTATAGGAAAACTCATTCCCCTCAATCTGGACCATATGCTCCTCCTTTGTGTATTCGATTTACTTTTCTTTTTCATCAATACCCTTTAAGATTAATTCATTGATGATGGTAAGGATTATTCTATAGATGTGATAGGATCTGGCCACTTTATCGAGTTCTTTTGGTGGTTGTTCAACCTTGGGTATCGAGGTGCTCATCTTTGATCAACCAATGAGTCACTTCAGGAGGGTATCCTAGGACTCCTCCATGGTTGTTACACAAATCATTCACATAACATACATATAGGACACATAGTTGATCCTCAATTGGCACTACAATCCTCCATAGTGCACATATGTGACCCCATATCTAAGAAAAAATACCATCAACACCACCTCGACCTATGGGAAAGGAGAGAATTGCCAAAAAGAAAATTCTCCCCTCAATACTTTTGGAAAGACAAGCCCACTCTGATACCATTATTGGATCAAAATAAGATCCGATAAAATTTATTCAATATGTATCAAATTTTATACATCACCATAGAACAAGATTAGTCTATAACAATCAAGAATCTAATCTGATTTACATAACAACCATCTAACTATAGCTCATCAAAAATATTAATGTGAGCTTTGTTAGCTTTCAAAGCTATAGACTTAAAGAAAATGCAATAGCAAGTAATGAAATAAGCAAGCAATATTATAACTATGATAATGGTAATATAATATATATGCAAATAGCATTAGAAACTTCTGAAATCACTCATAAAATAGCCATTAATATATCCTCACAAAAATAGTACAATACTTTGAAAGTATCCAGTAAGTGTCACAGAAATCAAGGCTATAACATTTCAAAATAGACTTTCTACAATGACTCTTGGCCTTCCATATTCCTATGACTCTCCTTATTTCTATAGATGTATGCATGATAGACATGTGTGCACATGCATACCTAACTAGGACACTTGTTCTTCCTATTCTAAAATACTCATGTACATGTGGATAACATGCACATTTACATCATAGCAAATTCTTGTGCATTTATTCCATTGCATAAATTAAACCCTAATATAGACATGTTCCAAATAATGTAATATATTCCAACACCCCCCTGTATTACATTATTTAGTTATTGACGACTTTAGTCTTCAATATGGATCTTCATATTTGTGGCCTTGCATTTGATTTTTCTGCTTGAGCTTCACCTCTTTACTTGAATATGTATTCTGGCTTTGGTATTTTTGTTTTTTTCCTTCCAATTATGTTGTCGAAGAAGTTCATATATTTCTTGTATCCACCTTTGTACCTTGAGAAATATACTTGAGAAAATTCACTAATGAAGTTTCTTGTCATTGTATATATCCAATCAAAGAAATGATTTTATTTGTACCAACAATGTCTTTGAGAATGATTGGTTCCTCCATAAATTTTACAACTATGGAGATTCCAACATCTCTCTACCTTGTGCTCATATCTATTACAATGATTGCACCTATTTTCTGTAGCCAAATCTCTTTGACCATTTTGTCCTTCATAGCAACTATTTTTGTCAATCTTTGTTACTGATTTAATGTCACTATGTTTTGTTACAAACTTAGTCCCTTGTTTATTGTTGTTGATCTAACTTGTATATTCAACACCTTCATACTTTGATATGATTCCTAATGCTATTGGTTGTTTCAATCCCTGTTCATGTTTTTTTGATCCTGTATCTTCATCTCTTATAAAATTTGAACAAAAACCATTAGTATAATTAATACAATCATTAGAACGATATTTTTCAGTATCAATATGATCTTGTGCATCATTGCATCTATCATCATCTAAATCTATGTCTTCATAAATTGAACAATCATGAATTGTATTCAAATCACTTGTATCACATATAGCATCAATATTTGTAGTAGGTTCTTCTATCTTTGTCATGCAATCTAAGTCACTAGTGTCAATGCTTGCATTGCAATATTCTCTTTCATTTTGATAAACATCATGATTTGCATCTTTATCCATTTGAAGAAGATCACTAGTATCATAGCATGCATCAATCATTAATGGTTTTGATTCTATGGTATTGCAACATGAATCTACCATCATAGGTCTTAAGTCATTTGTATCATTAGAAGCATTTTTCATTTCTATCTTGTTCTTTACCTCTTCAACCTTTTCATGTTCTTTCATCTTAGAAACATTAAGAGTGACAATGCCTTTGTAGATTATTTTCCATAGATTGGTGGGTATAGTAACAAAATCTTCATAGTAGTTATTAGCATTACCAAGAACACTTTGCATGCATTTTTGAAGTACAAAATAGTCCCCTTTTTTTGCTTCACTGGTAATATCACCAACCCTATTGTTCAAAGCATTTGTTTCATCAATGTATCTGTTCTTCAAATCTTTAATCATGTATTCTTGTCTCGAATTCTTGTCTTTGAGAACATCATTAGAAAGTAAAGCCATAAACATTACTTTTTCTATATCATTTGGTAATGTGAAAACATCTTTTGAGTTCATTTATGCTTTACCAATTTCTGAATTTAAGTATTCTCTTAGTGTTGCAAAACTATTATTTTTGGCATCTCTCATGATTGATTGCAAAACCTTCTTTTTCTCTATAGAAGTATTCCCTTGACTTTCAATTTTTTCTATCATCATTTGTGTACATTGTTTTAGTAATTGCAATTTTTTCTTAGTATTTTCTAGTGAGTCATCTTGAATATAAATTTCTTCTTCTTGAAAGCCTAAGTCTTCTCCAATGTAAATTAGTTCTTGTAGACATAGTTCTTCTTCTTCAACTAATTCTAACAACTCATGAAGTTTTGGTTTTTGAGTTTTTAGTTTTAGATTACGTGTTTTCCTTTGCCATGTTCATTTGATGTAGGCTCCCTTATGAATCTCTAGTGTTCAATTTTGATTTTTAAAAGTTTAATTTTCTAAAAAATTCATGTAGAATTCCTTGCGTTTTCCTAATGTAAAAATTTAAAAGACAATAAAATTTGCAAACTAGTGTTTTAATTTCCAATGTGGACAACCTTATATATCCTAATTTAAACAAATTAAAGTTTTAAAATTACCAAAATACTGTTGAATACCTTATGGCAAGATATTTGCAAATATTTAAATTTTAAATTGAATAAAACTTCCAAAAATATATCTCCCGTGTGCCACTTTAGTCAATAGTTTAAAACACTTTGTTAAAAGGAATAACTTCCTTATAGCTTCCTTTAGAAAACTTAAATCAATTAATATACTCCAGAAAGTTTCAAAAATATATACGTCTGCGTTGTATACTGTTCTATTTAATGTTGACTGCACTTTGACTTTGTTGGTGCCTTGTTTAATAATTTCTTCTATGCGTGGTAATGCTCCTTCGCGTATAATGGCTAGATTTTGTTGGACTTTGCAAACTGATAGTGCTTCTACCTCGTGAGCTTCGGTATGCGTGCCGTTATTGTTAGGATAGATAGATAGGTATTAACCTTGAACGGAATTTCAATCAATCATGGTTTGACTGTTATTTCCACTACGTAACTACTTTTATAGTGGGGCCCTTTGCTTTGTAGGGATAAGGTCATTTTTAATGTAAGTTTAGTGGCATATTCCATGATTGAAATTTGGACTGTTATTTTCACTACCCAACTGCTTCTATAGTGGGGCCCTTTGCTTTGTAAGGATAGGGTCATTATTTTTTATGTAAGTTTAGTGGCATATTACATGAGTGGAATTTCGACTGTTATTTCCACTGCCCAACTGCTTCTATAGTGGGGTCCTTTGCTTTGTAGGGATAGGGTCATTTTTTATGTAAGTTTAGTGGCATATTCCATGATTGGAATTCCGTTCACGTTAATACCTATTTATCTATCTAATAGATGGGAATCCATTACATCCACAACAGTGTTAGTAGGATTTGAATCTTGGGCTGTCCCCTATAATCCCTGGGACGTCTTGTTTATGTTGACCGGGTGTGAGATGTATCTAATGATAAAAATAGCTCTTCTCTACTCTATGTGGCTCTCCCTCAACTCGATGGTTCTTTCTCCTGAGCAAATGCCAGCTTCGCTTCTTTTATGGGCTCTAAAAACTGGATGACATCTTTTTCTCAGGCTTCTTAACTTGGATAGAATATTTGCTTCTCCACCTCAAGCTAGTTGCACAACTTTGCTTTGGTGATGTTCCTTTGCTCCTATGTTTAAATGATTCTCCCTGTGGCAGTATATAAAAGCATTGATGATACTTCAACGTTGCAGGTTTCGCTAGAGCTTCTTAGAATGGAGCTAATGGTGGCTATTTGCTTTGCTTCTCCTTCTCAACTTGGTGGCTCGGCTTCTATGCTCAACGTTGCTTCCTCTTAGCTCGGATAGCACTCTTTACTTACTTGTCCTTCTCTATTCAATACTGTATACTGACTTCTTAATAATTTTGCTTGTCTTTATGCTGCCCAAAACTTGCTGAAATGTCTGCAGGTTTGATGGTAATAGCGAGCTCCAACTTGCAGCTTCAAAACTTTACTTTCTCCAATTTGCTATCCAATATCTTCAAATTTGCAGCTCTTCTCTATTTCAAATGCTGCCCAAAATGCATCTTACTTTTCTTTTAACTTGATGTTTATAATTTGCAGCCAAACTTGCTCCTTATTTCTTTTTTTCAAATAAGACTTAACTTAGATCTTTGTTGTTTTAATTTGGCAGATTTTTGGACTCAAATGCGACAACCTTCTATTGCTGGAAAACATTCTATTTCAATTTCCTTTTTTAGAATATAATAAAACTAATATGGTGCTCTCAAATACTTAATGTAAAACTGATTTTAATGCTCAAATAATAAACCCATATTGCACCAATATCTCATACCTTTTTGGTCCTCTTCTGTAACTAATTTCTTTGGTGATTTGGTTCACCTTTTTGCCAACTCAATCTTGTAAAATTTGCAGCTTTACCTCCTTTCACTCTGCTGCTCTAAACTTATCAAATTTGCAGCTCTAATTGCTGCTCAAATACCAACTTGTTTGCTGCCCAAAAAACTCTCTCAAATCTGTCCCAAAGTACTCTAAAGATGCAACTCTTTCTTTCTCTAGTATTGTCCACAAATCTGATTTTTTGACTTCAAAACTTTTTTGATTTTGTTTTCTTGAACCCTGAAACTTGCAGCTATTAGTGCTGCCCAAATGTTGTCCAAAGTTCTATAATTTTTGCAGTCAATCCTTCCTATGTTTTGCTGTCCAAAAACTATCTCGAAATTCTCCAAATTGTTGCCTTCTCTTTCTGTCAAATTCTGCCTCGATCTCCTTCAATTGGCTTTCCAAAAAGCTTATTCAAAGCTTTTCCAAATCTGAACTTTCTTCTTCAATTCTTTGGATATTTTATCACTCTTTTGGTGGGTTCTATTTGTCACACTATGCTACAGATTTTCTATGCTCAATAGTGGATTTTGACACTTTACTTCTACTTTGATTTGTGCACTTAATCTTAACTCAATGCAAGCTAATTTTCTCCTTATTACTCCTTTAAATGATCTCTTAAGAATAAATTAGATATGCACTACAATCTATTCAACTATTAAACCTTGAATTTGATGTTTAATAAACCTTAATAGTAAACCAAATATAAGTGTTCAAATACTGAGCCTTTTGCACGAGAGTTGCATACCTTTTGATGTTCGTATGATGATAGATTTCTTGGTGATCTAAATCACCTGATTGCTGTCCTCGAATCTGCACTTTTAATAGAGCCAAGTCCTTCTTCAATTTGCTATCCTTAAATCTCTAAAATCTACTTGGAAGCTCTTCCAAGTTTTGACTCAATCTCACCTTCAATTTTTGTTTTAAAAATCAGCAACCTCCTTCCTTTTGGGCTTGTTTTCATATGGAGACAATTGTCCCAAATTCTTCTATCGAGAAATTTTCCTTGCTAGAAATCTTCTCTAACGACCTTCTTCTCTTGGACCTTCTAGATTATGTGGCTCCTCCCAGTCTCTCTTGTGGCTCTCTCAATTTCCTATCCTATTGATCTACCGTGGCTTTGATACCACTATTAGATTTTGAAGCTATGGACTTAAAGAAAATGCAATAGCAAGTAATGAAATAAGCAGCAAACAATATTATAACTATGATAATGGAAATCTAATATAGATACAAATAACATGAGAAAATTTTGAAATCATTCATAAGTAGCCATTAATATATCCTCACAAAAATTGTACAATACTTTGAAAGTTTCCAGTAAGTGTCACATAACTCAAGGCTATAACATTTCTAAATAGACTTTCTACAATGACTCGTGGATTGCTATGACTCTTGGCCTTTCATATTTCTATGACTCTCCATCTTTCTATAGATGTATGCATGATAGACATGTGTGCATATGCATACCTAACTAGGACACTTGTTCTTCCTATTCTAAAGTACTCATTTACATGTGGATAATATGCACATTTACATCATTGCACATTCTTGTGTATTTATTCTATTGCATAAAGTAAACCCTAATATAGACATGTTCCAAATTATGTAATATATTCCAACAAGCTTATAGATAAATAATTATAGATTATCTAAAATCTATCTCAACTATAAACTAAATAATGTAATAATTATTTCTAACATGAATTTCTACATATTAACATGTGGAATGTTATAGGATTGAAGATAATATTCTTAATACCAATATTTTTTAAATTGAAAACCTCTCTTCCCTTACAAAGTATTTGTACAAATGAGTAGGAATGTATAGGCACCGTATTTGGTAGGGGCTTCATTTAACATGGATTAAGCTTCCCTACATCTAACTTTTTATGGAGTAGACTTGTCAATTAATATGGTAGTCATTTGGCTTTACTCTTTAGCTATGAGATAAACACTTACATTAATAGGGGATCCATATATTTATGGACTTATGGAGCTTAAAGAAGAATCATTAGAATCTTTGACTTGTCCTTAAACAACAATTTTCAATCTATAAGAAATTGATATAAGTCTCTATCCAACTTACCCATGATCTTGTCAGTGGTTATCTTCTATTAAAAATCTCCACAAATAAAATATATAGTTCATGAAAGGATAGAATTTGGTTGAATTGTGTGCATATGAATAATTTGTTTCTCAAACCATATACAAAGATTCTCTTTATGGGATTAAGATTGTAAACATGATTACTAATAACTAGATTATATCCTTTATTCAAGACATAAGCTAAACCTGTTAGCTTTTGATGAGTATATGATATAGAAAATGCAACCACAAGATGCAAGATAAGCAAGCTATGATATCTATATGATAATGACACTATAATATGTAGGAAAACAAAGAGATAAATATTTGTAATAACTCAAAAATATACCATTAATAAAATCTCACAAAAATAGTACAATGCAGTATAATGGAGGACATGAACACTCCATAAACTATTTTAGAGGGACTACATTGTACCACACTACCAATCTATACTATGCACTCTCTATATTCTCTCCTCTCTTAATTTCACTCATTATAAGGCCTTTATATAGGAAGATAAGTTCCTTGGCACTTACTCTACTTTTGACTCATGTACATGTGGACTACATGCACATTTACATCATTGCACATTCTAATACTTGTGCATTTATTACATGTTGAAGTAACTACATAACTTTACTCTAAAGTAAACTCCTACTCTAGTAATGTACCAAAGGTTGTACATTGATATGTACCCAATAATGTAATATATTCTCTAACACCCTTTGTATTACATTATTTGGGTATTGAAGACTTTAGTCTTCAATATGGATCTTCATCTTTAGATGTTCTTCAGCTTGATCTGGTCCTTTGTATTATCTGAAATTCACCTTGCACTGTATACCTCCTTGATTTGGTTCTTCTTCTTCTTCTTCTTCTTTATTATTGTTTTTAGAATCAGTTACTGCACTTTTAGAGGTGGACGTACTGTCACCTGATTCTTGTAAAAGTATTTTCTCTTTGTCTTTGTCCTTTTTATCATTTTCTAGGTTTTGTATAGAATCTTCTGAACAAACACTTAAGGAATCATGATAAAATTTTGTGTTAGTGTTGGACATTTTGAGCTTATTTAGTTGTCATTGATGTCAAGGTAAAAATTCATCATTAATGTCATGGAGCACACCATCAATAGTACCAGTAACATTGCAAAGAGTTGAAGAATAAGTTGGCAAAATATTGTTTTATGAAGGTTTATGGCAAACTCATGGTGGAAGATTAAATGGTTTTATTAAAATCATTATGAGGATATAAAATTCTCCTCACACATTGAGATGGCAGTTAAGATTTTAAAAAGACCCACGGTGGAAGAATTATTTACAAATTTAAAGGTTTAAGTTTAAACCCAAGGAAGGCTTTAATCTCCTTAAAGCTAAAGTTTAATAATATAATTTATAAAATTTAAATTCCTTAGAATTTAAATAATTTATAAATTATAAAGGTTGGAATGTATTGACATCATCAAACAAGTGGGAGCGCCGACATCTAAACAACAAAGGGATTTCATGTATAAATTAATGCTAAAGAGGCATTCAAAACATACCCCTCGACATTATTATGCATGCAACAAGTTTGAAACGTTTTTGGTGAAATCATGATTGTTGAGGAAGAAGACAAGGATTCGCTTGTCTTTAGCGCTAGGTAAAAGACAAAAGGAAAAGAGCTTTTTGGTTAAATCACAAAGGACACAATGGTCCATTGGCAGCGCATGTTTTTTAAAGGCATTGGGAGTTGAGGAGTCCACGATCGATTCGCATGGACGATTGGCATGGTCGACTTGAGCGCCAAGGAAAAGTTTTGATCGTGTTCGATTTTGAGTGCCAGGTGTGGTAGAAGGAGCATGAGGTGCTCATGGAGTGTTAAGGGTGAGTCTAGCACACGCGGTGGCTAACTCCATGGCTAGAGCGCTCGTGGGAGCAAAGATTGTGGGTTCAAATCCCACTAAGTGGTAAAGGTAATTTTTGATTAAATTTTTATATTTTTTTTGAAAATTTTTGGAAAAACTTGTATTAAAACAAAGATCATTTACAATTTGGGAAGAGACTTTTCCCAGCCATAGTCAGAGAGAACACATGCTTACAACAGTAAAATAAGATTTGCAATGGAGCCAAATCTCTTAAACCATTAACTAGCTAACAGGGGAGACGATGAATCTGACATTCAAGAGTGGAGAGACTCCTTCCCCAATGGCCTAAGGCACGATCCTACAGGTTTCAATGTTCACACAATGTGAGATGTTGCCAAGGGGATCGGTTTGGTCTATTGATGCAACTTGTCACGATATCGTGACACTTTTTCCTTCTTCTCCTTTGGCCACGACAAAGCACATATTTTCTCCTTTGGCCACGACAAAGCACATATTTTCTCCTTTGGTCGCGAAAATGCAACATGTCATGATATCACGACACTTTTTCCTCTTCTGGCCGTGACGTTGCAACATGTCACGATATCGCGACACTTTTTCCTCTTTTGGCCGCGACAAAGCTACATGTCGCGATATCGTGACACTTTTTTCTTTTGGTCGCGATGATGCAACATGTCGTGATATCGTGACACTTTTTCTCTTTGGCCGCGACAATGCAACATGTCACGATATCATGACACTTTTTCCTCCATTGGTCGCGGCAATGCAACATGTTGCGATATCGCGACACTTTTTCTCCTTGGGCCACGGCTTTGCAACATGTTGCGATATCGTGACACCTTTGCCTCCTTTGGTCGTGACGAAGCAACATGTTGCGATATCGCGACACTTTTTCTCTTTTGGTCGTGATGTTGCAACATGTCACGATATCGTGACACCTTTGCCTCCTTTTGCCGTGACGAAGCAAAATGTCGCGGTATCGCGACATTTTTTCTCTTTCAGCTGCGACGAAGAAACATGTCGCGATATCGCGACACTTTTTCTCTTTCGGCCACGACGAAGCAAAATGTCACGAAATCGTGAGACTTTTTCTCCTCTGGCCGTGACGATGCAACATGTCGCGATATCACGACACTTTTTCTCCTTTGGCTACGACGATGCAACATGTCACGATATTGCGACACTTTTTCTCCTTTGGCCACGACGATGCAACATGTCGCGACACTTTTTCTCTCTTGGCTGCGACGATGCAACATGTTGCGATATCGTGACACTTTTTCTCTCTTGGCCCTAACGATGCAACATGTCGTGATATCATGACACTTTTTCTCTCTTGGCCGCGATGATGCAACATGTCGCGATATCATGACATTTTTCTCCTTTGGTCGCGACAATGCAACATGTCACGATATCGCGACACTTTTTCTCTTTTGGTCGCAACGATGCAACATGTTGCGATATCATGACACCTTTCCTCCCTTGGCCAAGACGAAGCAACATGTCGCGATATCGTGACACTTTTCCTCCTGTGGCTGCGATGGTGCAACATGTCACGATATTACAACACCTTTCCTCCCTTGGCCACGACGAAGCAACATGTCACGATATTGCGACACCTTTCCTCCTGTGGCCACGACGGTGCAACATGTCACGAAATCGCGACACCTTTCCTCCCTTGGCCGCGATGAAGCAACATGTGGTGATATCGTGACACCTTACCTCCATTTGCTTTTTCTTTGATCATTAGCTCAAGGACCTTTCAAGGCCCTGCCTAATCACCTCATCCTCAATAGCCATGTCATTGTGCAACTAAACCCCTGCCTACTTCTCAGCACACATCTTAGCCAGGAAGTCAGCCACTTTATTTAAATCTCTACTCACATAAACTGGAATCACATCATCTAATTCCCTCTATAATTCCTTAATTTGAGTGACAAGAATCCTCAACCTCCATGCTTTCAAAGCAAAGTTCCTCATGCAATCTAGAGCTCCAACCATTATTTGAGAATATGATTCAAGTATTATCATCCTATGGCCTTGTTTTACTGCCCAAATAGAAGTAGATTTGATAGCTATGGCTTCTACTTCATTGTTTGTGGCTCTTCCCAAGCCTTGCAGTTCCAAATAGAGCACTGTTCCAACATGATTTTGGCAAACCACTCCAATTCTGGCTCTACTCGGATTGCCTTTTGCAGCTCCATCAGTATTAATTTTAATCCAACCTTCTGGGGCTGGTTTCCAACTAGCTCTGTCTTGTCCCTCTTGAACTTCAACTTCCTCTTCCATTGCCCCAATAACAACCTGAGTTTCCTCTTTAGCATAGACAACCATAGTTTCGTGACTTTGCTCCAAATGACCTGCCAAACTCCATCTAAAAGTTTCTCTAAAAATTCTAGCATTTCTCTCCAACCACACTTGCCACAAAATAAATTTTAATCCAAGCTCCCAACCAATACAAAGAGCTTTATATTTAAATCTACCCCTCTTCCATATTTCCCAAATATTAATCCGATTCAAGTCACCATTAACTTGAATTTTATAATATAAAAACCATCTCTCCCAAATCTGGCACGTGAATGGGCACTCAAACATCAAGTGATCAGCTGTTTCCTCGCTCTTGTAGCATAAGACACATTGAGATGGACCAATGATTCCTTTACATCTAAGATTATCAAAAGTGAGAATTCCATTATGCATGAACTACCAGGCAAAAAAGTTTACTTTCGACCAACCCTTGGACTGCCAAATCTTTCTCCAATCCTCAACCTGATATGTATGAGGGGGAGGCTCTGGAAGGATCTTATCATATCCATCCTTCACTATGTAGACACCAAGGCTCCCATAGCCCCAAGCTAATTCATCCTCCTCGTCTCTACCTGTGAGAAATATTTCTGTCAATATTTTAGTCATGATGGGTGCCAAATCCGGAGGGATTGAAATTGGCCACTCATCCAACTTCTTAAACTGCTTAAACTTATAATCCCCCACCGACTAGTGGTGAAATAACTTTCAATTTGGACCCATCCCTTGGTTTCTATGGCTGTTTTTATTGGTTGCAATTCAAGAAATTCAACAATGATAGGTGGGTATTGATCCCATGAATCTATCCAAAATCGTGCCTTCTCCCCTCTCCCCACTTTCCAAAATAATCGATCTTTTACTACCTGAGATCCTAACTTGAGAGCCTGCCACACTAAGGATCCATTACCATCCAAAGGGAAACGACCCACCTCATTTGGGTTTACATGTCCCAAATATTTACTAGTTAGGATTCTACTGAATAAGGAAGTTGGTTGGGAAACCCACCTCCAGTAAAGCTTTCCAGCCAAAGCTTTATTATTTAACTTTGATCTTCTCAGTCCCAAACCTCCTTTTACCTTGGGCTAAGTTACTTTGTCCCAACCTACTAAGGCCCATTTCCTCTATCCTTTTACTCCTTCCCATAAAAATTTTATAGCCATCTTGTCCAACTCTTTCCATATAGTATGTGGGGCAGCCAAGATAGAGAATTTATAAATTGGCATGGCCTGAATGACTGACTTTAAAAAATTTAATCTACCCCCATAGCTTAACCATTTGTGAGACCAATGATTAATTCTATCCTTGATACAATCCAAAATATTCCTCCGGATATCTATTTTTAGTTTTTTAAAATGCAAAGGGACCCCCAAGTAAACCACTCGGGAGAGAAGTCCTTGTGAATCCCAAGATCTCTAAAACTTTGTCCTGAAACCTTTGATCAAGATTGAAAAAGACCACTTTGGATTTTTTATCATTGATGACTTGGTTTGTAGCCCTAAGGTAGACAATAAGAGTATCTCTGATCATTCTTGCTTCCCTGAAGCTGGCCACTCCCACCAATCCTCTGTCATCCACAAACTGTAGGTGAGTCAAAACTTCCTCACCCACCTTGATACTTGTTAGCAAACCTTGTTGTTAGGAGTTATAAGGGTTTGTGGAGAATTATTTGTTTGTATTGTTTGGAGTTATAAGGGTTTGGTGAAGAATTAATTTTGGTAATTAATTTGTGTTGTTTGGAGTTATAAGGGTTTGGTGAAGAATTAATTTTGGTAATTAATTTGTGTTGTTAGGAGTTATAAGGGTTTGTGAAGAATTATTTTATTGAAAATTGTTTTGTGCCATTTGGAGTTAAAATGTTTTTTAGAGAGTATTTTATTGAGAAGTGATTTATGTTATTTTAAGGAAAAATGATTTGATTCTTGCCAAAGTTCTTTTTGTCATTAAAATTGATTAAAGAGGTTTTAAGTTATTTTGGTGGAATATTGAAAGTATTTTAGTTGGGAGTTTATAAGGTGTTAGTGGATAAATATTTTATGTATGTTGTTGGTTGTTTTTGAAAGGTGGAGTGATAAGGTGTAATTGAGTTTTTCATTATATTGTGAGAAAGATTTATCTTCTAACCTCTTTAATTTTGGCATAGAAGTGATTGTGGTTGTGGCAGATTTACAAGATCCCTTCACCATCAAGAAAAAGGTATGAGCACATTCTTCCATAGTTGAGTTGATTGGTTGGTTTTCTAAAAATAAGCTTGGAGTGAAAAGGACTTGATTAGGGTTTCCTTTTGAGAGTGTTTGAGTTAATGCATCAAGGTTTTCTGGAATAAAGAGTTGTGATTAAAACCTTGTTTGATAAGCATTGTTGTTGAAACTATTGGTTGTATGAAGAACTTGAGTTAGAGTTTTGAAAATAACATGAGTATCATTGTTATGTGAGATTTTTTGGAAATATTTTGAGTTGGTTGATATATGCTTGGACTAGGGTTTAATGAGAAAGGGGTGTTTTATCAAGTGATCGGTTGATTAGAGTTGATTGAGCCTAGTCAAGTGGTTGTGTGAAGTGATTGTTCAAGTTCCTTAAAAAAAACTATTTTATATTCTCTTTTGAGTTGAGAAAGTGATTGAGCATTGAGTTGAATTGGAAGCATATTGAGTCTCTAACAATTCTCCTTATGTTTCTAAGAGAGTGATTGAATGTATTTGAGAATTGCATTGAGTGTAGAACATATTGAGTCTCTAAAAATTCTCTTTATGTTTCTATGAGATTGGACAAGTTCTGTTTGGAATTGTTGAGTAGATTTATGCAAGTTCTGTGTGGAATTTTTGAACAAATTTGAGCAAGTTCTGTGTGGACTTGTTGAGCAGATTTGAGCAAGTTCTATGTGGACTTGTTGAGCATATTTGAAAAAATTATGTGTGGACTTGTTGAGAATATTTGAGCAAGTTATGTGTGAACTTGTTGAGCAGATTTGAGCAAGTACTGTGTGGAATTTTTGAGCATATTTGAGCAAGTTTTGAGTGGACTTGTTGAGAATATTTAAGCAAGTTCTGAGTGGACTTGTTGGGCAGATTTATGCTAGATCGAAGGACTATTTTTAGTGTATATTTGAGATAGATCTTTGGAGGTGACAGAGCAAATAAGATAGTGGTCTCCAATGGATAGAGATCCATCAACCAGGGTAGTGATGATAGGTCTTCTGAGTGGGGACAAGAGTCTTCAGTGGAGAGAGATCCACAAGCCAGTGTAGTGGAGGCAATAGTCTTCTAGAGGATCACCAACCAGAGTAGAGAAGAAGGAGTTCTCCTATGGATAGAGATCCACAAACTTGATTTAGGGGATCAACATCTCCTTTGGACTGAGGTCCATAAATATTGTAATAAGGAAAGTATTCCCAAGAGATTGATCGAGAAAATTTTAGTGAAATATTTTCTCCGTGGAGTAGCCCACATTGGGTGAACCACGTAAATTATGGCATCTCTATTGTGTGTGGTGTTTTGTACATTTCTTTGATTACTGTTGTTGATATTGATATCTATACATTGCATAATATTTATTGGGAAAAAAAAGTAACAAGGGGTCTTATACTGTTCACCCCCCCTCTCAGTATAAGCTTGTGTTCTTCAGTTAGTAGAACTTGAAGTATCAATACTACATGAGGATTGAAATATCTTCTCTAGGTATGATTCATCCATTTTTGTTTTCTTTTTAAGTGATTCTATCAATCCTTTTTGTTCTACATTCTCATCCTTGTAACATTTGAATGTAAGTAATGCCATATATAATATGCTACCAAAGTCTAAAGGAATTTGAATGTCACTCTTTCCATTATCAATTGCTTCAGTGAGTCGAGCATGTAGATAATATTCCATGGTTTCAAAGTTATCTTTTAAAGCTTCACTATGAATCACTTTTGAAGTAAGGTCTAAGTCTCCTTCAAAATTTATAAGTAAATTCTTGATTCCAATTTTTATGACACTTGCCCTTTCCTTTCTAATAGTGTTGTTCATATCATTGTTCACTATATTCTTTGAGGTAGACATCTTCCTTAGTTTTAGCTCTTTATATTTTAAGAACACTTTTGATAGATCCTTTGTAGTAGACTACCTTATGACTCCCTAGTTTAGAGTATGTGAATTATTTTGATAAAACCTTTCTAAGGCTTAGGTTTTGTAGGATCCTTATGTCTCCCTAGTGATTAGAATATACTCTAATCTTGGTAATAGTTCACCTTTTGAGTTGATTTGGTAATGTTTTGGGAATGATAATAATCAACTCCTATTTCACCTTATTTCTTCTATTGAACTATGCACTTATCAATTTGATGGAGTTCTCTATGGTTGGATTTCTTTTATCTCTTTAATGTGTCTATGAGACAAGTATAAGCAATTAATTCCAACTCTTTTAAGCAAGCAATAATTTTGCTTCTCTATCCTTCAATTCAAAGGTTTAGTTTTCAATAGTTCAATTTTTTAAAGTTTGGTGTAGTATTCCTTATAACTCCCTAATGTAGAAATTTAGAAGATAATAATATTTGCAAACTAATATTTTAATTATCCAATGTTGAAAACCTTATATCTCCTACTATGAATATTTGCAAATATTATAATATATATGTACTTCAACTAATGTACCTTGAAATGTCACTTGAAGATATAAACTTGCTTTATAATTCACTAATGCTTGGTTAATTCTTATTGCTCCAATGCAGTAGTAAATTTAACCTTATAAGGTTCACCTTATAACTCATTTTAACCTTAATAAAAGCAAGTAATTAATTTGATATTACCTTTATAATGTTGCACATGATATACCTCTATCTTCGCTCTTCCAATGGATCCTTCGAGCGTTGTATTTGTTGAACGATGGTGAGCATTCAATGCTCCTCTTTTAATGGACTTTGACCTCCCTGTGTATAAGTGCTTTGATGTTGGCTGAAGATATGCTTCCCCTTCTATTGAGCGCTCCTTTTTATGGTGGCTACAAATGTGCTTTTACCTTCTTGATGCATGTACCAAGTGGCATGATATGTTACCAAGATCCTTTAGCCTCCTCCTTGAGTGATGCTTAGGTAAATGAGATATTACTCCAATCGTAGGTGCTCTCCTCTCTTGGATGAGCATTACTCCAATTGTTGGTGCACTCCTCTCGAGTGTTACTCTAATGGTTGGCGCTCTCTTGGATGAGCATTACTCTAATGGCTATCACTATCTTGTACGAGACTCTAATGGTTGGTGCTCTCTTGGATGAGTGTTACTCTGATGAGTGCCTATCTCTGAGTGCTAGTGTTATGGCTATGATGGAAGGCATTACTGAGTTGAGCACCTTTCTCTTGAGCATTGGAGATAAAAGGGTGAAGATGCCCTTTGTGCCAAGTGGCACAATATTCTTACCACCTTTAGGACAAATGTAGATGTCTCCCTTGCATGCACACTCTCTCCAATGTACCAAAAAATAACCTTAAAGCTTTCTCAATGCCTATTCTTGCCAACCATTTGCAAGCTTGCTTGGCTCCTTCGACAATGAATGATTTCTCCTTCTTGCAAGTTGTTCTATCAATGATGATGATGTCTTTCAAGGTTGGCTCTAGCTGTGATGATCCTAGGGCATTGGAATGGAGATTCTATGGTGCTTCAATGGTAGATTTTGGTGCTTTTGCTCGACTAGCGTATCTTGGGTATTGCACCTTCGTTTTCTCCCTTGTACCTTATTCTTTTATGTTTGCTATATGTTGTCCTTGGCTTTATATTTTACGTAGATGTTGATAGCCTCTTCACATAGATAGTTTGTTCTATCTCCTACATGGATACCTTGTGATATAATGACCTGTAGATGTAGATATCTTGTGCTATGATAGCTCCTTTATGTAGAAACCTTGTGTTGTAGGTTGATGCTATCGTAGGTATTGGATGTAGTGATGAAAATGGTGTCTTTAGACACATTGAAATCCAACTTTGTGAGCCCTTCATTGGCTCTCTACTCTGCTCAAAGTTTGCTCCTCAAACTTTAATAATGTGGCCGCTTGGAGACTGCACTTTGCTACCTATTATAGTGTCTTTAAGACACTCTTTATTTTGTCCTTATTTTTTGTATTTGAAAGGACAAAACTGGTGCCAATGTAATGCAAACACCTTTGCAATAGATAGGATTAAGTCCCTTATTTTGCATCGAAGTTATACATCTCCTTTTGAAGCTATTCCTTGCTTCTTAGATATGGTGGCTCTCTGCTCTAATCCTTGAGAGCAAATAGTAATGTATTGTTGCCTTCCTTACTAGACAACACTAACCTCTAACTTCTTTTCTTGGATAACTTAGTAACAATGAATCCAAGCTCTTAATCATGCAACTAATATGCTATTTTAGAGGTTTAACTTTGCACTAATTTTCACTGCAACTAAAATACTTAGTGCACCTTAAAAAACTCTTAAGAACAACTAGTATAGTGCAATATTGATCTCACCTTATCACTCCTGTAAAAGAACTCTCAAAGTAACTTGAATAATAAATATGCACTATAAACTATGCAAACTTAATGTAGTCTTCTTTGCTTCAACTTAAACAATAGGAAGATGATATTTTTCTTTCTATCAAAATATATCTAACTCCTATTTTAATGTGCAAGTATTAACCTTAAAAGAAACTATCTTCTGCACTCCCTTGAAGACTATAATATGCAACCTTCTCTTTGCAACTTTTAACTCTAATATGGTGCTTAACGAATCTTAATAATGAACCAAAAATCTAAAGTTCAACTAATGAACCTTCATGCACCCAAGTTGCTTACCTTAATGAACTTTGTAGATGAAGGATTGCAAGGTGATTAGATTCACCTTATTGCTACCTTTTACTGGATGAACTTGTAGCTCTTCTTTTGCTGTCCAAAACAAGCTCCACAACTCACCAATTTGTAGCTTTGTAACTCCTCTATATCTTTCTACTTGATACTATAGTTTGGTGGCTTCAAATCTCCTTCAAAATGTACACTCTAGAAATCTGAAAGTATTGATGCTGCCTAAGTTGTTGCTTTCTTGCTGTCCTCAAATTTGAAATATTTTAGATTGTAAAGTAGTCAATCTCTCCACTAAAATGTTGTCCTTGAATCTCAAAAATTTGGTAGGGAACTCCTCCAAATCGCAGCTGAGATTTTCCTTCAAGAACCCTTCAGTTTTCTACTGTAGAAACCAATAGATCTCCTTTCTTCGAATGAGCCTTCTAGCCTTCAAAGGTAATCTTCAAACCTCTCAGGTTTGGTAGTAATGTCTGGCTCCTTTCTCCTTCAACCTCCTTGTCAAATTCTAACTTCAATCAAGGCCTTCTTCTCAAGAATCTAAAAGTCTTGAGGTCTTCACCAATCTCCTCTAAAATTTGGCAAACTTCTTGCCAAATCCTTCTCCCTTGGGCTTGTTGTCGGATGGTGATAATTGTCCCAAGTTCTTCCTTTATCAGGAACTTCTCCTTGGTGGTAAATTTCTCCAATGAGTTCTCCTAGGAACTCCTTTAATGGCCTTCTTTGAATCTCCTTCAATGAGGCTCTCCAAGCCTTCTCCTTCTTTCTCCTTGAGACCTCTTCTCTAGGGTCTTCACTCTCGTAGCTTCTCTGGTCTTCTCAATGAGACATTTTCTTCAACCTTCTACTATGGAAGTTTGGCAATGAGATCTCCCTCTCGGATCTCTAAAATCTGTTGCTTCAAGAACAAGACTTTTGCTAGTCCTTCTCTATCTCTTCCAAAACTGGAAGTTCTTCAATGGGATCTCTTGTAGGTCTCTTCAACTTCTTAGGTTGATTTCTTCTACTCCTTCAAGGTGAAGTCTTCAATATTCAATGGAGATCACCAATCTCCTATCTTCACTAGGACTCTTCTCTGGAGTCTCTTCAATCTGCTATTTGTAGTCTTCAATGGAGATCACCAATCTCCTATCTTCACCGAGACTCTTCTCTAGAGTCTCTTCAATCTGCTACTTGCAGTCTTCAATGGAGATCACCAACCTCCAATCTTCTCCTAGACTCTTCTCTGGAGTCTCTTCCTCAAATCTGCAACAAGGCTCCTATGGCCTTTTCTTCTTCTGCACTCTACAGGTCTACAATCTCTAGCAATGGGACCTTTTCTTCAGGCCTCCAAATATTCGTTCTTCCATTTGTTGCTTCTGGTGTTGGATTGATTCTAAAGAAGATATTCTTCCTAGCTCTTTTGTAGGAAGCTTCCCAACTTTCTTTGAATCTCCTTTTTCCTGCAACAAAGTATTAGGACTGTAATGGAAGAAACTCTAAATCTAGAGATAATCAATCTTCACTAGTTGATTTGTCAATCTAGTGGAATTTATGTTGAGTCCTAGTCTTCACGAGTTTTTTTGCAACCCTGTGGAAAGACTCTAGCCAAATGCAATCTCAAAAATTCTGTAAATGAGATTTTTGGATTTCTCTCAATCTCACTTGTGGCTCTCCCTATTTCCTATCGATCTACCGTGTGCTCTGATACCACTGTTAGCTTTTGATGAGTATATGATATAGGAAATGCAACCACAAGATGCAAGATAAGAAAGCTATGATATCTATATGATAATGGCACTATAATATGCAGGAAAACAAAGAGATAAACTTCTGCAATAACTCAAAAATATGCCATTAATGAAAGCTCACAAAAATAGTACAATGCAGTATAATGGAGGACATGAACACTCCATAAACTATTTTAAAGGAACTACATTGTACCACACTACCAATCTATACTATGCACTCTCTATATTCTCTCCTCTTCTATTTCACTCACTATAAGGCCTTTATATAGGAAGATAAGTTCCTTGGCCCTTACTCTACCTTTGACTCTATCCTATGACTCATGTACATGTGGACTACATGCACATTTACATCATTGCACATTCTAACACTTGTGCATTTATTACATGCTGAAGTAACTACTTAAATTTACTCTAAAGTAAACTCCTACTCTAGTAATGTACCCAATAATGTAATATATTTTCTAACAAAACCAAGCTCCATTATTTTGGATAACCCTATAGACTTAATTTTCATCTATTTTATTAGAGGATCTTGAACTGTAATTTACTAGTCAAGGTCAAACTTAACACGTTTAGGATCAATTCACATCCAATTTACCCTATTTAATCCAAACCATCAACTATGAAATATATATTTTGGCACTACTTTACAACTTAAAATATTTGGATTGTTCTCTTGTTGCATGTGCATGATTTATTTTTTTCTAAGCCCTTATTAACACAATCATTTATGATTTAAAATTTAAATAATCTAAATTTGAACTCTTTGTTAAAACTATACGTAGGCTATTTTTATTTAACCCTCATATTCATGTGGGGCCTACATTTTTTAAGCACATAATGGTAATTTGGATGTATGTTTCAAGGGAGGTCTTAGTATTTAACCTAATATATTGTCTTAACTTAAATCAAATGCCTTTTAACCAGATTCTTAAATTTTATTCCAAACCTAAGGCAACCCTATAAGCATACAAGTTAAAGCTATTAATAAAGAATATGTGTATTCATGTACTTGGAAACTCATCTCATATCTTCACTATTAGTTTCTTAACCTTTTCCATGATTTGTGAATACAATTAACGATTGTAACAAACTCATTGAAACTTCCAACAAGTGTAATGAGTTGATAATTCCTCTTTGAAAGAGACTCACAATTACACAATTTTATGATAAGTAAGCATGATTAATAAAATACACTTTAACAAATAATAAAATATGTTTAACTATGAAATAATCTATTACAAATATAATTTATTAAGGACTACATGAAAGCGCTTACAAACATGTTATTTGCACTTTAGACATTTTGTGAAATCTAGTTATAAAGAAAGACCACATTTAGTTTCTCTTTCCTCTTAAGGAGGAGATGGATAATATCATGGGTTGATCTATTACAGATCAACTATATTGTTTTGTTGTTATGGATGTTAAAATTATGTTATATTGTTATTTATTGTTACTATGGCATTGCATTTTTGTTACACTCAACACTTAGTTTATTATGTTAAAGTGAATTCTACTATTTGGATTGCTAATTATTTGAGTCCTTAGAATGATTAAAGTAAATATAAAAAATGAATGAAACTATAATTGTAGTTGATAATGGTTGGTCTATTAAGTATCATGTAATTGATTTGATAGCATGTTATTTAGTGAGATCCAATGTTGTTACAATATACCCCATCCACTGTTTAATTACCATCTTTAACCCTTATTCCTTTATAACCCTTTTTCCTTTAAAATATCATCATTTTAATGAGACAACCTTCTCTAGAGGTTGAAACAAAGAGAAATCTCATTTAATCTAGTGCTATACTTTGGTTTAGAGTCTAGGGTGTAATGCCTATCTACAAGAATGACAGATTTTGGCCCAATAGTATAACATTTTCTAGCATTCCCAATGGGACAAAAACCATAATTATGAAGTTGGATATTCAAAATCTATCCAACGTGCTAGGAGATTTGGCACATTTGCACAATATCTATCCACCATTATACCAATAGTTTATGTCACACCTAGTGGAATAAATATTTTTATTTTGTCTCACTTGCTTGGATAATTCAAGATTTGATGAGCAGTATTGATCTCATTTGCGAAGAATGTATGTTCATCTCTCATTATCTTAGCCAAATAGTTTTACCCAACCTGTTATGATACCAATCCCCTTAACATCCCAATCCTTCATGAAATACCAAAAGTTATCCTAAAAGTCCTTCCTAGTTATGACAACAATGGAAAAATAGCTTATGAGCACTATCAAGATGTAGCTTCTTTAGCTATTGTGTATGATATTGTCTTTGAAGATGTAATGATTAGATTACTTGTTTAATATTTCAAGGGTAAAGTATTATTATGGTATAGATCATTAGAAGATAAGAGTATTAGTACTTGGGTTGACTTTAATGAAGCTCTTATTATTGAATTTGATGATCCTAGAGACCCATTCCTATTACTTACTCATTTTTCATCCATCCAAAGAGCCTCCCAAGAAAGCATCTCCTACTTTAATATTTGATTTAAAAGAACTTGGAAGAGAATTCCTCAAGAATTTTAGCCCTCCCATATCCAAGCATACCTTTACTATATTCATACCTTCCACCTTGACTTAAATATCCTAACTTAGCAGTCTAAGGAGAGAAGGTTCCCACAGGTTTTTCAAGAAGACACACTAGCCAAAAATATGCTCATAATAGTAGGAAAAATCCCTCCTAGAAGCATCATTTACCCACCTCACCCTTTTTCAAATATCTTACATATCTTATCATAGAGTCCTGGTCACATTCGTCCCATCCACCTATAGCTAATTACATTCCCACTACATGGGTAGCTCAACCCTAAACAAAGCAATAATTGAGAGTGATGATACAAAAATTGGTTAAATATGTTAGAAGGATGAAGGAGCGGCTCTCTCAGTATAAGGTAAGATCTTAGGACAAACATACCATAGAAGAAGAAAATGTTTTCCAAGCAATAACATACAAGAGACGGTTAAAATCTCAACTATATGCAACCCTTTATTGCATATCAAAATTTAGGTTGATATAAGATGCCTGCATCTTATGTGCTTGGAAAAATATCCAATGATGGAAGATGTGGTTGCTTTTACCTTAGTGTTAGAATGGTCATGCTAAAAAAGAATGACTTCCATTAACGACCAACAAGAAGTGGTATTTAAATTTGAGCATATTTAGAATTCAATCATACAAATTGGAAAAACATAAACACAACCACATCCCTTGGTATCAATTTCAAAGAAAAATCCACTGAGTCATCAAAGGATTAAATTATATAAAAGGTTGTATTTTCTAGCTATGATTCAAAAATAGAGGGTCAAAGTAGTAAATTGATTTCAATATTTATTCAAATATCCTACCCTAGCATTGGAAGTTCTCGAAGGAATATGCCCACATCTAATAGTGGTACAAAATATAGTAATTTTAGATGTTCCTCCTTTGTTTGACATTTGTTTGTCCAAATATTTCTTGATACAAATTGGAGAACACTTGAGCCAAGATCAAAGCCACATGATTATCTCTTGTATTAGGAAGATAATAAAAATATCTAATTAGGGTCTACATCCCTTCTATATTGAAGAATATAAAGAATTAAAAGTAGTTCTTGTAAATAAAGGTGTCTATGACATAAAGTTGGAAATAAGTGATTGGTTGGAAGGAAAATTAGACCTAGTATGGAAAAATCCATGGCACAATGATCACAACCCATAAATTTTTTTCTTGGAGGAATAGTCATATTTAGTATTCAATTGTGAGTGTTCACTAAGCTCAAAAAATTATGAACTTCAACAATTGTGGCCAATAAATCAAGAGAAATACATGAGAAGAAGAGGGTCAAAAAGAGCAGATCAAACAAAATATGAGTTGATGATGAATATACTTCTGGAAACTTTATAGGAGACATTTGGAAGATCAATGCTCAGTAATATGGAGCCCAACTACTGTCCTTGTTCAGAACAATTATTCATGACTATCACACATGCTCAAAGATAAAAATTCCTTGGGAGCAGAGAAAAGATAGACCAACATTAAAAATTACTCAATTATTGTTGTGAGTTTCAAATAATCTATCAAGAAGAAAGACTCAAATTTGGCATCATATGCTCTAGATATTGCAAAGTTTTGGGATAGATTGCAAGAAGTCACATTTTCCAGGCATGGGCAATCATGCCATATTTTTATGTAAATAGCTGACAAGTAAATAAAAAGTTGACTACAACTTTGATAAATAAGGTAATCAACCAATGAGGTAACAATTTCTAGTAGTTTATGGTACACAGAATGAGGTGTTGAAATGCAAACTCTGTGGTTGCCCTCCACAAAAAAAATTAAACAGTTATAATGCAAAAGTCTTTGTTTGGGAACAAATGCAAGGAAAACACAAAAAAAAGGAACTACCTTAAGTGACAGAGCAACATCTGAACTGATAGGAAAACCAATTCCAATCATTCATATTACTATGAAATATATAATACAATTAGGCTCCAAATAGCCCATGAAATATGGATCTTAGAAACCATAATGAACCCTAATTGAAATATGCTAAGGAACATTAGTTCGAGAATAATTCACGGTTCATTATGTTCACTAAGATCCTTTGGTAGGTTAGTTGGTATGAAGACATCAAATGCAGAATGTGAACAAATAGTTCACACAAGCTCTAGATTTTTGTAAAAAGAGCTAAGTAAAAAAATACCATTGTGTAATATGTTAGATTTCAATGCAGTATGCAATGGGAGATAACAATCATAATATGCAGAATAATATGAAAGAAATTAAATCTGCAAGATGACTAAAATATGCTATAAATAAAATTAAGGAAATGAATACAATTTAGCTATGGAGAAAATTGACACTCCATGAATAAATCTACTTGACTACATTGCACCCATCACCAATATATGGTGATCTAAACAACACTATGCTACTACCTACGAATATGCTCTGAGCTTCTATATGCTTGTTGCAATGAGGCCCTTTTTATATAGGAAGATAGGTTCCTTGGTAAACACTCTACCTAATTGTGCAAGGGACACCTTGAACATATACAACTTGCATATTGACACTTGTGCATTTATTACATTGTATGCAGTAACTAGATAACTTCTGCCTAAAGTAATCTAATGTCCTAATTATGTACCTAGGAAGGTACATTGACATGACCCAAATGATGTAATAAAATCTATTTCTAACAACCCCCTATATTACATTATTTGGGTATTTAAGACTTTAGTATTCAATGTGGATCTTCTTCCATTGTATAGTGAAATTTGTATTCTCCTTCATTGCTTACTATGATCAAGTTCAACAGGTAATCTATATCTTCATATGATGCAAAGTAAGTTGTAGTTGAAGGTTCTTCTGCCTTTTATATGTGTTCAACTGGTTCAATCTTCATGATGCCATGTTTCTTTCTAGTATCTATTTTCTTCCTTTTTCTCCTTCTCTTGGGATTCTGCATTGGTGCTGGTGGAATTTTTGCTTCATGACAAGTTAGTCTATCATCACAATAATATTGTTCTTTATTGCGAGCTTGTTTCTTGTGTTGAGTAAGTACAAACACAATTAATGATAGATAAACCATCAGACACTCTTTTGGTGAAAATATAACCAATATTTGTGAGTTCCACCATTCTATAAAGAGGATTTCATGAAGATAACCAATCAATGTTGTAAAGTTACCTTTTTGACTTCTTTAATAAACAAGGATAATTTCTCTTTATCGCTAGTGGATAAATACTCGTATTCTTCTAGAGTATCTATTAAGTTTTGAGAGTATAATTATACTTCATGGAATAGTTCCTCATTATTGAAAGATTTTCTCAAGATTTCATCCATGATTGGTCTTTGATATAGTGATTCTTGTTGTTTCTTAGAATTGAATTTGATAGAATCTTAGTAGTCTACCTTATAACTCCTCGAATTAGGATATATGATTCCTAATTGAAGTATATAAGCTTGATTTTATAAAGCCTTTATTAATCCTTAGGTTTGTAGGCTTTCTTATGTCTCCCTAGTAATGAGAGTATTTATACCTTAAGGAATTTTAGATTTTGTAGAAAGCTTATATCTTCCCAATTATATAGAACTTGATGATCTTTGGTAGATGCTATTATTATCAAGTTTTATAGAATGCCTTATGACTCCCTAGTGATTTTGGAATATGATATAGTGCTACTGTAAAATGTAGTTCAATTTTTGGTTGATTTTGTAAAGTTTTGTAATTATAAAAAAAAAAAATTCTAACACCTTATTACTCCTATTGAACTAAGCACTTTTTCCAAATTTTAAAAGGTTTAATGTTGGATCTCTTTTGTTCCTTTTGTGAAATTTGAGACAAGTAAATTGCTAAATTCCAACCTTGTAAATGCTTTGATAAACCCATTTTAGTTTATTTAATTTACAATAAATTAATTTGATATAGTAACCCTTATAACTCCCAAATTTTGGAAAATTAGACCATAATAATATTTTAAAATATTTTAAAATCAATTTCCAGTAGAAACCCTTATTATTCCTAAGTTTAATACTACAAAATTTTTATTGATTTGATAAATTATTCCCTTTGAGGTAAGGCTTTGAATATGGTTAAATTCTTCTATATTTATCCTTGATTTATCAACCTTCTAACTCCCAAAAATGAAAGCACATTAAAGTAGGGAAAAAATTGCACCTTGCAATATTCGAATATTGCAATAATCAGCATTGTTTTTAGATGTGAAATGGCTACAATGTGAGTGTATTTACTTTGACCATTCCCTCTAATGGAAAGCTTGGAATCCTCCTTGGATTCAATGCTCCAAATATGGTGCCTTTAATCTTTGCCTTTGACCTCCCTTGACCAACGTATTAAAGGCTCTTCTCCTTGCTTCCATGCTGCAAATTCGACCATGTGTGTGAAAACTGCAGAGTGTTGAATGAGGATAAGTGAATGATTCTTAATGTTTTAAAGTCCTTGGTCTTTGGTATCCTTTAAATGTAATGGAATATTTATTTAAGTGCCAAGTGGCACATCCATTTTCTTCTCGAGAACTTAAGGTGAAAGATGCTAGATGACACTTGTAGCCTCCTGTAAGTAACGCCTAGGAGTTACATTCTTTAGGTGAGTGCTTATTCTCTTTGTAGACAAGTGTATCATACATTCTCAATGTACCAACCTGCTATTAGTAATGTTTCTTTGACCAAGATGAGCACTCATAGATGAAATATTAGGGTTTTCTTCCAAGTGACAAGTGTCACTTCCTCCTTGTGTATGGGCCTTTGCTCCTTCAATGTAACCCTTCACTATCCTTATTAGCAAAGCTTGGTATTTTCATTGTCTTTGTTGTAGATGCTTTTGATGGTGCCTTGAGTGAGAAGTAATATTATGGTGGAGCTTTGGTGGAGCACCAATAATGGTATAGACTGCTCCTACGTACGTCTTTCTTTGCTTACTTTACTTCAACCTATTATGCTCCTTTTGTATACTTGAATATAATGCTTCTCCTTTTTTTTCTTTTGTGCCTTGATTGCTTCCAGGTTTGGTTGTCCAATAAGTAGGGAATATAACCCTTCTATGGTGCTCTTTTGCCTTTCTTGGAGTGTGCAAGTATTCGATTGTCATTGGTTGGTTTACCCTATGGATATTGTGCCTTTGAGGCACCTTCAAATCTTCCCTCTTTCCTATATAAACCATATTAGGATAGTGCAATACAATGTAACAAATTTGTGTATAAAATAACCTTTGTTGCATCCTATTTTGCACTCTTTTTTTTAGGTCTGAATTTTGTGGCAGAATTTTTGAATGCAATGTAGGGGTTTTGATATTGTCTCTTTCATTAGACACCTTTACCTTTTTTCTTGGATACTTTGATGAAAAATTCAAGCTTATATAGAAGTAGATAGAAGCTCCTTATTTGATGTAATTTTCTATGTTTTTCTCCTTGCAACTAACCCTGTAATGCTTTGGATTTGAGACTCGCCAAGTCTTAATATTTGAAGCTTCCTTTGCTGACTTTAGTTAGTTGCTATTTTCTTCTCCAAAATTTGGAGAATTGAGCTATTTTTGGTGGCTTTCTTATTAGAAATAGATTATATTATATTATTTGGGTCATATAAATGTACCTTCCTTGGTACATAATTAGGATATTATATTACTTTAAGGGGAAGTTATCTAGTTACTTCATGCAATGTAATAAATGCACAAGTGTTAATGTGTAAGCTATATATGTGCAAGTTATCCCTTACATAGCTAGGTAAAGTGTTGACCAAGGAACCTATCTTCCTATATAAAGGATCATAGTAGTAGTGTAGAAGAGTGTAGTAGTGTAGAGTAGTGTAGAGAGTGTGTGAGATATAAGCTCAGAGCTCATTCATGAGCAGTAGCTCAGATCATGGAGTGTTCATTTCCTCCATAGCTACTTTGTATTAATTTCCACAATTTCTATTTAAAGCATATTTCAGTCATCTCACAAGATTTATTTCATTTCTTATTATTCTACATCTTGTGATTGTTATCTCCCATTACATTTTATATCAAAATCTAACATTTATTTGGAGTTACGGTAGATCAAGCTACAATAGATCAATAGGAAAACCACCATTATCATTGACCCTGAGTTTTTTGTCAACCTGATGCACCGTTGGACTAGTCACTGTCAAAAACTCTTAGAAGACTCTAGGTGGTAGAATTAGGGAGAGCCCCAAGTGAGGACTGAAAGAAATATCAGTTTTAGAAATACTAAGATTGCATATGTCTAGATTCTTTCCATAGAGTTGCAGGAAAACTCATGAAGACTAGGACTCAACATTTGATCCCCTAGTTTGATGAATCAACTAGTGAAGCTCATCTGAGATATCTGAAAAATTTTACCTGAAGTATCTTTTATTGTAGAGAATTAATTCTCAGATGATTGGGACACCTCATAAAATAGAAAGCTATGAGATTTCAACTTCATTGCCTGAAGGTCAAAGTGCCTTTATAGTGCAGATATTAGTTATTGCAAGAGGAGAATACTACAAAAGAATATTCTGGAAAAGAATCGTAGTGAATTTAAGAGACAGGAGATCTCCATTGCTAGATTGAAAAATTCACAAAAAAAAAGGGCCATGGAAGCCTTGATCCAGAAGAAAAGGCCATAGAAGCCTTGATCCAAAAGAAAAGGCCATAGTTATATTGATCCAGAAGAAAATGCCATAGAAGCCTTGATATTAAAAAGACCATATAACCCTTGGTATTGAAGAAAATGCTACAAAATCCTTGATACTAAAAAATGCCATAGAAGCCTTGATCTTGAAGAAGACTCCAGAAGAGAGTATCTAATTTAGAAGAATATTTTAGTACTGATACTTTGTTGTAGTATAAAAATATTCAGTGAGTTGGGAAATCTTCCTACAAGAAAGATAAGAAGAGTATCTTCTTTAGAGTCAATCTAGCACCTGAAGAAAAAGATATCAGGAGGAGATCTCATTGAATAACTTCCATAATTGGAAGAAGAAGAAGAAATAGGAGAGTCCTAATTAAATATAGAAGAAGTAGAATAAAATATCCATGAGAGGTCTCACCACCAACACTTCCAAAAGCAGAAGGTTGAATATAAGGTCTCAAGAAAGACCAGAAGAAGTTGCAAAATCAAAGGCCTTGGCGAGGTCTTGACAAGAATCCAGTAAAAGGCTATGAGAACCTTATGATGAATGTCATCAATCACACCATTTAATCATTATAATTGTCAGTCCAGGGCGGTGTCCAATGGTTGTATGCGATAGCAGGGGTAAGCAGCTTGAAGGTCAGTCTACTCAAGAAATGGCTTTATTGATGAGATCAGTCAATTTTTGGGGTTTCTGGTGTCACCTCTAATCCTATGAACTGAATTAGAATCCTAATTACATTTACTGAAACAAAATTGCAGAAATGGAAAGATTGCAGAAGATTGAAACTAATTACTCTTGCAAAATTAGAAATAACAGAAATGAAACTTATTCATGCTTGCAAAATGGAAATGACAGAAAGTAACTCCTAATTACATGAACAGAATTAAAATGCTGAAATGAAATGTTGCAGCAATGAAACAAATAGAAAGCAATGAACATAAATGGAAATACCAAGAACTGGAAATAATTGCTGAAAATAGGGAAATATCAAAAAGTGTTGTAAGATATAAAAGCCTATGCTAGGTGATCAATTTCCTTGCATCTACACACACATTTCATACATATACAAACAACATAGTTAACAAATGAAATGTAAATTGTCAGGTTACTGCTAACCTGCTGCAACAAGAAATGAACAAAAACCTGTCAAAAGTTGATCCTTCTCCTGAGCCTGGAAGTGGGCCCTTGCTCCCTGATTCAGAAGAAGGCAAGAAGACTACTCTAAGCTACCTAATGTTCACTCATTCACTCAAGAAGCTAATTGCATGGAGAAACTACACTTTTTATTGAATTTGAAATAACATTGCAACAATGCAGGAAAAATCCTACAGAATCACTGCTCTGTTACAACTGAAACAACTGTTCTATTCCTATCCTTCTATGCAAACATCTATATATGCTCAACCAATATGGGAGATTGTTATTTATACTATTCTATTACATATGTGGATTCGTTTTGTTGTTGCTTTTTAGGGATTCAACAACTGTGTTGAAGTTGTCTTCCTGAAATGCAGGATACTATTCTACTACAGCTTATCCATTTCACTTGTTGGGTGCAATACATTGGAAGAAATACATTGGAAGAGGTGATAAAACCTCTCATACAGCTGTATCTCTCTTCATTTCACCATTTTTCACCTTTTTGATCATTTTTTTGGTTGTTTTTACCAAAATTGGTTCTGCTCCACTCATTCTGAATCTGCTCTAGAATATCAGGTAGTGTAACAGTTCTGACGCTTATCTGTGCATCAATTGCTCAGGATGATGGGTTTGACCAGCCAGATAGTCTTATTAAGTCCTCATAAGACTAATTCCATAGGTTTCACATGTTGGCATTGACAAATTCCAAGCCATGTTGTTTATGTACAGTTGGCTAGAATTTGTATGGTCAAATTCTGTTTTCTGCACAGTCAGCCTAGTTTGAACAGGTTTTGGCGCCTTTTTGCAATTCGAACAGGTTAGAAGGCAAGGAAAATAGACAACATGATCCCATAATGGAATACACATCAACATACATTATTGCCTATTCAAATAAATATTTACTTGCTAAGTAAATCAGCTAAAATAGTGCAGAAAATGCAAAAAAATGTAGAAAATGGTCAAAACAGAGTGTTATGCTCCTGAACATCTAAACATGTAAATAGTAATACATAATGCATTCCATCATCAAAATTAGCATAAAAACATAGCATAAGGTTTATCAAATAGTTTATGAAATATCCAAAAATGGTCTATGAATGAGGCAATTTCTGGCCTCATCATTTTCCCCCCAACCTATTGTAATGCATGTCCTCATGCATTCTGTGAAGCCACAACAACACAAAGATCTATGTCCAGATTCCGTTCTTCATAACTCAGTTTTCGCCCTGGAACCTGATAGTATCCTCGGATTTCCTGCATTTGCTTGAGCCACTCCTGGAACTGCTCATCTGGTTGGGGATCATTATCAAAGAAATATGGAACAAGAGTTATAACAGTTGGCAACCTATATCTCAAACCTACCCAATGATATTTTAGTTTGTGGATGATCTGCACTATGCCCTCAACTCTTCTCCTGGACCACAACAAGTTGTTGGGTGAGATAGGTTCCCTTTTTTGAAGTGATATTGACAACTCTCCCCACCTGCTCTTACAAGTTGATAGAGCATTACTAAAATGTTGGTTACAAAAGACCTGAAAACTCATTACACAATCAGTAAGATTGCTTCTATAAACTTCTACGATTCTCTGCTCCCTCATCATAGTGAAATGTTCATTTATGGAGACCCTATAATTGGCATGGGAAGGCCTTATTAGTAGTTCAACTTTCAACTCCATTTCCTTGCTTGCCTTTTTCTCCTCCTCCCAATGCATCTGATTTTGCAATGTAGATATGAAGGCTCTCAACTGGATATCTCCTGTGAAGATATTTGGCAAGAATGTTACATTCTCAGGTATGAAGAAGTTATGCAGAAACAACTCACAAAGTAAATTCTTCTGTTCCTCTGGACTATGCAGATATGTCTCTACAAATTCTTCAACAGTGTCCAATTTGTAAGGAAGATTGGAAATAATCCTCATTAACTGCCAGTGGAGGTATTTTTCTTTTAAGATCAAAGTATAAAACCTTGTAGGCCTTCTGCACTGAACTAAGTACTCTGCAATTTGGCTCATATCCTGTATCTGCTCCTGTAACTTAGTTATGTCTGCATTTTGGGTTTCCAGCTTCTGCTTCAAAGGTTTCAAAGATGAAATTTGTGCCTCCATCTATTGACACTACAACATCCAACGTGCTATATCCTCATTATACTTTGTTAGTGTAACTGTTTGTGGGGTCTGGGTTATCTACTGCATTTTTGGAAGTAGATCCACCTGTATTCCAATTTTTGTTGTGTCCACAAGGGGTAAATCCACTTGCACCCCAATTTCTACTATTTCAATTTGAGGTGAATCAACTGTAGTTAATTCAACAAAAACTTGAGGGGAATGCACATTTACCTATTCTTATACTTCCTCTTGTTCATTGGCCTCCTCAACTGCTTGTGATATTTGTGCTTCCTATTGTTGCAAATTATCAGAATGTTCTGTAGAAGCCCCTGAATCTGTCATACTTACATCTTGCTGGAAGATTTGTGTTGTTGTCTCTTCTATTTCTACTCCTCTGATAGGTGATTCTTCTTCAGGTATAGCTCCCTCCCTATGCTCTTCTACTAATTCCAATAGAATTCTGGCCAACTCATCTTCAAAATCAGATTCTGTAGGTTGTTGCTCCAGAGTTGACAACCTAGCCCTTAATTCATCTACCTCCTACTACAAATCAACAATAAGCTTATCCTTTTCTTTGATAGAGGCTTCATGTTTTTCAATCCAACCCATATGTGTCCTAATGACACTTCTAGCAGCACACAACTATTCTTGTATATCTTCCTTTCCTTCCTCTGCTATGAACTCTTCTTCAGAATCAGAATCAAAATAATCAACAAGTGAGATATTCTTTGTAGGTATTGTTGTATCTATGTCTATAATTGTTGTGCCTACCTCTGCATCCTCTGTACCTATATATGCTTCCTCTATATCAATTTTTGCACCCACTTGTTGGGATAGTGATACTGCCTCTATATCTACTACCTCCTCCATTACTTTCTGCTTCTGAAGTCTAGAGGACCTTCGCAACCCAACAGTAGATTGTTTGTGTTTGACCTTTTTAGGGGACTTTGGAACAGATTGTGACAATTCTAGAGTAGAGTCTAGCTCAGGTGTTTCCTCCTCCATCTGCTCTTCCCTGCTTGAATTCCCAAGCGGCTCAGTGGGCTGTGTTGGAAAAATAGTTACATTTTTAGAAAATGTAACCTTCCTTATTTTTCCTTTAGGACCAGATTTAGATTGTTTCTCCATTTGCTTCCTGGTCCTAGAGGATGGAGGTCCCTGTGGTGAGGAGGGAATTTCTTTTTCAGAGGATTCAGTTTCAATTTCATGTTCAGAACTTCCAATTTCTACTTCTTCTTCAGATTCAGGTCCTTCAACCTCTACCTCTTCTTCAGATTCAGGGCTTTCAACTTCTAATTCATTCCATGCAGAGAAAAACCTATCAAAACTTCTAGGGTTTCCCCTAAAATGATGTTTACAAACCAGTTTAATGAGCCCATGGTGTTTAGGAGTCCCTCTTCCTGCTTGGTATCGTTTGGCCATATTTTGTAACTCCTGGTATAAATACAGGGGGAGATTTACTCTAACTTATGGGTTTGAACCACCATGCCTCAAATGGTTTAAAATCCTAATATGGTGTCCAGAAAAAATGACAAATTGCCCATCACAAGTCAGAAACCTGATTACCCATACTGCTACTTCCCCCCAAGGGTGTTGTAAACTGGTTCGTTTTACCCCTTTGCAAACATTATTATTCATTTGAAACTCAATAGGTCTATCTTGTTCCTCTCTAAACTGATTAACTATTTTTGTTAGGGTATTTTTACCAGCTTTTAAAATCTGTAACCCTTGCAATGGTAATTCAGTGATTTGACTCAAGATTTGTGGTGTTACCTAGATTGCCATGCCACTGACGCTTGCCTGGTTGTTTCTGAAGGTTCGTGCAAACTCTACCACTAACCCCTCGGAGTACCCATCAAATTTGTTCAAAAATGGCATCAATCCTCCTTCTATGAAGATGCGTAGGGATTCAGGATCTCTCTACAGACATTCTACATTTTTAGGCTCAATTTTATTTTTCTTGCCTCCCATATTCAATTCCCTGTGCTTTGTCTTTCCTCAACCGATCTAGAGTAAATTGTCTTCTGGTTTGGACCAAACAATTTGCGTCTGTAGGGGCTATAATATTTTGGCTACGAAATTTAATTTTCACAGCGTAGGAACCAGCTTTGAAACGTGTCGAAGTGTTTGAAAAATTAAATCCCCTTTAACTTGTCACGTGGCAGACTCCTATTCCCTATAGGAACGTGATTTATCTTTTTTGCTGCTAGTGATTAAATGGTTACAACTTACTGAGGTGGTAGTTCATTGTTGGCTCCATCATGTACAACATGTAAAGTTTCCTTCTATCAAAGTGCCTTGTTGCATGTGCCAATGATTTTGCATAGCACGAAGCACGCAGTGGTTCCCATGATCTCTTTCTTATTGCAGCCTTGAAATCCACAACTTGAAATGTGTGCCCTCATTTGTTATTTCCAACTCCAAACGATGAAATTAAAACACTTTTATGCCACGTGACACTTCATTCTGTGCTCCTGCTCATTTCAAAGTTTATTTTTCATTTCGACATATGACATTATTTTATTCCGAAGGTCAAAAATCCTTCCTCATTCTGAAGCACAAACCCTTTTTATTCTGAAGTTGTTTTTGTTTACAAACAACAGTTTTATTCTAGAGCTTTCATCATTCCGAAGCTGAACAATATTCTCATTTCAGAGAATCGTATCATTCTGAAGCTCCTTCAAGCTGCAATTCTCCAACTCTATCTGCTTCCTTCATCCCCTCAAAACAACCTAAAATGTTTTATCTCTCATTGACCAGATGGATATCTTTTGGATCAAACCTTATGAATGCTTTTATGTACTAATTAATGACTTTACACACTACATACTAACTATCTACAATGCTTAAAATATAAAGGGCACATACCTGATTTAACCACTTATCTACATTTGTACAGATGGTTATTTCTGCTGACTACCAGTTGGCTCTTCTACTGAATAAGATAGGTGCAGTTCTAAAAATAGAGAAAACAATGGTTTGTGAGAACGGATGGGACAATGATGGTGAATCTGATAAGGCAAACATGTCGGAAAACCGGTTTTCATGCAAGCCAATTCAGAAGTGCCTCCTAGGAGGTTTTCACTTTCTGAATTATTCATTTTTTTTATCATTTTTTCATTTTTTTCATTTTTTTATATTATTCTATTGTAGTTGTTGTGGAAGAAGTGGTTCCTTCCATCATGCATACATCCAATTGCTCCACTTGCTTTAGAAATTCATCCTTAGTTAGTGGTGTATGGTAGATCCGAAGACAATGCCCATTAACCACTAACTTTCTTCATGAATCATCAATGGGTGAAAGATGAACAACTCCATTCTCGAACACCTCTTCAATCAGATAAGGTCCAAGCCATCTAGTTTGTAACTTCCCAGGAAAATATTCATAGCGTGAATCAAATAACAAAGCCCAATCACCTTGCTAAAATTCCCATTTTTGAATGTGACTGTCATGCCACAACTTTCGTTGTGCTTGAATCATCTCAGTCTGGTGCAATGCATCCATTCGTAGTTCATCCAATGCATTGAGTTGCAAAATCCGGTCTGCTTGTGCCTGTGACAAATCAATACCAACTTCCAAAGCAGTTCGAAGTGTTAGTAATTCAAATTCAATAGGCAAAAGAGGCTTTTTACCATAAACCAATTCATAAGGTGTAAACCCAGTGGTAGATTTCCAGGTAGTATTGTAAGCCCAAACTGCTTCAGGTAGTTTATCCATCCAATTCCTCCTATGGGAAGCTACTATTTTGGTTAAGATTCTTTCTAATTCCTGATTTGTTACTTCAACTTGACCATTTTCTTGAGGGTGATAAGGTGAGGATTTCCTATGCTTGATTTCATACAGTCTGGTGAAGGCTTCAACAACCTTTGATGTGAATTGAGGTCCCTGATCTGTAGTGATAGAATGTGGGGCTCCAAAACGTAGAAGAATTTGGGAATACAAAAAATCAACAACTTTTTCTTCTCGTGCATGTTTAAAAGCTTGCACTTCTACCCATTTAGTCACATAGTCAGTACATACCAAAATATGCACCTTACCTTGAGAAGGTGGATCAATAGGTCCTACAAAATCTAACCCCCACCTCTCAAATGGCTCTACACCTACTTGAGGTTGCAATGGCATTTCACTGGTATAGGTAGGTTTTCCCATTCTTTGGCATGCATCACAATGTCTGACATATTTCTTTACATCTTTATGCAGGGATGGCCAGTAGTAGCCAGCACCCAAGATTTTCTGAATTGTACTCTGTACTGAATAGTGCCCTCTAGATGGTTCATCATGACATGCACGAAGAATGTCATACACTTCATCCTTGCGGATGCACCTACGTAGAACATGGTCAGGACTGCATTTAAAGAGTAGACCTCCTATCCATTTAAAGGAAGCACTTTGCTTGATTAACTATTTCTTTTGTTTAGGAGTGAAGTGAAGAGGAATTTTTCCTGTAGCTAAGTAATTAGCTATATCTACAAACCATGGAGATTGTATAGAAATAGCAAACAATTTTTCATCAGGAAAAGCATCTTCAACCAATTCCCCTATGTCTGTGTTTGGCAATCTAGACAGAAAATCTGCTACTACATTAGCTTTCCCTGGTTTATTCACTATGGTGATATCAAATTCCTGCAATAATATTAACCAACGAATAATTCTTGCACTAACCGGAGGTTTATTCATCAAGTATTTAATAGCAAGCATGATCCGTATGGATGAACACTTGATATCCTATGATATAGTGTCAGAATTTATTAATAGCATATACCACAACCAAGAATTCCTTCTCAGTAGTGGTGTAGTTCTTTTCAGCTCCTGTCAAGTTTTTACTAATGTAGTAAATGGCATAATGTTCTCCATTTTCAATCTGACCTAGTGCTGCTCCAATAGCAGTATTGGAAGCATCAGTCTAAATATGGAATGGCAATTCCCAATTAGGTCCTCTCAACATAGGGGGAGTTGTTAATTTCTCCTTCAATGCTTCAAAAGACTTTTGACATTCAGTAGACCAAGTAAATTCAGAATCCTTAGTCAATAATGCAAACATTGGATTAGCTATGGTACTAAAATTTGCAATAAATCTATGGTAGAAACCAATATGTCCCAAGAAACTCCTTACATCAGTTTGAGTTTTTGGAGGAGGAAGGTTTTTGATGACTTCCACTTTCTTGGGATCAACCTTAATCCCATGAGAGGAAATATGATGACCAAGGACAATCCCTTCCTCCATCATGAGAAAACATTTTTCAGGATTTAAAGACAAATGGTATGTTTCACAACGTGTTAAAACTTTTTCAAGTTGTTCTAAAGTATAATCAAAAGTTTCCCCACATACTGTGAAATCATCCATGTAAATTTCCACACTTTCATTTGTTAAATCAGAGAATATGGCCAAAACAACTCTTTGAAAGGTTGTTGGAGCATTACATAAACCAAAAGGCAAGACCCTATAAGCAAATGTTCCCCAAGGGCATGTGAAAGTAGTTTTCTCTTGGTCTTCAGGTGCAACTTGTATCTGATTATATCCACTGAATCCATCAAGAAAATAGAAGAATTTCTTGCCAACAAGGGTATCTAACACTTGGTCTATGAAAGGTAATGGGAAATGGTCCTTATGTGTGACCTTGTTCAACTCTCTGTAGTCTACACACACTCTCATTTTCCCATTTTTCTTTGGAACAATAACCAATGGAGAAACCCACCGACTGTCTGAAATTGGATAAATGAATCCTACATCTAAAAGTTTTTCAATTTCTTCCTTGACAATATCTTTCAGAGCAGGATTCAAACGTCTTTGAGGTTGTCTCACAGGTTTAACATCTTCAGTGTATATCCTATGTGTACACACATCAGGGTGGATTCCAGTCATATCCTTGTAACTCCAAGAAAAATCCTGAACATGTTTTTGTAGGACAACAAATAACTTTGCTTCCTGTTCATCAGTCAACCAACTATTAATATTCAAAATTTTACCTGGTTGTACTTCTATTTGTTTAATCCCTGGATGAATGGAGTTGACTGCTCCATACTTGCTGATCAAAGAATTTAATGGACAATGATGTGGTTGCAAAGTATGAAATACTCTGGATTCTATTTCAAAAGTAATACCTGATGGAATCATTCCTTGCATAGGACATGTGAAAGAAGTAAGAAGATGTTGATGCCATCCATGTGGTAATGTGAAAGATCTTTCTTGTAAGGGAATGGATGCCAGATATTCTGAGGTATGCTCTTCATCCTTCCATAGCAAGCGATGAACAATGATCTGATCATCTTTAAGTCCTTCTTCCTGTAATGTCTCAACTAGGATAATTTCATCCTCAAAGATTTCTCTTTCTTGTGAGTTGATTTCCTCAATATGCTCCTTTACTATTATTGTGGCCAGAGTGGAAACAGTTTCTTCCTATTCTTCATCAGATTCAGGAAACCATATCTGTCCAGAAAATTTGGTTGAAGGTTGGGCAGGTGGATAAAGGGAAATATTTTTAAGATCAATGCCATTTGAAATAGTCATTTCCCAGATCTTCAGTCTATAAAAGCAGCTATAGTGGCAAGCCAAGGCCTTCCTAGAATGATGGGATAGCCATTAACTATATTTCTAGGCTGCAATACTAGGAAATCTACAGGATATTCCCAAGAAGAAACTTCAATGGAAATGTCTTCCAGTATTCCTTCTGGTTTGGCAACTGACCTATCTGCCATCTCCAAAACTGTAGTTGTAGGACTGAGATTATTGAGCTGCAGTTTTTGCATTGTATCTTTAGTCATTACATTAATTGCAACACCAAGATCAATCAACACATTTGGAATTTGAACTAGACCAATAGTGACTATAACAACTGGACTTCCTGGGTCACTATATTTTGGGGGAACAAGTTTTCCAGATAACAGGTCAGCCAATTTTCCTTCTACTTGCATAGTTTTAGGGAAAGACTTCTTCTTTCTGCCAGGTTTCTGAATACACAACTCCTGAATGGTTTTCTTAATTAATGGCACATCCTTTATTGCTTGCAACAAAGGAAGGGATATAGTCATTTTATTTAGTTCTGTGACTAACTCTGATTCAGGGATAGTTACAGTATTATCAAACCTTTCAGGGTATGGTATTATACCTACAGGGGGTACTTGTTTTTCTTGCTCATTTTTTGGTTTTTCTTTTTCTGTTTGCACTTGTTTTGGACTTGGAGACTCTTGCTTTCCATCAATTTCTTCAATGGTGGGTGGAGCAGGGTCAGGTAAGACCTTCCCTGAATGCAATTGGATATTACTACAGTCAAGGGTATGAACTACAGTAGTGTCTTTAGACTCAGCTCCATAAACAAGGGTTGCTGGTCTAGTATTATTTGGGTTAGCCATAGGTTGAGCTGGAAGTGGAGGTTGTTTTACCGGTTGTGCTTGTTGTGGTTGCACTCTTCCCTAAAAATTCTGATTAGGAGTAGGCAGCAGGTTTTGAGTTTGTCCTTGATACCTTTGTTGCCCTTGATATGATGGGTATTGTTGCCCCCATCTTTGCCCATATTGTTGATTTTATGTCCAAGGTGGATTAACTGGTGGATTTGTCCATCCAGAGTGTGACCAATCTTGAGGAGTTGTCCAAGACTGATTCCAAGGTTGTGAGGGTGGTTCTGCATACCCCCATGGCATATTCCAAGGATTTTGTCCCCATCCTATAGGAAAATGAGGGGCATTTTGATAATGTGAAAAATTGCCTCCTTGCCTTTGTCCAATAACATTAAGTTCTTCAGTCTAGGTTTCCAAAATATTTTTGAGTTGAGGCAGCAGATGGCATTTATCAGTTATATGTCCCTTTGAACAAATACCACAAATAGTTGAGATAGAAGTTCTATTTAAGGGACAATCTTGTAAAGCATGCTTGTTTCTGCATCTTGGGCAATAGATAGCCAAGGGTGGTGTAGAGTCAAATTTTGCATTTCTCTCCCCTAATGCGGAATTCAACTGGACAAGAATATCAGTTTTCATGTTAGCCATTTCTTCCATTAAGTCTTTGATATCATTATTATTAGAATTCCGCTTCTTTCTTCTTTGCCTAGTGCGAGAATAATTTTTGCATAACTCTACAATATCATTAATGTCAAGCTGGTTCACATATCCTTTTCCCATTAAATCTAATACTTCCCTGGAGTCATCCTACAAACCTCTTAAGAATATGGTTTTCAACAAGTCAGATTCTACAGGACCACATCTCTTTTGGATAAAGGTAAATCTATCAAGATAGTCCTCTAAATTCTCATCCTCCTCTTGTTTAATCCGAAATAATTCATCCTTTCTATTCTGCACTCTACAATATTCCTGATATTTATCCAAGAATACAGTTTCCATTTGATCCCAAGTGCGGATTGAATCAGGTTCAAGACTCATAAACCAACGTAAAGTTGCATCTTTAAGTGTAGATGGAAACAATTTCAGTTTTTGATTATCATTTACATAGTCATAAGTCTGACACAGAACCTTAAATTCAAACAAGAATTGGTCAGGATCCTCAGAGACAATTCCCCTAAAGGTTGGCAATATAGAAGGTGAAATTGTTTTCATAGGAGCATTCTAAGTAGGATTCAACCGAATAGGATATTCAAAAGTCCTAGTAGGGTTTTCACCTAGAACTATAACATCCCTATCACGTTCTTCTACCATAGTGTCCCCCTCACTCTTGACTTCTACAATTTTTTCAGATGGACCAGGTCCAGAGGGATGTCTGGAAGCAAGTGCTTCTAAGAGTTCTTCCTCCAAGGGTCCCAAGATTTTGGATGATGAAGAAGATGATTCTCGTTTAAGTCATTCAAGGATTTCATACACAGGCAAGTCTGATCGTGAAGAACGTCTTTCTGGGAAAGAGCTGGTTCTTCTGATAAACCTCCCTCTTTCATCTCTTGGCCTATGCATTCATGCTCATTTGCTGAATGAACTGAAGTACAAGTTTCCAAGAACTATTACTTGCATCCAAATAACAATTCTTGGTCCTACTTTACTTCTCCTAACAACACCTTGGTGTCCCCGACAACGGTGCCAAAAATGATGAGTGTCATCAATCACACCATTTAATCATTATAATTGTCATTTCAGGGAGGTGTCCAATGGTTGTATACGATAGTAGGGGTAAGCAACTTGAAGGTCAGTCTACTCAGGAAATGGCTTTATTGATGAGATCAGTCAGTTTTTGGGGTTTCTGGTGTCACCTCTAATCCTATGAACTGAATTAGAATCCTAATTACATTTACTGAAACAAAATTGCAGAAATGGAAAGATTGCAGAAGATTGAAACTAATTACTCTTGCAGAATCAGAAATAACAGAAATGAAACTTATTCATGCTTGCAAAATGGAAATGACAGAAAGTAACTCCTAATTACATGAACAAAATTAAAAGGCTGAAATGAAATGTTGCAGCAATGAAACAAATAGAAAGCAATGAACATAAATGGAAATACCAAGAACTGGAAATAATTGCTGAAAACAAGGAAATATCAAAAAGTGTTGTAAGATATAAAATCCTATGCTAGGTGATCAATTGCCTTGCATATACACACATATTTCATACATCTACAAACAACATAGTTAACAAATGAAATGTAAATTGTCAGGTTACTGCTAACCTGTTGCAGCAAGAAATGAATAGAAACTATCAAAAGTTGATCCTTCTCCTGAGCCTGGAAGTGGGCCCTTGCTCCCTGATTCAGAAGAAGGCAAGAAGACTACTCTAAGCTACCTAATGTTCACTCATTCACTCAAGAAGCTAATTGCATGGAGAAACTACACTTTTTATTGAATTTGAAATAACATTGCAACAATGCAGGAAAAATCCTGCAGAATCATTGCTTTGTTACAACTGAAACAACTGTTCTATTCCTATCCTTCTATGCAAATGTATATATATGCTCAACCAATATGGGAGCTTGTTATTTATACTATTCTATTACATATGTGTATTCGTTCTGTTGTTGCTTTTTAGGGATTCAACAACTGTGCTGAAGTTGTCTTCCTGAAATGCAGGAAACTGTTCTGTTGTAGCTTATCCATTTCACTTTTTGGGCGTAATCCATTGGAAGAAATGCATTGGAAGAGGTGAGAAAACCTCTCATACAACTTTATCCCTCTTCATTTCACCATTTTCCACCTTTTTGACCATTCTGTTGGTTGTTTTTACCAAAACTGGTTCTGCTCCGCTCATTCTGGAGCTGCTCTAGAATATCAGGCAGTGTAATAGTTTTGACGCTTATCCGTGCATCAATTGCTCAGGATGATGGGTTTGACCAGCTAGATAGTCTTCTTAAGTCCTCATAAGACTAATTCCATAGGTTTCACGTGTTGGCATTGACAAATTCCAAGCCATGTTGTTTATGTACAACTGGCTGGAATTTGTATGGTCAAATTCTATTTTTTGCATAGTCAACCTAGTTTGAACAGGTTTTGGCACCTTTTTGCAATTTGAACAGGTTAGAAGGCAAGGAAAACAGACAACATGATCCCATAATGGAATACACATCAACATACATTATTGCCTATTCAAATAAATATTTACTTGCTAAGTAAATCAGCTAAAATAGTGCAAAAAATGCAAAAAATGGTCAAAACAGAGTGTTATGCTCCTGAACATCTAAACATGTAAATAGTAATACATAATGCATTCCATCATCAAAATTAGCACAAAAACATAGCATAAGGTTTATCAAATAGTTTATAAAATATCCAAAAATGGTCTATGAATGAGGCAATTTTTGGCCTCATCACCTCACTGAAGAAATCATAAAAGGAGAACTCACTAGAGAAATCCACTACCAAGGAGAAGCCCCTGATAGTGAAGGACTTGGGATAATTGTCGCCATTCAACAACAAGCCCAAGAGAAGGAGAATTTGGCAAGGAGTGTCAAATCCAAGTAGAAGAAGAATCTAGTGAAAACCTCAAGATATTCAAAATATTAAGAAGAAGATACTGCTTGAAGTCATAATTCAACAAGAAGACTTGAAGATAGAAGAAGCTCACCAAATATAGGATATTTGAAGATTACCTCTCACAGCAAGAGGGCACCACTTCAAAGATACAGACTTCTCCAAATCTACAACAAAATGAGGAGACCACAAGAGGAGAACAAGACACCAAATCTTAGGCTCATGAAAGAAAGTTTGAGACCATATTTTGGTGAAGAAGGAGTTGTTCAGAACAACCTACAAAGAGTTGCAAGATCTTACTCAAGGTAGCAACTTGGTGATCTTAGACACCAAGATCTACATCCTCTAAATAAGCGATAAAAGAGCTACAAAAGCTTTCAGAAAAAGATAAGCAACTATTGGTGCAAGTAGATTCATTAATTGGATTACTTATCATATTTGTTAAAGCACCTTAATTTGGATTAAAGTTGCAAAAAGGAGATTTGAATTACAGTATTCAAAAGTGCAAAAAGAAAGGTTCTTTTTAAGGTTCATTTGCACATTAGGAGTTGATTATATTTCATAATTACAACTATCTATCAACTACCTATCATCTACTTTGGAAAGCAAAAGAAGACTATCTCCTACTATCTTGCTTATAAGGAAATTGCAGAATAATTCTTGAAGATTCATTTCAGATTATTCTTGATTAAGTTGTAGTAAATTGATTAAGTGCATTATTTTGAGAGTTGATTGGAGTGATAAGGTGAAATTGTTAGTGCATTAAAAGTAAAATATTATTAGATTCATTTGCACTAATCTATTGCTCTCAAAAATATTGTGGTTTGTGTTCGTGAGAAGGGCACAAAATTAGAATTTATCAAAGTGTCTAAAGACATTGTTAGTGCACAAAAATCTGCAACATTAAGTGGCCAAGAGAAGCCACCAAATCAGCTCAATCCTCCAAGCATTGGAGAAGAAAGTAGCCACCGAATATCAACAAAGGAAGCCTCAAATCGAGACTTGGTGAGTCTCAAATTCAAAGCACAATAAGGTTTTTGTTACAAAGAAATAGTGCAAAAAAAAGGAGCTTCTATCAAGTGGTTACAAGCTTGGATTCATTTGTAAAATATCCAAGCAAAAAGGGGAAGGTGTCTAACCAAAGAGACAACCTCAAAACCCCTACATTGCATTCAAAATTCTACCACAAAACCAAAAATTCAGACCTCAAAGGAGTGCAAAAGAAGGTGCAATAAAGGATTTTTTATATATAAATACATTACATTGCATTGCACTATCATAATCTGGTTTATACAGGGAAAGAAGGTAGATTTTAAGGTGCCTCAAAGGCACAATATTCACTGGAAAAACTAGCCGAAGGTGGTTGAATGCTAGCATCTATCCAAGCATAGCAAAAAGAGCCACTCTCAGGGCTCATTCTTCTCACATATTGGATGGCCAAACCTGCAAAAGACAAGGAGCAAAGCAAAGGGAGAAACAACGTTATTCGAGAGCAACATTATCTACAAAAAGGAGGATGTATAATAGGTAAAAAAAGAAGAATATTAAAGCACCATTGGAGTGATTCAAACTCCACATCCGCATTGCTCAAAATCAGTACTCAAGCCTCCAAATTGTTGCTCCACATCCCAGCCAAAAAACACTACAATTGAACGAAAGAGGAGTTGAGGATTTATAGGGTTAAAATACCTCCAAAGGGTCCATTGAAGCAACAAAAGAGAAGACGTCCATGCACAAGGAGGAAGTGACATTTGTCACTTGAGGTAAAACCCTAACGCTCCTCTCATGAGCACTCATATTCATCAAGAAAGGAGTTACAAGCTACAGGCTGGTGCATTGAGTGTATGAGATACACTTGTCCATGAAGAAACCAAGCACTCTACTAAAGAACATAACGTCCATACATTACTCAAAGGCTCAAGAAAGGAGTTACTCAATGAGCATTTTCTAGCACCTTCTACTCCTCAAGTGCTCAAGAAGAAAACGGATGTGCCACTTGGCACTTCATTCAAGATTCTCCTCCATTTTAAGGGTGTCAACGACCAACATTCAAAGGATAACATTTACGTCTCCGCATTCAACTTCAGGGTCTGCGTGCACAAGGCCAAATTACAGCGTGTAAAGAAGGTGGTAGAGCCTTCAATACTCCGGTCAAGCAAGGTCAAAGGTAAAGACAAAAAGGGCACCATATTTGGAACATTAAATACAAGCCAAGTTCCAAGCAACTCCATTGGAAGGTACAATCAAAGCAACGATGTCAATATTGCAGCCTTTCACATCTGAAATCAGCATCGATTATTGCTTGATATAAGGTAAGGTTTATTCCCATTTTTATGTGCTTTCATTTCTTGGGAGTTATAAGGTTAAAACTTAGAGGAATTTAATCATATTGAAAGCCATACCTCAAAGGGAATAATTTATCAAGCTAATATAATATTTGCAATATTAAACTTAGGAGTAATAAGGGTTTCTACTGGAGATTAATCTTAAATATTGGCAAATATTATTGTGGTCTAATTTTTCCAAAATTAGGGAGTTATAAGGGTTACTACATCAAATTAATTTATTGGAAATTAGATACACTTAAATTAAATCCTAAAGGGATATTAAAGAGAGGTTTATCAAAGCATTTCAAAGGTTGGAAATTTATAATATTATTGTCTCAAAACTTCTCAAAAGAGACAAAATAAATCCAACATTAAAACCTCTTTAAATTTGGAAAAAGTGCTTAGTTCAATAGGAGCAATAAGGGATAATAAAAGTTGATTTTGATATTTACAAAAACTTTACAAAATCAACCAAAATTGAACTACAATTTACAAAAGCACTATATATCTTATCCAAAAACATACTAGGGAGTCATAAGGCATTCTACAAAATCTAAGAATTGATATTAGGGAATTTAAATGGCATCAAACAAATTCTTCCTAGCAGAATCTCAACTACTCAAGGGTCCTAATTATTTCTCCTAGAAGAATAAAGTGAAAGCTATTTTGGTATATGAAAAACTTTGGGATATTGTCAAAGGGAAAACACAAATACCTACCACAAATGATATTGAAATCCTAAAGTTTGTAGAAAATGATTCAAAGGCTCTAATGATAATAACCTTTGCTATCACTGATGAGATACAACCCTATATCAGTTTAGCAAAATCATCTTCAAATGCATGGACAAGCCTAGAGAAAATATTTGAAGGAAATAATAAGGCAACTATTCTCCATATTCAGACTCAACTTCATTCATTAAAGATGAACAATGGAGAAAGCATAGAACTATTCCTAAGGAAGGTAGTAGATATTAAAGGGAAATTATTTACCTTAGGAGAAATAGTTAAGGATGAACTTCTTACTCAAGTAACCATGAGAGCACTTCTAGACAACTATAAACATTTGGTAACATCTTTACAAGTTCTAAGTAAAGATACTTCTTTTGATGACTTAGTCAATATTCTACAGGAATATGAAGTGGAAAATATAGTTAAAGATGAGATGTCTAATACTGCATTGGCATCTAAAGATAATCCATAGGGAAACATTGCTTCTTCATCAAAAGGATGAAAACCATGGTACAACAGGTATTGTCAGATATGCAAGAGAAAAGGCCATAGTACCAACTATTGTAGGTTCAATCCCAAAAATCAAAATCAAGGAAATTATATGAACAATGGGAACCAATTTCAGCCACGATAATATCAAAATCCTCGTCAGCAATAATTTCAACATCCAACCAATTATCCCCAATTGGAGTATCGAAAAGAAATTAAAAAAATGACATCTAGCTCAGAGGATAGAAGAAATTGAAGAACTGGAAGAGTCGATAGATGATTATGAAATCAAAGCTCTTTCAGCAAGAATGATAGGTTATGAAGATACTAACTGCTTGCTTGAACAGGTTACAAAAATTAGAGAAGAAGAATCAGAATCTCAAGGTCAAGAGGAAGATCCACATTGAAGACTAAAGTCTTCAATACCCAAATATTGTAATACAAGGGGGTGTTAGAAATAGATTATATTACATCATTTGGGTCATGTAAATGTACCTTCCTTGGTACATACTTAGGACATTAGATTACTTTAGGGGGAAGTTATCTAGTTACTTCATGCAATGTAATAAATGCACAAGTGTCAATGTGCAAGTTGTATATGTGCAAGGTGTCCCTTGCACATCTAGGTAGAGTGTTGGCCAAGGAACCTATCTTCCTATATAAAGGGTCATAGTAGTAGTGTAGAAGAGTGTATTTTAGAGTAGTGTGGAGAGTGTGTGAGCTATAAGCTCAGAGCTCATTCGTGAGAAGTAGCTTAGATCATGGAGTGTTCATTTCCTCCATAGCTACTTTGTATTCATTTTTGTCATTTCTATTTATAACATATTTTAGTCATCTCACAAATTTACTTTCTTTCTTATTATTTTGCATCTTGTGATTGCTATCTCCCATTACATGATGTATCAAAAGCTAACGTTTCTTTGGCCATTAAAAGTTGCATATTTTGGTGCACTAATGGTTTCTTTAGACACTTGATGCTAATTTGATTTTGTGCCTTTCTCAAGAACACAAACACTAAGCTTTTTTAGAGTAATATAGTAGTGCAAATGAACCCACTAATATTTCACTTTTAATGTACTAAAAATCACACCTTATCACTCCAATAAACTCTCAAAATAACTTATAAGTGCACTTAATCAATTTATTGCAACTAATCAAGAATAATCTAAAATGAATCTTCAAGAGTTATTTTAATATTTAACTATAAACAAAGTTGTAGGAACTAGTCTTCTTTTTCTTTTCAAAGTAGATATTTGGTAGTTGATAGATGTAATTTTATAATCTAATCAACTCCAAAGCTAATGTGCAAATGAACCTTAAAAGGAAATTTTCCCTTTTGCACTTTTGAAGACTATAATTCAATTTTCCTCTTTTGAAACTCTAATCCAAATTAAGGTGCTTTAATAAATCTGATAAGTAATCCAATTAATGAATCTATTTGCACCAATAGTTTCTTACATTTTTTAAATATTTTGTAGATATTTTGCCACTTCTGTAGATGTTATAGATCTTGGTGTCTAAGATCACCAAGTTGCTGCTTTGAGTAGGATATTGCTTCTTAGTTTCTTATTCACCAAAAAGTGGTCTCAAAAATTCTTTTACGAGCCTAGATTTTGATGATTTGATCATTTAAGCAATATTATCCTTTTGATGTATATTTGGAGAATTATTTATCTCTGAAATGGTGCCTTCTTGCTGTGAGAGGTAATCTTAAAATCTCTTGAAGTCTTCCTGTTGAATTTTGACTTCAAGCAGGATTTTCTTCTCAATATTTTGAATGTCTTGAGGTCTTCTGATATTTGGTACTCCTTAAAAAATTCTTCTTATTTTGGGCTTGTTTTCATATGGTGACAATTATCCCAAATATTTCACTATCTTCTGTAGTAAATTTCTTCAATAATTTCTCCTTTGATGATTTTTTTAGTAAGGCTCTCTAAGTCTTTTATTGGATGCTCATTGAGACCTCCCCAAGGTCTTTGATCTTACAGCTTCTTCTGGTCTTCCTTGAGATATTTTCTTCAACCTTCTACTCCTGGAAGTGTTGGTGGTGAGATCTTATTATAGATCTGTGATTCTGCTGCTTCTGGATTTGAGCAGGACTCTCCTAGTCCTTCTTCTTCTTCAAATACTAGAAGTTCTTCAATGAGATCTTCTCCTGATCTTTTCACCTTCAATTTTACTCCAAGTGTTGGATTGATTTTAAATAAGATACTCTTCCTAACTTTATTGTAGTAAGTTTCCCAACTCACTGAATATCCTTTCCCTATAAAAAAGTATTAGCACTGAAATATTAATTTGCTTTTGAATAAAATACTCTCTTTTGGAGTCTTCTTCAGGATCAAGGCTTCTGTGGCCTTTTTAGTATCAAGGCTTCTATGGCCTTTTCTTCAGTATGAAGGCTTCTATGGCTTTTTTTCAATATCAAGGCCTTTGTGGCTTTTTTTCTGGATCAAGGCTTTTGTAGCCCGTTCTTATGGATCAAGACTTCTATGGTATTTTCTTCTGGATCAAGGCTTCTATGGTCTTTTCTTCTATATCAAGGCTTATATATCCTTTTTTCTGTATCAAGGCTTTTATGGCATTTTCTTCTTCTATGATGTTCTCAATATAGCAATGGAGATATCCAATCTCCTAACTTCACCATGACTCTTATCCAGAAGTCTTATTTCACAGTATTCTTTTCTTGCACAAGGAACTAATCTCTACACTATGAAGGCACGCCAACCTTTGGGCAACGAAATTGAAGTCTCATAGCTTTCTGTTGTAGGAGGTGTCTCAATCATCTGAGAAGTAATTTTATGCAACAAAAGAAACTTTGGGCAATAGTTAAAAAATTCTAGATATCTTGAATGATCTTCACTTGTTGATTTGTCAATCTAGTGGATTGAATGCTGAGTCCTAGTCTTCATGAGTTTTTCTTACAACTTTGTGGAAAGACTCTAGCCAAATGTAATCTCAATATTTTTGGAATTAAGATTTATTTTAGTCCTCACTTGTGGCTCCCCCTAATTCTACCACATAGACTCTTCGGAGAGTTCTTAACAGTGGTTGGTCCAACAACATGTCAGATTGACAAAACACCCAGGCTCAATGATAATGTTGGTTTTTCTATTGATCTAATATGGCAAGATCTACCATGTCTCTGATACCAGTATTAGTTTTTTATGTAGTATGTAATGGGATATTGCAATCACAAGATGCATAATAATATGAAAGAAATTAAATATGCGAGATGACTGAAATATGCTACAAATAGAAATGAAAAAAATGAATACAATGTAGATATGGAGGAAATAGACACTCCATGAACAAAACTAATTGACTACATTGCACCCATAACCAATATATGGTGATCTACACAGTACTATGCTACTACCTACGAATATGCTCTGAGATTTTATATGCTTGTTGAAATGAGGTTCTTTTTATATAGGAAGATAGGTTTCTTGGCCAACACTCTACCTAACCATGCAAGGGACACCTTGCACATATACAACTTGCACATTGACACTTGTGCATTTATTACATTGCATGAAGTAACTAGATAACTTCCCCTAAAGTAATCTAATGTCCTAAGTATGTACCTATGAAGGTGCATTTACATGACCCAAATAATATAATATGATATATTTCTAACATAATCATTATGGAAAGGCTATTTGGTAGAGTTATCTCTTGATATCTATATAAATCCACCATGGCTCTATAGTCCTAAGACATGCTCCTTAATGTAGTAATAAGTTCTAATATAGAATGGAAGTGTTGTGTTGATACAAGTGATAAAAAAAGGAGGTTCTTATGCAACTGCATGAAAAAAGAGGAAAAGGAACAATAATAATGGTAAATTATAACCTATAAGCACCTGTAATATTAGCCTAAGGTATCTTGCCTAGACCTGAAGCATCTTTAGGTTGTGGTGAAGTATGCTTATGGAGGTACCTTTTTCTTTGGGGATACAATATCCCAAATGTCCCCTCACATCATCTCCCTCTCTTTTATTTCTATATTTCCCTTTATGTAGCCCCTTCCTTTTCTACCCACCTGTACATTGCTCCATCAACTCCAAATTCTTCATATTTTTCTATTTTTGTATTTCCTACTTCTTATAAATAATATCATAAATAGTACCATTTTCCCCTCCATTTATTTAGTTATTCCCTTTTGTGCCACTTCTTCCTTCGTCTATCCATATATGTCTTCATCATCTCCTGTCTTCCACTTTCTATGATCCCTGCCTTTCTTGTTTCTTATGGTATCTATTATACATTGTGCCCTCTTTGTTCTTTCTTCCTTTGTCAAATTATTTTCTAGCTCCATCGACTCCTCCTCTTCTTTATAAATTTATAATCTAAATACAAGGCCCACAATGCCTTCTTTTGTAAGCAGAAAACCCTTTGAGGCACTAAGAATGTAGGTTAAATTTATGATCTCATTTAGATTTCAAAGCATTGGGCCTCTTTTTGCAAAATATTGGCTAAGTGTTTCCAAAATATTCAAGGTTGCATAAAACCAAAATGCTCAGAACTAAGAAAAAAGAATTTCAACACAAAGACTATTTTGCCTAATAATGTGCAAAGCCACGTGCTCAAAGTCATTATGTACAAGACCATACACCTTGGGAAAGTGACATCAATATAGTTGCATCAAAGCACAGGACTATGCAGGCTCAATGCATGAAACCGAGATTATGCAAGAGTCAAAATTTAAGATAATTTTTGCACAAAACTGGGGCCCTCTTAGTGATAATGCTAGCATGATATCACCTAGTTTTGGTAATATGTAAAGTTCATTGTGCAAAACCATGATTTCATGAAATTGATATCATAATGATAGTTGAAGCCAAATGTGTGATGCATAAAATTAGGCTACTCAAAGCCATGATTATCTCAATAATGACACAAGTGTAAGGAAGAAGAACCCAATACCATGTAAGCAAGGTATTCCAAGTTGATGTATGACATCGAGATGCACAAAACTAGGCATATCCTAACCATGACGTTAACATCGCAATCTTCAAGCCTAACTTTGTACAAGGTGTACAAAATCGTAGTTGCCCATTACACAAAGTTGTAACAACCATGAGAAGGCCTTGCAACCACCTTAGTTCTTCCTAGCTAGCAAGCCAAGGGCCACCCAAGCCTGAAAGCAACTACTCTGACGAGTATGTTCTAATGATTCGATCCACTTACACAAAAACAATTACAAATCAACGAAGTTGATTCTATAAGAAATTCAAAATCAAATGCAAGATAAGATCTAAGTCGACCACCTCAGCTTCTAGAATATTTATTCTAATCTATCTTTGTAACATTTTTCTAACTAATTATAAATTTTATGTTGAAATATTCATATGTAACCTATAAATGAGTCATGAGACCTCTATTACAAGGGTTGATTTTGTAGTCATTTTTCCTTTAAAATATTGTAATTTCAAGGAGTCAACCTTCTCTAGAGGTTGAAATAGAGAGCAATATCATTTCATCCAATATTATAGTTTGGACAAGATTCTAGGGTGCAATGTCTATCTTTGAGAATGGTAGATTTTGGTCTAACATGATCCATAAGAAATGTTCTCAATTATGTGAATATCAGTCCTTATATTAAAGAAGCTAAAATTATCCCTATTTTATTTATCTCATCTATAAGGATAAGTTGATCCATAATTACATTATATATTTGAGAGAGAGCACATATATTATACCAAAAGGAGTAGTGGGTGTGCTAGGCTTGAGCTATCATCCTGTGATTAAGAGGGTGGTGTAGTTGGACGATAGCATGATCCAAATATTTAGGGTGGTAGAAGAGCTTCCAATTCCTTTGAATACATACCCAAATTTTATTGTGGCATAGGACATTATAGTAATTCATCTCCCTACATTGTTTGACATATACTTATCAAGAGACTTTGCTACTAAGCTAGGGGTATATTTGTACCTAGACTAGTCTATCATGGTCTTATGGTCTTAGTATGGGGACCAGGTTTAAAATTTGATTAGAATTTATCTATTTGCACCATGTTAAACACTTACCCACATATAGGTTAAAGGTTTATTAGATTCTTATATTGTAAGAAAGGTCTAAGTTGAGGGTTTTGGTTGATGAAATATATTCATTTATTCTAGATAATCAAATGGATCAATGGGCCATCAAAGTCTAGAATTTAGATCCTCCAAAGACATATGGATCTATAAGAATGGATTGAGAGTTTAGTAGAGTTTGAGCCCTAACCCTCATAGGGCCATGTACATAAAAATATAATAATAATAATAATACAATATGGAATCATATCTCCATTTTGGAATATATTATTTCATTCAATAATTTTTGTTTTGTAGGATAAGTTTTGGAGCATACAATTAGATGAAAATAACTTGTAATTTTAAGAAGCGGTTATACTCTAACAAAGAAAATAGACATTACCAAAATTTGGACATCAAATCAAGTTCTTGGGATATGTAAGTAGTTGGATTGACAACCATGGGAAAAATACAAGCAGGATGCAATCACGTGATCAACACAATCCCTTAAAGGTGGTAGATTTTCAAGTACATTAAAAGAAATGGCTCCTAAGGATTATAATTGAGCAATAAAAAACCATTTGAGAAATGATAGAATTAGGGTCATGTAATATGGAGTTAATGCATGTTGAAGATATTACATTATTTGGTACATTAAATTACCTTGGAGTACTATTGTAAATATTAAATTAGGTGTGTGTTTAATATTTGTCTAAATTATGTGTCAAGTGTGAGAGTGTTCATGTATTATGTAATAAAGTGTGCAAGGTGTCAAGAGTGCAAATGTGAGGTGTGCAAGGTATCAAGTGAGCAAGTGAAGAGTCATAGGTGATAGGTGTCAAGTGTGGTGGTGAAGAGTCATAAAGATGTGTCAATATGTAAAGTGAGAGGTTATGTAATCATGAGAGCTTTGTCATAATGTAAGGCATGTGAAAGGTTGCATCTCCCGTGAGTTAGAGGAGAGTAAAACTCATAAGTATTATTATATATTAGAGACAAAGCTACATGCTATGTAACAAAATCATTTTGAGTGTAACAAGTTTAATATAGTTATTTTATTATCAATAAATTTATACTTTGTGAGATATTAATGTTATATTAATGTGTTATAATGAGAGTGATATTTGATCCTAAATAAATTTACATGTGAGATAATCTAGCATAATTTCTAATAGTGGTATCAGAGTTATCTTGGCGACAACCTTTGTGGTTCAAGTGCCATCTTGCAAGAGTGAGAGAATAAATTTTGATATGGAAATATTGTTGAAGAAGAAGAAGATAGTATAAGAGAATTTTGATGAAGAATAGAAGAAATTGATTTGAGAAGAGAAGAAAACTAGAGAAGAGAAAAGAGAATATTGAAAGAAGAGGAAAAGAGATTGAATATTGTTGGATAATTACATAATAACATGGTTTGTAGATGGATAAGAAGACAGTTGTGTGGAGGTTTGAATAAAGTGGAATGTGAGAGAAGAAGCAAATAATTGATAGTTGTTTGAATACGTGGAGGAGGATGAGATTTCTAATTGATATTTGGATGAATGCTATAAAGATAATGTTTGTTGTTTGAATGTGAAAGGAGGAAGAAATCTTGTTGGAAGAGCAAACTAAAATGAATGCCAAAGAGAAGCTTTTTTGAGGAGCTTGTTGGAATGTTAGAGAGAAACTTGTTGGAGGAGAAAACTATGAATGGAGATAAGCGTGTTGAGATCCTAAAAATATAATTTTTGACATAAGAATATTGTACCTAAGATACGTTGAAGCTTTGGACTGGTGCAGAGGAATATAACTTGAGAAGGCAAAAGGAACATGACAAGCTAATTGAGTAATGCCTGGTAACACTTTGGATAATTCAGACAACACAAATAATGCAAACAATGTGGATGTTGTGGACATAACTTTAATTTGGTGCAGATCAAGAACTTGGTAAAGTATAAGGTAAATATTTGCTTTGATTTATGTGATAATTTTAGGAGTAATAAGTATTTAGAGATTAAATAATAAAGTTGGGAGGTAAAAGGAATTCAAAAGAAAATTTAATACATGGGAGATATTAGGAAATAAAACATTTGAAAGAAATTGTGAAAGTGAATTGAATTTGGGAGATACAAGAAGATTAAAGAATTAAATTTGATTAAATGAAATGAAATGAATGAATGGTAAATTGAAATTTGAGTGATTATTTGATGAAATTTAAATTTGAAGAAAAAATTTAAGATTGATAATTTGACAAAGAAGGAAATTTTGAAATTAATATTTGGGAGTTATAAGAAAGTCAACATCAAAATAAAATAAAAGAAATTTTTGACATCTAAACAATTTTACAATGACAAAAATAATACAAGTATTCAAGGAAAGACATTAAAGATCATCTGAAAAATTTCACTAAAGTTGAAAACAACAGATCATTAGAATTAATAGAATATCTGCAACTCATTTATGAGAAAAATAAAGAATGAATATCTTTAATACTTCAACATTGTTTAAGTTATTTTCTCAAGAATACTAATAACCATGTATATAGAGCTTTGGTTATTAAGACAAAAATACAAGGATTGAAGAATAAATCCTTAATGAAGGATGTATGCTACAATGTTTTTTATCAAATAAAGAACAAGAAAGATATTTCAAAAGCATGTGCAATAAATAGAAATGATATAAGGAAGTGTAATCATTGCAATAGACATGGACATGAAGCAAAATGTTGGAATATTTATCCATGTAAATTCTATGGAAGAAATAATCATCCTCAAGAATTTTGTTGGCACAAGGAGAACAATTATAATGAAATATTGAAAAAATATTGATGATGATACTAGATAAACTTCTTCAAAAAATATTCTATAATATGTCGAAGGAGAAGCATAATGGTCCACTTCAATAGTTAATAAAGCTAAGGAAACATCATTACTGATAACAGTGAATGAAGATAGAAAGAATAACAAGAACTGAAGATTGAATACTAAAAGACTTCACACCAATAATGTAATTTTGGGGGGTGTTGGAGATATTACATTATTTGGTACATTAAAGTACCTTGGAGTGTTATTGTAAATATTATATTAGGTGTGTGTTTAAAATTTGTCTAAAGTATGGGCCAAGTGTGAGGGTGTTCATGTGTTATGTAATAAAGTGTACAACGTGTTAAGAGTGCAAGTGTGAGTGTGCAAGGTGTCAAGTGAGAAAGTGAAGAGTCATAGGTGATAGGTGTCAAGTGTGGTAGTGAAGAGTCATAAATATATGTCAATATGTAAAGTGAGAGGTTATGTAATCATGAGAGTTTTGTCATAATGTGAGGCATGTGAAAGGTTGCATCTCCCGTGAGTTAGAGGAGAGAAAAATTCATGAGATTATATATTGGAGATAAAGCTCCATGATATGTAATCAAAACATTTTGAATGTAACAATTTTGATGTATTAATTTGATTTTCAATACTGCTTTATTTTTTACATATTGATATTATGTGAATGCATTATTATGTGACTGATATTTGATCCTGAAGAAATTTACCCGTGAGATAATATGGCATAATTGCCAACAATGTAAAAGGTGACAATATGCCCTCTCCCATACCATAAACATAAAATGAAAAAGTAATTTCATGTCATGCAAATTAGTGCTAAAAAGAAAAATGAAGATCTTATTACATCAGTAGATGAAAAAAATATAGGCTCAAGTTGGGCAAAAATATGGTAGATAGAGGGAGGCATAAATTCACTAAAGAAGAATTTAATGTAGGTAGGTACCTATACCTCAATAAGAATGCTATAAAAAGACTATTACACATCCTTTTCTTGACTCAAATAATGGTGTGAGCTAAGTTGGTCATTTATTTATCAATGAAGTTACCTTTGAATGACTTTGTGCCCAATAGATAAGACCTTATTTTTTGGGTTCATCTTCTTTTGTAAGAAAAATACCCCTGTGAGCCACCAAAGCTATAGTAAAATATCACTAAAATCCAACCAAAGAGGGGTAATTATGATTGAAGCTAATTTTGAAACTTGTTCAGAATGAAAAGCTCTCAAATAATTACTAACCACTAAGAAGTCCATGTCAAAGAATCACTAAGAAATTATCACCAAATTCTAAATATGGGTGTAAAACCCCTTAAGCTATGTATCCAGGCTCACTAACAATTATTAATAGTTAGTGGCCCACAATAATCCCTTATATCCTTTTCGATGATAACTGAATAAAACCTTGTCATTAGTAGTAGCTCATGAGCCTTTTCGATGCCAATTGAAATAGCTCTACCAACCCAGACAATAACTACAGGTGAGCTAACAAGGCTAGTTATTATCCATATTTGTCTGGGTTCATAGCTCCTGATCCCCCATTTATCATCTCTCCACTACATGCATAGGATACATTCATTGGGAAAGTTAGTGGAGAGAAAATCAATAGTTACGAGGAATATATGAACACCTATGATACATCTACTCCACTACATTTATTCAAGGATATTTCCTAATTAAGCCTCTCTACACCAATGACTCCTTTAAGAAGGAGATAAACACCTAATGATAGTAGAGTTGCAAGTGCCACATGGAAGCACTTTAAGTCAAAGATCTCACAGATGGAAAAATTATCACCATCTGTAGGTTGCATTAGAATTTTTCACAACTTTGCCTTAAACGAATTTGGAAAAATATTAAAATTTAAGAGGTAACGTTGGTGGAAAGCAAAGGAAGAAGTCTCAAACCTATAAGGGTATTAAAGGAGTTCAAATGGACTATGCTATTCAGGTTTCCAAAAATTTTGAGAAGTGTAAATATCTGAAGATCAAGAGTTTGCAAAAGATCCAACCAATAAATAAAGACACAAATTCTAATGGCTTATGTGACCTTGAATTTCGAAGAGGTGAAAAGCAGCAAAAATTTCTAAAAGGTGCAAGAAAGACAAAATGTCCAAAGATAAAAACTTTTGAAAGTTTTAAATAAGAGAGAGGATGAAAAGTTTGAGACCAAAGCAAATAAAAGCATCCAATAGCCAAAGAAACCAAAATACCTAACAAGAAGGAAGCAAGCTTCCCCATAAACCTTTCGATAAAAGCACAACCTTAGAAGTATACAAAGGTTTGACTAAAGGAAAGGAATAAAATTTTCGATGATCATCCATATGAAGATTAAGAAGTTCAAGCTACCTCAAAAGAAATAATGAAATAAAAAGGATAAGAAAATCTTCAAAAAGTAAAACACAATGTGAAGGTGGCTAATGAGAGAGAAGGATCACATCTATATATAAGTACCAATGCACAAGCTCCCAAAAAAGTTAGAAGAATTGAATTAATGCACCATTATTAGGAGTTAGAAAAAACCTATTGACATCTCTTCAACACAATAATATAAGAAAAGTGGGTGGTTAACTAAAGATAAAGGTATGGTGCTTGCATAATCAATAATCCTAAATTTGATAATACTTACAAAAGGAATTATGTGCTTATATCTCATAATCCAATAATATCAATTGGACATCTAACGGTTGAAAATAAATAGCTACAGATCCAAAGATCTCGAAGAACTATGACATAATCAAGCTAGCAATAGAAAAGTATGGCCAAAACAATTCTTGCATTAATTTTGGAAGGAAAATCCCCTCAATTGTATCTATAAATAGTAGTTATTTTAGCATTGTAAAGGATCAACGAGTTGTATAACTTTCCCTTCATTTTCTATGTATAGAAACACCTAAACCTTGGTCATTTTATGGATATGTTTTCAAGCCCTCTCTTTTGGCATGATCTATAACTTGTATATTCATATATAAATATAAGAGGCCATGATTATTGGGCTTTTTTGTCCTATTTCTTGTGTTTATGAATATGTGTAAGAGGCCATGACTACCACATCTTGTCTTGTTTCTTATATGTACAATTTGTGCTTAATTGATGTGTCCAGAATAGAAAGTGTTCCTTGAGTGTTTTTCATGGTATTCATGCATCTTGTTATTATACATATGAATATTATGATCTTGGCGTAGCTTAGGATATCTTTTCCTTTTTGTTGTCTTTGTTTTCTCTTTTCCTTTTTCCTTGAAGCTAGTTAGAGTAGGAAGAGTGTTGAAGATCATATCATAAAAGGAACCAACCTTGAAAAACCCTAGAGGCACCCAATTGAGTCAACCACCATAATCCCAAAGTTGCCCTGTTGTGTTGCTTCATGTGAGGCATGATAGTCTCAACCATCTAGACCCTACATCTAGTGGATTAGACAATTGGAGAGGACAACACAATTAAAACATTTTCCTAAACCTTTCTAGTTTCTCTACAAGACCAGAACAAATGCTTTATTGTTTTAGGCCTACCAAAGATAGCACAATAGTTGAGAAGATACAAAACTTAGTTGATATGACCTTAGAAAGAAGTTTCAAGTGCATGATTCTCTAGGCTAAGTATTTGTTAGATATAGTCATGCCAAATTTCTAGATTTGACTACTAGAGGCTCCTCAATAACCTTATGAGAATCTCGTATTTCACTTATCATTCAACCTCATGATAACAAAAATCAATGGAATGAGATAATTGTACAAGATTCTTGTGATAGGTTTACTAATCCTTTGTTAGGTACCTATGTATATGAATTTGGAGATATAATATAATATTGTATTATGGCATGAATCACACATAAAATTATAATAATAATTAACATAGTCCCGTATTATAATATTATGCACTTTGTAACTCGTGTAAGGTGAATCTCCACATGGGTGGCCTTCCAACTCATGGAAGATGAACCATCACATTCTTGTATAAAGAAAGATGCACCCCCAATTGTAAAAGCAATTCATTTGAAGTATTCTTGGTAAAATTCTTGGTTCATGGAGCTGGATATCTTGTGGAGTGATTCCTTCCTTAAGGAGTATTCTTGGTGTTGTCCGACCTCAAAGGTATTGTCTTTCTCTATTTTATTGTGTGGATTGTTATTGTGGAATTTATTTATAGATGCATGTTTGATATTTCTGCATATTGGTGAATGATTCATTGTTAACGAGAAGAGAGGTTTATAACATCCTTTTACCATTAGGCCATATATAATCCTTGAGACTATTACAAACTATTGTAGTTTAAGATTTAATCTACAACTCTTCACTAATTAATCCTTGAATAACAAAAATTGCATTTTTAAAATAATTAACAAGTCAAATTGTTTAATAAAAGTTTAGCAAGACTTCCATCTATGTTCACCTATATTTCATAAGTCTATACCTCTCAACTCAAAATGTAAAACAATGTTGTTTGGTTTTTAAAACTAAACAATAATATTTGTCAAATAGAAGAGACATTCAAGATAACCAACCGATCATAGACTATCAAACCCTCCAAAAGCTATACACAAAGAAGAAACCACATGTTATGGAAAATTAAGCATTTAGAACTTTGTCAAAAAAATCAACAATATGCCTACCATCTCTAGCCTCAACCGATTGTACTTGAAATATCACAAGATGTACAAGAGGAATGAAGATGCAAAGTGTCAGTGCTAAGTCCTCTTTTTGGCATCAAGATTCAATTGTTATAAAATAATGATATATTAGAAAAATATAGACTCAATTGTTATAAAATAATGATATATTAGAAAATATATATATAATCAATTACTAAGTAAAAATAATTTTTTGTTGGGTAGAGGTACTAGAAAGAAAATATATATATAATCAATTACTAAGTAAAAATAATTGTTTGTTGGGTAGAGATAGTAGAAAGACTGATTTTCCGCCCAGTATTTGTCAACTTTAAAATAGATGGTTCCAATCCCAAACCCTTCTAGATCCTCCTCATTAAAATAAATACGAAAAAAAACTTATATTAAAAAAAAAACAACTGCTACTAAGTCTCATCTTTGTTTCAATATCTTATGCTTGGTGATTGAAAAATGGTTAGGAGCGGGAAAATGAGCTTTGGCGATTTTTGAATCTGAACTAGGGTTTCTGGATTTTTGAAAAATCTCTGGCTTCTGCTGGCTTGCAGAGGTGTCTTTGGGGTACGGTGGTTCTGAAGGTTCGATCGGTGCCCCAGGAGGGTCCAATGGGGACTCCTCCAGGAAGTACTAGCTCTTATGCTAATTTGTTTAAAGAAGATTCTCCTTCGAAGAATGCCGAAGCCCAAAATATGGCATATAAAAAGCTCTTCACGACTACTGGGAATAGGTCTTCAGCACGACGTGTGAATGGTTGTTTACCATAGGCCGAATCCAGGCCAAAAATCATCATTGATCCCAACATGGTGGAGGAGTCTGTCCTCTATAGAGCTAGACATGATTTAATCTGCAAGTTCATGGGTATTCGCCCTTCCCTGAGCTTTCTGTATTCTTGGATCCGCCAGAACTGGGAGCCCCACGGTGAGTTTTCATTGTGGTTTATTAGTAATGGTTATTTTATTGTTAGCTTCTCGACTCTGGCCGATAGAAATAAGGCTTTTGAGTCGAAGAAGAAAAACCATGGCCCGACAGGGCTTTTTGTTCAACCCTGGAGGGTAGGATTCGATCCTCATGTTGAACCTACTGCTGTCCTAGTGTGGATTCGATTATATGCTCTTCCAATGGAATTCTGGGGTGAGTAGGTACTGGCAATGATTGGCAATTCGATTGGTAGACATCTGGGTGTTGCCAGAGACACTATTGAAGGGAGCATGGCGGTGTATGCTCGAATATGTGTGGAGATGAATCTGAGCCAGCCTTTGTCGATAGAGTTGGAAATTGAACTGGTAGGTCTTTCCTGGATTCAACAGTTGGACTATGAGGCCCTACCCTTTAGATGTCGGGTTTGCCACAAGCATGGACATTTGGCCCGTTTCTGTCCTCTTAATATGAATGCCAATATGGAGGCCTCCTCAGGAGTGCCAAACTCGCCTAAAGAGGATAAGGTTGCACCCAATAAAGATCCTATTAGCACCAGTCAGGGCCAAGAAGTTCAGAGAGAGGGTTTTGAACAACCCAGAAGAAAAATACGGACAAAGAAAGAGAAGGGAAAGGAGCAATCTCATCTCAAGCCTGCTAATAGGTATGAGATTTTTAAGTCATTGGTTGATGATGAGGATCACTCTATGGAGGGCTTGGAGGGTTTCAAGGAAACCTCTATTGTTCCTGGGCAACTCCCCCTCTCATCTTCTCCTGTCATTCAGCAGATAGTTGATCCCTCTGAGGTATCACAACCAGTGTGTTCTGGTGCCTTAGTAGTCCATAACCAGGAGCAGATAGTTTCTCAGGATGTTCGCATGGGGATGGCGAGAGAAAAATAAGGAAAGGCCATCTTTGGGGATAACCCGGATAGAAAAAAGATCCAAAAATAGTAATTCTCGGGGAGCTGGTAGAAGATCCAATAAGGAGTCGCTAGCAACCCAGGGAGACAAATTGATCATGGGAGGATTGGTGAGGACAATTGACTCTTATTGCTCCCAGGGTAACCCATGATTATACAATCTTGGAATGTGAGGGGTTTAAACAATGAGAACCCATCAATCTGTTGTTCAAATATTATTAGAGCATAGCAATACTAATTTTTTGCTTTTACAAGAGACCAAGATGTCTTTGGATCTTATGTCTAAAACAGTCAACAGAATTTGGAGGGGTGCTGGTCATATGGATGTGGCTGCCCAAGGTGCCTCAGGGGGGATTGTTACTCTGTGGAACTCTCTGGAATGGTCTGCAATAGAACACCTTGCCTGGAGGGGTGTTCTCACTTCCTTGTTTAGGAATAATGTCTCTGCAGAATTCATTCTTGTCACTAACTTTTATGGTTCTCAAACTCTAGAGGGTCAGCGGCGGTAGTGGAAGGTTGTGCATGACATGCGAGCATCAAGGGAAGATATAGACTGGATTATAGCGGGGGACTTTAATGCTAAATTATCTTCTAGAGACCAGGAAGGGGGATCACCTCTTTTGGATCCAGGGGACCGGTTCATGATTGCTCAAGTCCAGGCTTTGCACTTAGTGGACATTAAATGTCCTGGCAATAACTTCACTTGGACTAATAAAAGGTGGGAGCCCCATAGTAGGAAGGTGAAGCTAGATCGCTTTTTGCTTTCAGAGGAGGTGTTTGTAAAATGGAATATCAATTTTCAGATTTTGGCAGGCCCTATTTTTGATCACTGTCCTATTCTGTTGGAAAGCGGGACTAGGATGGGGATCCATCACAAACCTTTCAGATTTGAGAATTTCTGGCTTCAAAGAGAAGAACTTCGGGAGAAAATTCCACAGTGGTGGGAAGAGGGCCGCCCGACTTATGGGAGAGCTATGTTTAGAATCCACAAACAACTTCAATATGTCAAATCTCGGTTGAAGTATTGGAGGCGTTCTAATAAATCTGACTTCCAGGACCCAAAGAGCTCCATTGGTGGCCCACTGGGATGAGGTCCAAAAATAGTTTAGAGAAGGAGTAATAACTGATCAGCTCAAAGTTGAGGATGATGCCTTGCGTTCTGCGGTTGAGGACATTGACAACCAGGAGGAGATCTATTGGAAACAGAGAGCAAGAACTTCCTGGTTATTAGAAGGGGATAGAAATACAAAATTCTTTCATCGGACTGCTTGTGCTCGAAGACAGATGAATAAGATGGAGGCCCTTCAAGATGAGAACGGTCATTCCTTTGATACTCTTCCAGGTATTCATTCCCATGCTATGGATTATTTTTCAAAGCTTTTTAAGGAAAGTGTGGTTCAAGATGTAGAGGCCCAAAATGAAGTTATTTCTGTCATACCTGCTATTATTTCGGAGGATGAAAATCAGGCCCTCCTTAAACCCATTGATAGGGATGAATTGAAAACTGTGGTCTTTGGAATGAGCACTGGTAAAACTCCTGGTCTAGATGGCTTCCCAATTGAGTTCTTTCAGGCTTTCTAGGACTGCTTAGAGGAAGATGTAAGGGTTGTTGTTGAAGAATCCAGAGAAAATAAGAGAATGCTTAAAGCTATAAACCACACGTTCATTACCTTGATTCCAAAAGGGGAGGAGGGGGTTCATATTTCAGATTATAGGCCTATTGCCTTATGTAATGTGGTATACAAAATACTCACAAAGGTAATGGTTGAGCGCCTAAAACCTCTTCTTCACAACATTATCTCCTCTGAGCAAGGAGGCTTTGTTGAGGGACGGCAGATTCTGGATGGGGTGGTTGTGGCCCAGGAAGCAATCCATTCAATGCACACTTCTGGTAATAAAGGGATGTTCATTAAATTGGATATGTCAAAGGCTTATGATAGGGTTGAATGGAGCCTCCTGGCTAAAATGATGGCAGCCTTCGGCTTCTCTCAAGGCTGGATTGAGTGGATTATGAGCTGTGTCTCTTCCTCGACTTACTCTGTGCTTATCAAGGGCCTTCCTTCGCAACCTTTTGGAGCTTCTCAGGGTCTGCGCCAGGGGGATCCCTGTTCCCCTTATCTTTTTCTCATTCTGGCTGAAGGTCTTGGCAGACTTTTAACGAGGAGAAGACAGCAAGGCAGATTATTGGGTATTAGGGTGGGGGATGAAGTTGTATCGCACCTGCAGTTTGTGGATGACACTTGGTTTGATGGGAGTAGCCAGCATCAGGGAAGCTAGAACGATTAGAGATACTCTTAATGTCTATCTCAAGGCTACTCAACAGGTCATTAATGACAAGAAATCCAAAGTGGTCTTTTTTAATCTGGAGCACAGGCTTCAGAACAAAATTTTAGAAATCCTGGGATTCACTAGGACTTCTCTCCCTGTGGTTTACTTGGGTATCCCCTTGCACTTCAAGAGGCTAAAATTAGACACTTGGAGGAATATGCTGGAGTGTATCAAGGACAAAATTAATCACTGGTCTCACAAGTGGTTAAGTTATGGTGGCAGATTAACGTTCTTACAGTCTGTCATTCAAGCCATGCCAATCTACAAATTTTCTATCCTGGTTGCCCCGCTTACAATATGGAAAGAGTTGGACAGGATGGCTAGGAAGTTTTTGTGGGAAGGAGCTAACGGAAAAAGAAAGTGGGCCTTAGTGGGTTGGGATAAAGTCACTCAGCCCAAGGTAAAAGGTGGACTGGGACTGAGAGGATCCAAGTTAAATAATCAAGCCTTGGCTGGAAAGTTGTACTGGAGGTGGATTTCCCAACCAACTTCCTTATTCAGTAGAATTCTCACGAGTAAATATTTGGGTCAAGTTAACCCCAATGAGGTGGGCCGTTTCCCTCTGGATGGTATTGGATCCTTAGTGTGGCAGGCTCTCAAGCTAGGATCTCAGGTTATTAAAGATCAACTATTTTGGAAAGTGGGGAGAGGGGAGAAGGCCCGTTTCTGGACTGATTCTTGGGATCAGTATCCACCCATCATTGTTGAGTTCCCCGAGTTACTTCCAATAAAATTTGCCATTGAAATCATGGGTTGGGTCCACATTGAAAGTTATTTCAACACTTCTCAGCTGGGGGAGTATAGGTTTAAGAAGTTTAAGAGGTTGGAGGAGTGGCCAATTCCTATCCCCCCGGAGTTGGCACCCATCTTATCCAAAATCTTGACAGAAAGGTTTCTCACAGGGAGAGACGAGGAGGATGAATTAGCTTGGGGCTATGGGAGCCTTGGTGTTTATACAGTGAAGGACGGATATGACAAGATCCTCCCAGACCCTCCCCCCCATTCTTTTTCGGTTGAGGATTGGCAAAATATTTGGCACTCTAAGGGCTGGCCGAAAGTAAACTTTTTTGCTTGGCAGTTTATGCACAATGGTATTCTCACTTTTGACAATCTTAGATGTAGAGGAATCATCGGCCCTTCTCAATGTGTTTTATGCCATAAGAACGAAGAAACAGCTGATCACCTGATGTTTGAGTGCCCTTTCACGCGTCAGATTTGGAAGCGCTGGCTCTCTCATTATAAAATCTAGGTTAATGGTGACATGAATCGGACTAATATTTGGGAAAGATGGAAGCGGGGTAGATTTACATCCAAAGCTCTTCAAATTGGGTGGGAGCTTGGTTTAAACTTCATTTGGTGGCAAGTGTGGTTGGAGAGAAACGCTAGAATTTTTAGAGAAACCTTTTCCTCGCTAGATGGAGTTTGGCAGGTCATCTGGAGCAAAGTCACCGAAACTGTTGTCGTCTACGCTAAAGAGGAAACTCGGGTTGTTCCTGGGCCAATGGAAGAGGGAGTTGACCAGAGAGAGGGACAGAACAGAACCAGTTGGAAATCACCCCTAGAAGGCTGGATTAAAATCAATACTGATGGAGCTGCAAAGGGCAATCCGGGTAGCGCCGATATTGGCGTGGTCTGCCAGAATCATGAGGGATCAGTGCTTTATTGGGAACTACAGGGTTTGGGTAGAGCCACAAATAATGAAGCAGAAGCCATTGCTATCAAATCTGCCTCTATTTGGGCGATTACTCAGGGTCACAGGAGGATAATTCTTGAGTCTGATTCTCAAATTCTGGTTGGAGCTCTAGACTGCATGAGGAACTTTTCATTGAACGCTTGGAGGTTGAGGATTCTGGTCTCTCAAATCAAGAAATTATGGAGGGAATTAGATGATGTGATTCCCGTATATGTGAGCAGAGATTTCAACAAAGCGATCGATTTCCTGGCTAAGATGGGTGCTACGAAAGAGGTAGGGGTGCAGCTGCACAGTGACATGCCTATTGCAGATGAGGTGATTAGGTAGGGCCTTGAAAGATCCTTGAGACAATGATCAATGAAAAAGCTAAGTATGGTTTTTGTCACGATTTCGTGACCTGTTGCGCCATCGCGGCCATTGGCGAAAAGCTGTCGCGATATCGCGACATGTTGTGTCATCGTGGCTGCTGGAGAAAAGTTGTCGCGATATCGTGACATGTTGCGCTGTCGTGGCCGATGCGGGAAAATTGTCGTGATATCGCGACATGTTGCGCCGTTGCGACCACCGAGGAAAAGTTGTCGCGATATCGCGACATGTTGCACCGTCGCGGCCAAGGGAGGAAAGTTGTCGCGATATCGCGACATGTTGCACCGTCGCTGCCGTCGAGGGAAAGTTGTCGTGATATCGCGACATGTTGCGCCATTGATGCCACCGAGGGGAAAGTTGTTGTTGAAAGATCCTTAAGACAAATGATCAATGAAAAAGCTAAGTATGGTTTTTGTCGCGATTTCACGACCTGTTGCGCCATCGCGGCCATTGGAGGAAAACTATCGCGATATCGCGACATGTTGTGTCGTCGCGGCCAAGGGAGAAAAGTTGTCACGATTTCGTGACATGTTGCACCGTTGCGGCCAAGGGAGGAAAGTTGTCGCGATTTCGCGACATGTTGTGCCGTCACGGTCGAAGGAGGAAAGTTGTCGCGATATCGTGACATGTTGCACTCGTCGCTGTCGCCGGGGGGAAGTTGTCACGATTTGACAGTGTTGCCTTGATTTTGTCGCGATATCGCGACATGTTGCGCCGTCATTGCCATCGAGGGGAAGTTGTCGTTGAAAGATCCTTAAGACAAATGATCAATGAAAAAGCTAAGTATGGTTTTTGTCGCGATTTCGTGACCTGTTGCGCCATCGTGACATGTTGTGTCGTCGCGATCGCTGGAGAAAAGTTGTCATGATTTCGCGACATGTTGCGCCATCGCGGCCAAGGGAGGAAAGTTGTCACGATTTCGCGACATGTTGTGCCGTCGTTGCCGCCAAGGGAAAGTTGTCGCGATATCGCGACATGTTGCGCCGACGCGGCCAAGGGAGGAAAATTGTCGCGATATCACGACATGTTGCACCGTCGCGGCCAAGGGAGGAAAGTTGTCATGATTTCGCGACATGTTATGCCGTCGCGGCCGCTGGAGGGAAGTCGTCGCGATTTCGCGACATGTTGCGTCGTTGTGGCTGCTGCTGGATTTTTGTCGCGATATCGCGACATGTTGCTCCGTCATGGCCAAGGTTGGATTTTTGTCGCGATTTCGCGACATGTCGTGATTTCGTGATAGGTTGACTTTTTTGCGGTCAGAGGTGTCTTGTGTCGCGATTTCACGACTTGTAGCTTTTTCGCGGATAGAGGTGAAGTTGGTGTTTGCTTCGTGTTTTCGTGATAAGTTGTTGTATCTGACCTATCAGCTCTCTCAGCTAGCTTGGTATTGGTTCAAGAGATTTGGATCCAGTGCAAATCTTCCTCTTCTCTTGTAATCATGTGCTTTCATTGTTTTCGACTGGGATGTATCTTATCCCAATTGTAACTGATCAATGTTTTAATACAAGTTTTTTTCAATTTTTTCAAAAAAAAACAACTACTTGCTAAGAAGTCAAATGATCATTTCGTTTAGTAGTTGACAACTATTGAAGTCTGGTTCCTTTAATTTTTTTATCATTACTTTATAATCTCAATGAATATGCATTAATCATCTTTATTATTTTTATATAGGGGAATGTCAAAGTTCCAAGATACTCTAGATTTACTATAGCCTAAAAGTGCGGTCAAGATTCTCTGGCGCGGTTCCTATCTTAAACCAAAGGAATATTCATGTCGGGGAAGAAAATCTCTCCGCACGTGAATTATGCCATTTTTAGTCAAACTTTTATATTTTGAAGGGAATTTAGCGGCAGTTTGCATGTGCTGGGTGGGGATTTCACGTGGCTACAAATCTACGACGGAGAACCTGGTGACTTAGGTGACCTAAGTATTTTTAAAAATATACATATTACTTTGGATTTCTCATATTAAATTTTTCTTGCATTTGAATTAGATGTAGATTTATAGTTGCAAGCTTACTCCGATGTAAAGGTTTTTTTTTTTATTTAAAAGGTCTAAGGTTCAAACCTCATTTAATATGAGGGGACCGGAGACCTCTTATAAAAACTTGTGTAAACTCATTGAAGTAAATGAAGAAGATAAGAATGGACTATAATCTATCAATTAAAAATAACAAAAATAGTATCAAATAGAAGGTTTAATGAGACCTTTAGCTAAGCACAACACGAAATATATATATATTTTGATAAAACTGATGAAAAACAACAAAATTGATATCAACTGATGGAGAGTGCTTGAATGAACAATATTTCCAATTGGCTTGTCTGATGGTTGTTATCTTGTACAAAATGTGAAGGTTGTTAAAACTAAGGTTGTTCTGTGATCTATGGTATCTAAAATGAATTTTTTATTAGCTATTGATGTTGATAGTTGTGCTACCTTATCTGCAAGTTGAGAAGTGGTTACATTTTATTTATGAAGTTCAGGATATAACTAATGATGCTAATAATTAATTTTCTTCACTGTCAACTTCATGTTGTTATCCAAATTATAGACATAAGATGTTGCTGATGTTGACAATTGTGCTACCTTATCTGCAAGTTGAGAAGTGGTTACATTCTATTCATGAAGTTGAGGATAAAAATAATGATGCTAACAATTAATTTTCTTCACCGCCGACTTCATGTTGTTATCCAAATTATAGACATAAGTCATTTAAAATTGTGTTAATGTCAATAAGTATCACAAAGGTTGTTAAAACTAAGGTTGTTCTGTGATATATGGTATCTAAAACAAATTTTTTATTAGCTATTGATGTTGATAGTTGTGCTACCTTATCTACAAGTTGAGAAGTGGCTACATTCTATTCATGAAGTTGAGGATAAAACTAATGATGCTAATAATTAATTTTCTTTACTATCAACTTCATGTTGTTATCCAAATTATAGACATAAGACGCTACTGATGTTGATAATTGTGCTACCTTATCTGCAAGTTGAGAAGTGGTTACATTGTATTCATGAAGTTGAGGATAAAACTAATGATACTAACAATTAATTTTCTTAACTATCGACTTCATGTTGTTTTCCAAATTATAGACATAAAAGTCATTTAAAATTGTGTTGATGTCAATAAGTATCATAATAGTTGTATGCATCACTTTAAACATGCATTTAAACATCCTTGATTTTAAATGTAACTTGTTTTTGTGGCAATGTCACAAACTACTTTCTGTACTTAAAAATGCATGGTGTTAAAATTGAACATGACATTGATACCAATAAAGAGAGCTAAACATAACAAGGAGCAACAAAATAAAGATGCAAACACAAAACCATTTTCAGAACAAGAGAATAACAAGGGAAAATCCTCCCTTGGGGGATGTCTAGACATTCCAATATTTTTCCATTAGCAATCTCAAATAAATACTACATTGCATCTTCTACAAGGCAAATTCTAGCATCTGCCACTACCAACTCACATGTGCATGCAAGGTGACACCTCATCCTTACATACACATTGACACCTCATCCTTGGACTTTGACCCATATTACAAATGTGTGATTACATAGGTATTTAATGCCAACATTCCTCCCTTAATGACATATTTGTAATTTTGTAGTACAAACAATAATTTTTTTGACACAACCCTTCATGGGCATAAGCTAAAATTGGTCCTTCCGAAGATAAGTAGCCTTAACCTAGTTACTACCAACCTCTAGGCCTATAAATTCCACCAACTATATCTAGTCATTCCAAGACCTAACCACCCTACAAGATACCTCCAACCTTCTAAACACATTAGCTTCACTTGTTACCCTAATTCATATATCGACAAGGTAACAAAAAGTCTAAAAAATCACTTTTAAAACATTACAAATATTATTGGATCTAACTCTAAGAGCATTACACTAGGCAACCATCACTAGCATCCACACCAGTTTCTTTTGGGTATAACTACACCAATTATAGTAGCATTAATAGCCTTACAAGCTACACCGGTTATAGTAGCCAATAATCCAACTACACCTAGCTTTTTCAGGTACGAGCTACACCAGTTACAATAGCTAATACTTACCCCAAACTTATGGTACAACCAATTAGGTATCTCAAATATTCTTTAGCAACTTTGTAAAACACAGATCTGAGGTTTCATATGTACATAACACACTAAAATAAGAAGAATATTAATTGTAAAATGAAACCTTATGCATGGACACCTCTGCAACTTGCATAATAAAACTGCTAGAACAAGCATTTACAACCTTAAACTCCAACACCTATTCAAAAAATAAATATTTGAATATAGATAAAACATAGTGCTGTCATCGAAGCTCACCAAGTCTATCACTGCCAAAGCTCACCAAATCTGCTACTATCGAAGCTCACACTCACGGGAAATAAACATCTAAATACAAATAAAACATAGTGTCATTACCAAAGCTCATCAATTTTGTTGTTGTCAGAGCTCACCAAAATTTCCACTATCGAAGCTCACCATATTTGCCACTACCACAGCTCACCATATGTGCCAATATCAAAGCTCACTAGATCTATCACTATCGAATATCACTAGCTTTGTTGCTATTGAAGCTCACACTCACAAAAAATATACATCTATACATCTAAATACATATAAAATATAGTGTTGTTGTTGAAGCTTACCATGTCTACCATTGTCATAGCTCACTAAATCTATCACTAGTGAAACTCACCAAATTTTCCACTAGTGAAGCTCACCAAACTTGTCATTGTTGAAGCTCACCATACTTACCGCTACCAAAGCTCACCAGATCTATTATTGTAGAAGCTCAACAAGATTTAAATATCAAACCCTAGGATGAACAATCCTTAATCTAGATTTGTTGTTGTCGAAGCCTAGCAAATATGTTACTATCAAAGCTCACTAGATCTATTGCAAGTCATAAACCCTTGCATCTCTTCATACAATGCCATAAATTACCCAGGTTCAAGACCATAGGCTCTAATACCAAATCTTAAATTTGAACATGACATTGATACCAATGAAGAGAGCTAAACATAACAAGGATCAGCAAAATAAATATGCAAACACAAAACCATATTCAAAATAAGAGAATAATAGGGGACACCCCCCTTGGAGGATGTCTAAACATTCCCTTTTCTCCATTAGCAATCTCAAATAAATACTACATTGCATCTTCTACAAGGCAAATCCTAGCATCTATCACTGCCAACTCACATGTGTATGCAAGGTGATACCTCATCCTTACATACACATTGACACCTCATCCTTGGACTTTGACCCATATTACAAATGTGTGATTACATAGGTATTTAATGCCAACGTATAAAACATATTTGAGTTCATGAATTCAACAATCAACTTTTAATACACATTGTAGACACCAAATTCTAATCATTTGCACTATAAATCTATCAAAACCATCCAAAGTTCTCAAATACTCCCTAATTTCTCTCTAATCTCCTTAAATCACCTTCTAATACATCTAACTTCTTCCAATCCTCTCTAATTCCTTTCTAATATTTCTAAAATCCACTATTTATTATCCACTATTCACTAAATCCCTATTCACTGTTTATTCTTCACTATTCACTAAGACCCCTCCTACACCTAGCCCCTGGTCACCATGTGACCATCCCCCTAGGTGCACACATCCTCACCCTAGGTCAACCCTAACCAGGGTCAATCCAACCCTAGGGTCAACTCTAGACATGGGTTAATCCTCACCCTAGGTCCACCTAACTCAAGTCAACCCCACTCACACCAAAAAAAATGAGGTATTTAATAATCCAAGTGCCCATCCTCCACTACACCCTAGCCCATCCTCCACCTCACTCTCACATGGGTAAAATTAAATCCTATAAACCCTCTCTCCATCTTGTCTCCCACCCATATTTATCCTCATCGCCCCTCCATGTAGGACAAAATATGTCCCATCCTCCACCCATTCCACTAAACAATTTAAAAATCCCTTCATGCCACCTAACATCCCACTAAAGAATTTAAAATTCATCTGCCCATGCACCTTGTCTCCTACATGGACATGCAAATCCCATATCTCCACATCCCATTTGGTCCCCCACTAAGCCTAGTGGCAAGCCACCTCACTTCCCCCCTCACCTTGTCAAAAATCCTATAATTACCCCTCTCCTTTCTCTTATTTCATAGGGAGAAGGACCTACTGAAATGTTGTCGAAGAGGAGGAGCACAAGACACATAGGCTCAAGTATCCACATTTACATTTCAATTTGTATTTATTTTTAGTTTTCTTAATATGCTTCATACAGGTGCTACTAATACATTGTTACTTACTTGTGGTTAGGTATTCAAAAGGGCTTAAATCAATTTGAAATGGTGGTCATGACAAACCCACCATGCACTTGCTTGTGGCATAGAAAATAAGATGCACCAAGTTCATTTTGTAAGAGGGGTCATTCCTTTATTGTGACACACATAGGGTTATGCGTAAGGGGTCAGCCCCAAAATGTATTTATAAAAATTTGGCGAATCAGTTTTGAAATACAGGCGAATAATTTCTAAACGCATATAGAAGGTTCACTATTATTAGGGGCAATGTTTGAAATTTAAACTTAAAATGGCCAAATAATTATAAAATTGATGCGAATCAACCCAAAAAAAAATTGCACCCAGAAATTTTTGGCTAATGGGTCCTACTCAAGGGTCCCAAATATTAGCCAATTTCAAATTTTAAAAATCTTAATTTTAACCAATTTGGCGATAAATTGTCGTTATGCATAACCCTGTCACACACATTTTGTACAAACGCCCTATAAAGGGGTGTTATTATATTCAAACATTTCCAAAAAAATGAACCAAAAAAAAAGCAAAACAATAAAAAAAATAACAACAAAATAAAAAAATGAACAAAAAAATCAACAAAACAAAAAAAATTTAAAAAAATAACAAAAAACAAAAAACTAAATAAAAATATTAAAAAATGACAAAAAATCAAACAATGAAAAAAAAGAACAAAAATATTTAAAAAAAAACAAATGAATAAACAAAAAAAAAAAATTAACAACAAAATAAAAAACTGAACAAAAAAATCAACAAAAAAAAAGAACAAAAAACTGAACAAAAAAAATCAAACAAATAAAAAAGTGAACAAAAAAATAAAAAACTGCACAAAAAACTCAAAAAATTAAAAATTAAAAAAAATGAAAAACAAAATCTAAACATCAAAACAAATTCACATAAAACCAAAACAACAAAAAATGAAAAAAACACAAAATCAAAACATGTACAAAATAACAAAAAAAATGAACAATAAAAAACAACAAAATAAAAAACTGAACAGAAAAAACAACAAAAACGAAAAAATATCAACAACAAAATAAATAAAAAAATACACAAAAAACAACAAAAACGTAAAAAAAAAAAATCAACAAAAAATGCAAAAAAGTAGAAGAAAGCAAAAAAAATTAAAACAATCAACAAAACAAAAACAACAAAAAATGCTCAAAAAATTTAAAAAAAAAACAACAAAAATGCAAAAAAAATAAAAAACATCAACAAAAAAAAGTAACAAATCAAAAAAAACATCAACAACAAAAAAAGCAAACACAAAAAACAACAAAAACACAAAAAATAAAAAATCAAACCGAATTCAATTTTGTATGTAGGATAAGTAAATTTTGCATTCTGCATTTTTCAAATTGCTCTTCATTTTGCATATGCCATTTGCATCAAAACATTAAATACAAAAACACCAAAAACAAATTTCTGCACACACCTTTTACACGCCATATATTTTGCATAAATTTTTGCAAGGAAAGCCTCCCAATGAGTTGGACTTCATCCCCAACTACTGGTTGAGCCCTTCGACACCCTAGTTAGTGTGCATAGTTTTCTGGATTTCAACACCAGAAAACTAGTTACCCTTGGGGTTATTTCGGGGTAATCTTGAGGTTAGACGCCCTTCCACCACAGGGCTTAGTAATTAGTGGATCGTAGTTTTCGTTCTTGTCCAAGCTCGACCGAGGGGTGAAGTGAAAGCCTGGGTAGGCCGATAGCAGGACTTAGACAACACAACCTCTTTTGGGAGGTACTTTTTGTCCCATTAGGATACCCTAAACCAAAACCACCATCCTAGGAAGCTATTTTTAGTTGTTTTTGTACTATTTCTCATCAAGGGAGTAGGCATAAACACGCCCTTATAGATCTCATCCCATCACCCCTGCATAGTTCCTAGGTTTAGGGAACATAAAAAACACAAAAATAAAAAAACTAAAACTACAAAAAAAAACATCAAAAATCACAAAAACATCACCAAAACCTCAAACACTTCCAAAAACATTTCAAAAAACATCAAAAACATCAAAACTCACAAAAATATTACAAAACATCAAAAACTTAAAAGAAATATTTTGTTCATTTGTTTGATTGAATGCTTGCCTTTTATTCACGTAGGTAGTATCGCCCTTCCCCACAACATTCTAAACTACCATCAAAATCCTCCAAAACCATTTCCAAATCCATCCTTCCCCATTATATCCCGTCCCCATCTACTCATAGTCCAAATCTAAAGCCATACCCATGCTCAGGAACACCTCTTCCATGGCACATTCTAACCATACCATCTCTCCTCCATTCACTTCTCCAACCCATGTGGGGGAGATGCCCTCCACCTCACCTTGTACCTTAGCCACCACTCGACCTCTTCCATCTCTCATTATTGTGGCATATCCTTAACCTTCACATTTTGATCTAGGTCCAATTTCTCACACCACCGCCCCTCCTCTCCTTGAAGCCCCTCTCGCACAAACCACTTTATATTCCTTTCCTTGATCCACATCATCCCTACCCCCTCTCCTTACAAATCCACCTCTTCTCTCAACTCCATCCTTTCCCCCTCTTCCCCCAACACCTTATCCTCTCCCTCATGCTCATGCATCCCAACCTCGGCAACCTTGTAATCCTTACCTATAGGCTACATATGAAGAGTCCATTAGCATATACACCATACATCATTGTATCACATAAAATGGTGGCTTTTTAGCCACACCCAAAAAATACTTCACTGCTCCTACCTCCTAGTCCTTTCACCACTCCCCTCCTAACCTTTAGGTATTCCACCTCCACTCCTCTAAGATCCTTCACCACCCTATGCTATAACTAATCCTCCTATCCATGAAGCTATTGGATCCCTGCCCTACAACATTTTTTGACTCGCTTGTGTTGCCCTCCTATGCCCACATCCAAGTCTATAAGTTGACTGTGATGGCATGAGCAAACCATGGCTCACTAATGCATCAAAACATGAAACCAAATATGCCATCATGTATTCTTCCCTATCTTGTCGTAGCTGTGCATTCTTGACCTATATGGCTACTATTTCTCCCCCATCACTTCCTTGTGCTACCTCCTATCGAAGCCAATCTTGCTCTACAATGGCGACATCCCTCTCAGCCTGCAACCCCATATTCTCTTGTGCCCATACCCCCTCGCTCAGTCTGTTGTGACTCTAGTTGTTGAAATCACTTCCTTAAAGCCTTCACCTCATGAAGTCCATCCATCATGCTATGTCATCTATTATTTTCTTCATAATTTGGTCCTTCATTATCCACACCCTCAATCATTGGTATGTCCTAAATTGCAACACTTGATGCACTTGCTTTTACCTCTAATCATCGACGTATTTTTTGCCTACGAAACTCTTCCTCCATTTCCTCCTCTCTCAGGTATAAGTTCTCCTTTTCCAATAGCCTTTGTTGCCTCTCCAATTGCTTTTTCACCCTCCCCCACATCCACATCCTCCTATGTATCTTCCTTTTTTTCCCACTACTGTATGGTGCATCATCTATCATACTTTGGGGTTGTGCCTGCATCATCCACATCTGGCACCCACATAACCCCATCTACCTCTATATTCAATGGTTCCATCTGTGGTGGTACTACATAGTTCCTCACATTTTTCTTATATGTTACAGGTGGATCCAGTATCCCCTATCTCATCTTGAACTATCATAATACTTGAGTATATTGAAAATACTTATATTGCATGCTAGATCGCCCAATCACCCATCTTGCTCATCAAACATGCACTACTTGCACTCCATCCTCTATGCATAATAGGCCCCTCCTCTATGATCTCTAGATCACATCTTGTGATCTCAAAATTTCCAACATCGAGTGATAGTGCTCTTCATCCCCTTCATGTGGCCTGTTGACCTTACTCTCCTTGCCCCTCTGCCACCTCAATGTATATGACACCTTTGGCCCCACCAACCTATGTGTATCATAAGGTAACCCTCGGGGCATTTCCATGACCATGTGCTCCCATGCCCACACCTGTAGTAATAGGTTAAAACTCATCGTCATCTGTTGCATCATCTGCACCTTAAATAACTCTCTATAGGTTTGTGCCAACAAGGCTAGAGCCCATGCAAATATGATTGACCTCTCCACTAAGTCATGCACCACTCCTAGCATATTCCAAGGGAACCTTACACCTAACAAATTAGGCAAAATAATTCTCGATATGAGCACCATCACCATCAGTCTACCCACCACATAATACAACTCGTACATCATACTGACCCTCTTTGTATTCACATCCCTCCACTCCACTCCAAATATTCTCTCCATTATCAACCTCTTTTTCAGTTCATATGCAATGACCACAGTACATCCCTCTATTGGTAATCGATATATTCCATGGTGATGGTCATCTTCCCAGTGGATAAGTGGAATGTCCTATTAGGATTCCACCTCTTAACCAAAGCTGACAAATAACATCTATTCACATGAACTAGCTCTAGATGTGTCACTCCCTCTAATCCTATCTCCCTCAACCAAAACCAGTCATCAGCATCCAACATCTCCCTCACACTCCAAAAAATCACCCTAAATGTGTGACGTGGCCTTACAATCTTCAATGACCATAATTCTTCCTATCAACACCCTGTTGGAAATTTTGAGTATATTGTGTTGTCATTGATGTCATAAGTTGATGACATTTATGTCAAAGTAAAAATAAAGGTTTAATGGATTTACCATGGTGGTACTTGCAAAGAAAAAAGGAAGATTTTTATGGCGGAAAATACTTTACCCAAAAAAAAGGCCCAAAGAAGAAAAATAAATTATAATATTAAAATCTATGAAGATTTAAAATATTATAATAATTTAAAAATAAATGAGAAAAAAGGCCAAAGAAGAAAAAGAAACTATAATATTTTATCTATGAACATTTAAAATATTATAATAATTATAAAATTAAATGTGGGCGCCAAAGGTTAAGGTTGGAGATCGAATATTTCCATGCGTTGATGTCAAGGACCAAGTACACATTTGCATATTTAAATTACAATGCTAAGGTGGAAAAATTGAATAAAGAATTGTGTGCTATATTAATTCGTTCATTCATGGTAGAGGAGGAGAAGAAGACGAAGGTCGAATTTAGGTTTTGAGGTAGAGCATGTGGATAAATAGCAGGGGCAGCAGACTTTGGTTCCATCTGGGTAGCTAGCCCAAACAGTAGAACCCTTGATGCTAAGGCGTGGCAGAAGGGAGGTCTCGAGTTCGAGACACAGCATCGACAAGGAGATAGTTTTTTTAAAGGTTTTTTCGTTTCGAATATCAGGTATAAGAAAGAATGTGTGTGCTTAGATTATGTTTGGGTAGCTAGCCCACGCGGTGGCCTAGCCAAAGCTAGGGCGCGGGCCAGCAAGCGACGCAGGTTCAAATCGCGATGATGACAACAAGGGGGACAATAATTTTTGTGAAATAAATATTTGCTAAGGCTAAGGTATGCGCTTGCTTAGGGAGTCATAAGGTTATTATTTTGCTTTTAATTTTTGAATTAAAAGGGGATTAAAGTGGATTGTTAATTTTTGAATTGAAAAGGGATAAAGTGGAGTTCATAATTCATATTGCTAGTGCAATGAGTGATGCATTAAATAAAGTGATGTTATGATGGTCATATTAGAAAATTGAAGTGCAATTAAAATATTTTATTTTCAAGGAGGAGGTATAAGGTGTATATAAAAAATTCATGTATCTAATTTGTGGCTTTTTTGGGTTGAATATTATTTTGAAATATTAGGAGTAATAAGGTGTGATAATTTGCTTGACATTTTATTATAACTCTTGCATGGTGAAAGGAAGATATGAAAGGTTTTGTTGAGTATTAATGCTTTATTTTTTAGGAAAAAAAATGACTTAGAGCATCATTTTCATATTTCATTGTGCACATTCTTTTGAGAAGAAAGTTCATGTGAAAGTTTTGAGAAAGTACCTTGCTATCTAACACTTGAAGTGGCACAAGAAGGATTGGTTGTTTGTGAGACAGGTTCTTGAGGATATTTCTTCATCAAGGAAAATTAAGAGGTATGAGGATATTACTCACTATTTGAGGTGTTTAGTAGGGCATATCTTTTGATGTTATGAGGTGGAGTTAAAAGGATTGATTGGAGCACATTGTTGGAAATATTTGAATTAGGGTTTGAGACCTACATGTGCATTATAGTTGAAAGAAATTGGAAACAATTGTGTTAGGGTTTGTGAAGAAATTGTGCTTCATTGTTTGAGTGGATTTGTGAAGTTCTCAAGCATTGGTTTAAATGATATTGAAAGTGAATATGCAAGTGTTAGAAATCAGATTAGTGAAGCAAAGTTATACACCAGTTTGATTTGATTTGAAAGGAATTTTGACAAGAGGTAAGATTTGTGAATGTGAAGAACAAATTGAGCATTTGATAGTACATATCATTTTCTATATGTTTCGGAGGTTAAAATAATTCTAAGTAGAATATGCCTATTTGAAGAAAAGTATTTCTGAAAGAGACATAAACTTTATTTTTATGCAAGATTTGGAAATATTTGAGTAGGTTTTGTAAGCAATTTTGAAGGTAGATTTCAGCAAGTCTTTTGAGAAGGCTTGGAGGAATATTTAAGCAAGTCTTGTGAGAAGATTTGGGATAGAGTTGACAATTTTGAGGTAAATTTGTGCATGTAACATATGCATATTTGGACAAAGTTGTGAGCAGAGTTAGAGCAGATTTATGCATGTAATGTGTGCATATTTGGATAAATTTATGAGCAGTGTTAGAGTAGATTTGTACTAGCCTTGTAACGAGGTTTGGTGCAGATTTGAGACAAATATTTGTGAGTAGAGTTGGAGTAAATTTGTGTTAGCCTTGTAATGAGGTTTGGTGCAGATTTGAGATAGATATTTGTGAGTAGATTCAAATCAAATTTGTGTTAGAATTGTGATGAGGTTTGGTGCATATTTGAGACAGAGTTGAGAGTAGGCTTTGGAATAAACCAGATTAAAGAGGATAGAGTTCTCCTACGGAGAGATATCCACAAACCAGATCATAGGGGATATATTTCTCCTGTAGAGAGAGATCCACAAACCAAAGAAGATGGGATAGAGTTATCCTATGGAGAGAGATCCACAAACCAGAGCAAAAGGGGATAGAGTTCTCTTGTGGAGAGAGATCCACAAACCAAAGTATTGGGGATTGAGATCTCCTTTGGATAGAGGTCCATAAACATTGTAATAGGGAATTGATTCCCAAGATATTTGTTGAGAAAATTTAGAAGAAATATTTTCTTCGTGGATGTAACCCACATTGGGTGAACCATGTTAAATTTGTGTCTCTCATGTGTATGATGATTTATGCATTGCTTTTATTACTATTATTGATATTACAATTGATAATATTGGATAATATTGTTTGGGAAAGAAAAGTAAAAGTTGATCTTATACTATTCACCCCCCTCTCAGTATAATCTTGTGTTCTTCAATTGGTATTAGAGTGGGTTCTTTCAAAAAGTCTAACAACTTGAAGGAATATATTATGAAAACACAAATGGCATCTCAGAATGGATCTTCATCAAATAAGTCTACATTTTTCAATGGGAACAATTATACTTTTTGGAGTATAATAATGAAGACTTACTTGATGGTATAAGGATATGAGATATGGCAATCGGTTGAGGATGGGTTCACACCTACAACTAATCCTCCTATAGATAAAGATGGTAAGTTGTTACATGTGAATAATACCAAGGCTAACAATGGAATCTTAAGAGGATTACGTGAAGTAGAATTTGTGAAATTTATGCACTGCAAATTAGCAAAAGAGATATGGGAAAAATTGAAGCAAACATATGAATAAGATAAAAAGGTCAAGTTGGAAAAACTACAAAACCAAAAGAAAAGGTTTGAAGATTTGAATATGGAATATGATAAATATATTGCTACATACTTACTTCATGTGGATGAGGTTGTTAATACCATGCGTGGACTTGGATTTGAAATTGAAGACTCCAGTATTGCTCATAAAGGATTAAGATCACTCCCTATGAGGTATGATGGAAAGGTTTTAGCTATAGAAGAGATAAGAGATATTGATAAGTTGACAATGGATGAGTTACATGGAATTCTCATAGCTTATGTAATGAGAATAGTAAAGGATCCCAACTCCAAGAAAGAAGCAGCTTTTAGAGCTTCAAAGAAGACAAAAGATAAGAAAATAGAATCAAGTGATGAGTCGAGCAGTAATGAAGAAGCTAACTATGTGAGAAGAAATAAGAAGTGCTCAAGAAAGCACAAAGATATAAATACTATGAAATACTTTAATTATGGTGATTTTGGTCACTATGCATCAAATTATCCACAAGATGGAAGTAGTAGCGGTGAAGAGAATTAGGATTATAATAAGAAGGAAGAAAGAAGATTTTGTCATGAAAGAAAAACAAGTATGGTCAAGGTAACCATGAAAATAAGTTCTTTCAAAGGCATAAGAAGAGTTTCTATGTTAACAAGGCAAGCAATGCTTCAAGTGACAGTGATGAAATACTCTCAGATAGTGAAGAAGAAGAGATTCTATTCTTGGAAATAGAAGAGGAAGAAAACACTCCTATTGAATACCAAGTAGAAGATACTTCTAGAAATAAAGACCTAGAGAAAGAATCAGAAAAATAAGAAGGCACAATTGATCTAGAAGAAATTATTATTGCTCTTAGAGAGTTAAAAAGAGTTAGAAAGCAAAATTCAATACTAAAGGCCCAAGTTCAAGAACATGAGGAAGAAAAATAAAAGCTTCTACAAGACCTCACAAACTCAAAAGCTAAGGCAAAAAGATTTAAAGAGGTCATGAGTGAAAAATTAGAAGCAAAAGAGTTAGGGTGTGAAATATTAGAACATGAAGTGGTTTCTCTAAGTATGGAAGTGAAATATTCTAAGGATAAGCTAAACAGGTTTGGGAAAAGTTCAAAAACTTTGGATAAGATCATCAATGCACAAAGATCTTCATTTATCAAAACATAACTTGGTTATTTTAGGAGATTCTAATAAGGTTCTTGGTGAGTCTTTGGTAGTCAAATCTAGAAATTTTGTATGATTATATAACAAATTTTTAGCTTGAAAATCTTTTTATTTAAACTTCCTTTTAAGGTCATGTCAATTAAGTTTGATATATACTAAACTATTGTGTCATCTTTGGTAGGCCTTCAGCATTTGTTCTAGTCTTGTAGACAAGCTAGAACTATGCCAGTGGGAGCTCTTTGACTTTAATTATTTATTGCAAAATACTTTAATTTTGATAATGTTATCATCTCGAAATGTCATTATAATCCATCATAGTGGTTGAATGCACTCAATACACATGCCTCGCATAGAGTGACATAACCTAAAGTTCACAGAGTTTGGGATACGACTCAAAGGACAACCTCTCAATATTTTTACAAGGTTTTCTCCTTATAAGATGTGATATTTAATGCTCACCTACCTAAGCTAACCTAAGCTACTTACATTCTTCAAATGAAAAGGGAAGAAAAATATAATAGGAAAATAAATTTCTATGCTAATGGAGATGATGCATCAAGATCAAGAGATTATTTTGTATATTAGTGGAATGAATAAGCACATGCGTAATTTTCTAACAACTAGAAATTAAATATAGTTCTAATATAATATGTCTTTCACACAAAATTATAAATAAGAAACAGGGCAGAGAAATATTAGTCACAACAATATATATATATATATATATATTACACAATATTATATGCATGTATTCCAGAACAAAAGAGGCTCAATGTTAAAAATAGAATGATGTTAGGCTCTATTCTAGATTGATATGCAAAATAAAATTAAAGGAAATGAATACAAGGCTAGGTATTAGGTACGAGTAGGCCACTTCGAATGCCTTCTTATTTATAATATATTGCTATTTATAAATAAAATTGAGGGATTGCTTTACCTCAAATTATGCACAAGATTCAAATACCTCCTCAACTGCATGTCCACTCATATCCAAATTCAATTTGTTGATTACCTCGAGGTTTTTGGATTTGAAATCATTAATGCTAAAGGTTTCTGGGCCTTTGGATGTGTAGCTACTATCACTACTATCAACTAATTCTCTTAGGGATCCCCAAATATTGAGCATAAAATTTCTTTGCAATCAATGCATAAGGTTTGATGTTGTTCTTATTTTAGCTTCCATCGCCATTAACTTTAATATGCTAGATACTTTATTGGATTTGCATGCCTTAGTGGTATAAGTAAGCGAGCTTAAGGCTCCTTAGTGTTTGTCGTATTTATGACTTAACCAATTTTTTATGTGTAGACATTATCTCTAATAAAGTCTTAAAAGGCTCCTTGATTGCAATGGTTGGTGGTGAAGCTCAATTATTAGTTACCAACTATTTAAATAGATACTAGTTAGGATATGTCTCCTCCCCTTGATTGGATGGTTGGTAGATCACCTTTGGGTTTGCAAACATCTTCCTGGATCATTGATTGTTTAAGGTAGAAAGTTTTGAAACATTGTGAGTCATCAAATGATAGAATCAAACAATTTAGATAGCTTGCAAAACTTCCTTGGCCTTGGCATCACAATCCTTCTTCTAAATATATATAAGCCATTGGATCTAATTCATTCTTAGGATCAATGATTGATCATTCTTGAATATTCTCTTTAATGATGGGATAACTACTAATTTATCTTACAAATAGTCAACACATCAACCACATGTCTCTTTTTGGCTAATGATAGAGTTTTCCTTTTTATAGCTTCATCAATCTCTCATAAGCAGCACAAACTGTTTATTTGGGATCGAATGATCCATAGAGTTTTGCCTTATTAATTTCCTCCAAGGTTTTCTTGAAATATCATAGGTCATTGATATCATCATCAGATTGTTTGTAAAACTTTTCTTTACCAATCTCCCTCAAAGTCATCTTAGAAAAACGTAGGCTATTGATCTTCAATTGGATGGTCCAAGAAACTTTTCCTCCTAATTATCCATCAAAGTTATTTTAAAATGGCATGGATAATTGATCTTAACATCAAAAAATCTAAGAAACTTTGCTTCATTGACCTCCATAAAAACTTCCTTGAAATTATGTGGGTCTTTGATTTGGGATCAGACAATTTATGTTGAGTCAAAGTTTTGGCTTCACTTATCTCTATTAGATTGGAATAGCATGGATCATTGACGTAATATTGAACAGTCTATGAAGCTCTATGATTTGAAGTGCTCCTATATTCTTTTTTGATATTTTATGAGCCATTGGACCTTCAAATTGCCCTTCAACCATCGAATTCCTCTTGATGGAAACACTGCACGAGAACTATGTGTAAGCTACTTAGAAGAATGTATAGGATTTGAACCTATCATTCCATTGACCAAATATTAAAGATCTACCTATAGTAGTAGTCATACAAGTCAACAAATATTGTAATTGGGTTGTCTACAAAGTTTTTGTGTTGAACACTTTAGGATCCCTTTCTATCTTCTATTGTTGTTAGATTCTTCTCGAATTTTTTTCCTATTGATGGTGTCCTATGAATGTGATGGAAACATGGTAGCCACATGGACAACCACCACAAGCCCAATTATATGTGATAGATAATTACGTCTAAGAGCTCAAGTACATGGAGGTAGAATGAATTCACAACCATTATTTGGGTTGAACCTCAAAAAATAGGAGAGTCAGGTTAGATGTCATCAAAATGGCTCTTGGACTCAATCAATGGTGGGGTTTAATTTATTTATCACCAAAAATGTTATCAGGAATTAGCATAGGCCATCGGTTGTTGGAATCAAATAGTTGGTATGACTGTGTGGCTCAAGAGGCTTCATATCTACTTCTAGCTCTTGATGAAAAATTTTCCCTGACAATCTCTTTGAAAATTTAACAACACAAGCTACTTAACAAGTTACAATACTCTACAAACCTTTCATCTCATTATTTTTTCCAAATTAGCACTAGTCGATATTTGGAAAACCAACCCAAGTTACCCTTATTGGCATGATTTGTTGGGTGTAGTAAATTTACACTATAGATTTAGTGACTCATAAGGGATATTTTGCTTGCAAAAGATAAGAAATCCAAAAAACAAAGTCCTTATCTATTGGATTTAAATTCAATGAAGGCAAATCCAAGAGAATTACAAAGCTAAGAAAAATGGAGAAGGAGAATGCATGCTTTCTAGGATGACGTTCTCTTTCTTGTCTTTGGATAACAACCTTGTTTTCAACTTCACTTGAGAATTTATGGAGAAAATAAAGGCGAGGGGATCCTTTTATTATCTTTTGACCTCAAGGAGAGGTGCATTGACTTGCATTATTTTTTTCTTACATAAATTGTGCTTTCTCTATATCCCACACTCATCTTGGATTCACTTGACTCAAATTATTTTTTTCTCAAATAGGGGTGATGTAAGCAAATCATCATTCCCTTCCTTATTACTAGATTCATGCCATGCAAATTTACTTCTATGTGTTAGGCATAGAGGAAGGATGTTGTGACCTTTTGCATTAACTTTATATCATGCAAACTCAAGTAGTTATCTTTTCATCAATTGAATGACCTTCAAGTTACCTTTGTCAATCAGATAGTTGGTAATAATATTGAGGTCATGATTCAATCTGATGGCTATCTCTATCTTCAAAAACTAATCCTCCCTTCCAACACAATGTGGGCCATTGATTCCACTTGCTTATGATCTTCACTAATGCACATTACTTTTTGTCAACTCACTATTTTTGAGATCTTTCATTTTTGGACCAAGGTATTTCCTATTGCACAAATTAAGTTAAACATTATGTATATGCCCCAAGAAGGGTCAAATTTTAGTCCATACTTGTTGGTATTCTAGTCCCAATTTTTGGTTGTTCATTGATCAATCCGGTCATTGGGAATGAATGAATGCATTTCATCTATGGGTAATTCTAATCAATGCTTGGATTAGCTTCAGATAGGTGTTTGACATTATGCATGTGGAGTGGCTTTGATGGAATATGTATCCTAGTTCTATATTAGGTTCTCATGACCATGAGTGTCCAATCCATATATAAATAACCCCCTAATTTAGCGGTGAAGTCCCTAGATAAGCAAATGTTAAATGAAGCTAGAAACTCGATTACTTCTATATCTTGATGTATTGTGAGGATTGGATAGGTATATAATGCAAATGGAAGGTTTTCAACTACCTTTAATATTTGAACTAAGCTCCCTTCTAGTTACACCACCCTTTTATTAATAGACTAATAATCTAGTCATAATGTGTCTACCACTCCTCTTGGTATAACTAAAGTACTTAAACTGGTATCTACCATGCAATTATGTATCAACTTGTTTTTGTATATTAGGGTCAAGTAAAAGTGCTTAGGCTTAGCTTGGCTCACCATTAGGCTAGATATTTGCAAGACTAAGGGTAGCTTTTATTTATTCCACTCCTATTCCTTTAGGTATTTCTTCAAGTGTTCCTTATGTTTGAGAATGGACAAGATGTCCCATAGAGGCATAACCATAGTAGACCTTTTTAGATGATCCACCATGCTAAATGGCCCTAAAGCATGGGTTTTTTTAGTAGCATTTAGTAGTAGTTGATATATAAGTATTTCCATAACTTATTGAGAAATTTTAGTAGGTCCTAGCATGAGTGTGTGTTGCTTTGGGACTTCAAGGATGTTCCATTTAGCAATCACCGAGAGCTTTGACATATTTTGATTCGATGTGACCATGATAGAGACATCCTTGCTAGGATCATTTCACCTCCTTTGGATGTTGAATACCACTTGGTTGTCATTTATTTGATCTTATATTACCTTCATTTTAGCATTTCTCATATATTTTTATTAGACTCGTGGATTTTTGGATGTTAATGTACCATTCCATCAGATATAGCATATACCTCCTCCTTGTCTCATGTGACTAGAACCTACTAGGGAGGACCAAAGCTAACATCAAGGAGGGATGGGACAAGATAATGTTGGTTATGTGCTTTTATTTTTTCCCTTGAATGAGAGATAAATGCTTATATGGACACCATTTAATTCGGTACTACTATGGACTTCTGAGATTTTCCTCTAGAATAGATGTTGGGAGGGTAGGAATTCAAGTTCAAGAAAGAACATTTAGTAGATTATCCATGTGATTTTTTTCATGGGGGATATCTATCTAGTAAAGTTAAAATAACTCTATTGTAGTGGTGTTTGAACATGCAATATCTATTGATCATGACTCTGGGTGTAGTTAGCATCCTTATTGGCCTAGAATTAGGGCCTTTGATATTTGTTATCAGAAGGTTTATAGCCTTGATTATTTTATTCAAAAGGTTTCAAATTATTTTGATATTGAAATCTCTAGGCATTTTGTTGTCTCCTTAGGGCTATGACTTCATTGGATACAATCCTCAATAAACTTTTCATTTCATTCAACTCATAGGAGTAAGGACTTATAATCAAACATTCAAGAGCAGGGAGATGAATTTGGAATGGGACCGGATTCATAACTAGATTTGACTGAAAGGTTATAGGCTAGATAACTAGAGGAGGCTAATATGGAGGTTGGATGTTTGGAAACTGTAGACACCTAAATCTAGCATAACAGATTTAATTAATTAGTCATAATTAATTAATACATTTAATATTAATCTAATTAATATTAAATAAGCAATAAATTTCCTAAGTATTTATTTATTTATTAAATAATTAATTAATTATTGCTTAGGATTGCACAACCTTGCACCCCTCTTCGCAGATGCATTGACCCTCATAGGCACCCCTCCACATCATCCATGGCATTGGCAGTTCCACCTCTCACTGTCCAAATCCATCACACGCACGAAAAAGATCTTCCACGAGCGAACTTCAAGTTACTGGTAGTTCCACCTCTAAGCCACAAAGGAGAGATAATCATGCACCTAGTTAATTGAATCAGTTAACTCATATATGCACACTCAATCACATCATGCACTCAATTAACTAAGTCAATTAACTAAACATACACACAATCAACAAAGCTAGTTAAAAAGCTATGCATACATATTTAAATTAAATAGATATATTTAATTTAAATATAAAAATCAAATCAAACATGCACATCCACTTAACTGAACATGCACATTGGATGGAAAATCCAAAGTGTGCACTCACCATGAATTTGCATGCACACTCCATAATTGGTGATAATTACGAGGCAACCTCACCCACATGCACCCCTAGTAACAAATCCAATGCAAGGAGATAGCTTCTAGTTATAGTTGTTAACTGGTTGAGCTACCTCCTTATCCTTTTTCATTGGGAAAATTATAAATTAAGCCTCACCCTCCATTTGGAGCATGAGTATGGAAACTACAGCGAAGCCCTAAAAAATTCTTGAGCAACCATAAGAAATCCCACTCCTAAGATCTTAATATTTTTCTATCCCCATCTTGTGCAAGACCCATTAGCACCCTTCCGCCTATCCAAATCCACTCTCATAAATCCTTTGGATACTACAGGTCATGACATTCCCACCTCGGATGGTCTCAACCCATGGTCGTTTGACCCCAAGTGGTTGGCTCCTAGCCTGCATAGGAAGCCTCCCAATGCAATCTGTTTAGTGATGAAGTAGCAACAACTCACACGTGATGCAACAACATAAACAACAATGACAATGGGTTACAAATAAGGTAAAAGGTAAGCTCATATAATTTTGTTTTTGCATGTTTATCACTTTATCAATACTTTCACTATTTTTTATCGACTTTGCAACTAGGCCTCACTTAGGGAGACCCAACAAATAATACTAACTCTTTGCAAGTTTGCATGTGCACAGGTCCCACAAGTATGAACCAAGTCGAAAATAAAACTAGACAACCATCAAAAGCTGCATGAGACCATGGGTATATCATTCCTTAGCTGTAGCAATACACATAGCTCGACCATTCGCAAACAAACGATTGATAGTCGCAATTGTTTGCTTGTAGATAGTCTTCATCCAGAGAGTTGTCTGCTCTAGATTCAACATCCACAAACCTGCATATCGATATCGAGGCACCGTACACGACCCCAATCAACATTCAATGCAACAACTATTATTATTGTAAAACCCTTGCATAGGTATAATATTGTAACAGAATAGAGGAAGCACATTTTTTAGAGTATAATAGCATTTATCTATTTATCTTTCATTTATCATATTGCATGGTGTATATTTTTTACATCTACAGAAACAATGATATAGAAGGTCTAGGAGCTAGCATTCCTATCTGAATGATATCATTCTATGTTTGAATAGCTATCCCATAAGTTTCTTGTAAACAATTTCCTTCCCTAGACTTGATCATCACGACTACTTCTAAATTATTATCTTCTAAATAATAAATAAATGAGACATTTGGAAGGGGATAAATTTCATTAGGGATTATATACCACATTTTGTGAAATTAGGTATTGAAGTCATCCATTGTCTCCATGGGTTTTCTTTTGATGGTTGTTAGAGATACTCCATTATCTCTCTCCCTGAATCTATCACCTAGTAGGTCAACAAGTTTATCCTATTTATTGATCTATTATGGAGTTGTAGGACCAAAAGGACCACATAGCAAATTTATGAAATTTTGGCTAAGAGGTGAAAGAATATTAAGGGTGATACAAAATTCCGCTAAGGTACAAATTTTGCAGTCAAGATGATCAAACCTATCCTAGTGGAATTTGAAGGAGCAAAGAAAAATGTGGAAAGGTGAATGCATCTCCAATATGGTGTCAATTTCTACGTAGAGGATGTGCAATGAAATCCACCAAGTGGGAAAATCTGTTATTAACGTAGTCATACAACTCCTAGCAAAAACTGGAGGAACAAAGTTGTGAAAAGGAGGATGCCCCAACAAGGAGTTAAAAAATGACCTTTATGTTATTTCTCACTAGCCTATGATACGATGTAAAATTATGTGGTTAGCATGGTCAAACAGTGCTTAGTGAAAAATAAAGTAGCAAAATTCAAAGGGGCAGCTTCATCTCAAGGTGAGTTTCCATGACAAAGGGCCACAAGCATAGCTAGTATACTAAGTGTCAGAAGGAACATCTGGTAAGCATCAATAAGGTTAAAATCCATTGAAAGTTGAAATCTGTAGTTAGCATAGTCAAACAACACCTAGCAAAATTTGGAGTAGCAGAATTAAAAAATAGCTGATTCTGGATATAAGAGGTAAAGGAGTGTTAAAGTCCACTTGAAGTTGATGCAAAATCAAAATTCCATAGTCAAATTGGTCAAATCTGACCTAGTGGAAAATAAAGTAGAAATTTTCATAGAAATATGTTAATCGTTGTAGAAATCTCAATTCTGTAGTCAAATTGATCAAACTTGACCTAGCAAAAAATGAAATAGTGGATTTTGAAGGATGATACATTTTAATCCATAACTCTCATTTCATGATGAAACCGGTCAAACCTATCCCAACAAAATTTGAAGCAGTGGATTTCAAATATGAAAGGAATGCAGCGAAACCTGAGAAATATAATGAAAATAACCAGGGGAGACCAATCATCGCTAGAATCAAGATTCGATTGCATTTTTAGTTACGAATCAATGGAGGAAAGTTTTTCAAGAACAAGGGATGACCCAGATCAACTTGCAACCATCCCAGCTACCATATTTAGTTAAAGGTTGAACAAATTGCAGATATCAGGATTTCAGTGTTCATGGAGCACAACTCCATTTTTTTTCTTGAAAGCCAATGAGAGGTTGCCACCTCAGTATTCTACTAATCTGGCATAAAATTCCTTGTAATTTTTCCAATATTTTACTATTATTGTAAAATATATAAAAAGAGGTCGAAACCTCATTTTTAAGGGTCGGCTCTAGAATTTTTACTGAATAATTACTGTAATTTGCTGAGAAATCAATAGAAGGAGCATTACTTGGATGTTTGCCTCAAACTTGTATCTTCATTTTTGTGAGTTTATTATGTGAATGCATTTCTACTACTGCTATTATGATTAGTTAATTCTATTGATATTGGATTGCTAATTTGGAGAAACTTGGAATGGTTCATGCCTAAACAAATATTGTAGAGGACTTCTATTTTTGTTAGTCTAAATGTTGATCTAATTTTGCTATTTGTATTATTAGCATTTTGGATGTTTGAAATAGTTCTCTAAGTGTTTTATTATTTTTAAAAAATGAAGATAAATACTTTTGAATGTTGTTAGTATTAAGTGTGGCATACTGTAAATGTGATTGATCAGTGGATTCTTAATATTTGTTAAAGTTGTTAGATTTATTTGGCCATTATTCATTCAACTATTTTCTAACTTTTATCTCATTTCTATCCTTAAAATTACACTTTTATTCGAGCTTAATTGATTCAACACCCGAATTAGTTGATAAGGTATACCAACCTACTCCCAAAATTGAATTGAAGTAATATTTGATCCATACAATATCGGGGTTTGAGCTATTATTATCAGGTGTGCGCCTCCCAGAAGTCATAGATTCATAGTCACAGTTCAAGTTTTTCTTACTGTCAATATAGACCCCAATAGTTCTGGCATGCCTGGTGGGACCCCAAAGACACATTTTCTATCCCTTTACCCATATCTTTATTGATAATACCTGAAGGAATCAATATTTAGTGAATTATCTTGACCTCATTCAGCAAAAAAAGTAAATTCACTTGGAAACTATGTTGAGGAGCAAAATTAGATCTCATGACCATTTGCCTTTAAGGACTGTTTTGAGTAGATATAGCTCCCCTTTTAATTCTAAAGGTTTGTAGGCCTGATGGATAATCACCATTATCCCCATGGTATGACTTTGGTCCCCTAGACATATTGATTTTAATGAGATTCTCAAAATTACCTTAAAAATTTGCCCAATTATCAATGGAAGGATAAGACTGCAAAAGAGCATTGCCAAGACATAGCTTCCATGTCTTTTGTTTACAATATCAAGTTTGAGGATGTTATGTTAAGATTATTGGTCCTATATTTAAAAGGTAAGGTGTTATTGTGGTACAAATCCTTGGACTATGGGAGCATTAAGACATGGGAAGATCTATTCAAATCCCTTATAGATGAGTTTGATGACCTTGGGGATCCCTTCCTGCTCCTCACTCATTTTTTGTTCATAAAGAAATACCTAATTGAGAGCCTTTTTTAGCTTAATGTTCGTTTTAAAATAATTTGGACTAGAATTTTGCAAGAATACCAACCCTCCCACCCTTGGGCATACATGTATTACATCCATGCATTGCATTCTGATTTAAGTATCCTAATCCAATAGTCTAAAGTAAAGAGGTTCCTGCAAGTGTTTTAAGAGGCCATGAGGGCAGAAAATATGTTAATCACTGCAGGCAAATTCCCTCCCATAAATGTGGACCCTTCTTTCTCTAGCCCTTTGTTACCCCATCAGGTAGTAAAAATGTTAAATAAGCAAAGTTGTGGGTCTAGAAAAATACAATTGATGGGTTATTATCAGGTCAGTGGATCAACCAAGTGATTTTGAAGCAAGAGTCAAGAAATATTGTGCGGTACTCCCAGGACTATGGGAGAAGGGGTGAGTAGTACCTCGATAAGGCAATATCATTAGATCCCAATCCTTACCTCTATTTGGAGCACTAAAGGTTGGTCCAAGGAAGAATACGAAGAAGGACATGATCTAGAACCTGAAGAGGTGACTAACAGTGCCAGTCCGCTCCCAAACATAGTTTCTTCATTCAGTCCTTGGCAGATGGTGGATTCAGGTCATGACTATCTAAGCAATGAGAGTCTGTAGCATAAAAGTAGGTTCTCTAAAGAATAATATCGATAATTTTCACAATGCATTACAAAGCCTCACTCAATATGAGGAAGAATAAGTCTCGATGTGGGAACAAATATTAGTAGAAAAATCCCTAAATAAAAGCAGGGTTGAAGCCATGAGGGACTTATATTTTCTTGCAATAATGTTGGAATAATGAATGGAAAAGGTGCATCAATTCCAGGGCATGTTCAACAAGTCATCTCATATGGAGCAAGGCTTGAGGTGAGATTTTCTTTCACGACCAAGGGTCAATTTGGATAATCTTTCTTTAAGGATTTTAGCTAGAAAGAGTAAACAATTCTTGAAAGTAATGCTTTAGGTCTCTATAAGATATAATGTGATCCATGCTACATATCAATTGTTATTGAAAAGATAATGGTGCATAATTGCCTAGTAAGCCCAGGAGTTGAAGTACCTGTAATGCCTTTTCAGGTGTGTAAAGTTTTGGAGCTGGTTCTTGAAAGGGAGGAGTCCAAATATCTACAGTTTAGAGGAAAAGCCGTTAAATTTCTTGGTATTATAAAAAAACTTGTAATGATGTTGTATGGGTTGTTCGACTTATTTGTGGTTCTAGATATCATAGTCATTCATATTCCTCCATTATTTTGAATTCGACTTTCTAAAGCTTCAATTGAACCTTTTGAATTTTATCTCAAGGAGGAAATGAACAACATTCAAATCTTTGGAAAAAAAGAGTAGTGTTGAGGTTTCTAGCCAAGACCTTCACCCCTTTATAATTGAGGATTATAAGAAGCCACACACTAGTCCTCCACATATTGTATGTAATTGTGCAGGAATAGAAGCTCTCCTTCAGGGATGCCAATTGATAATTTATCACTCTATTGAAATATGGGTTAGAGAGACCCTTTCGTTGACTCAAGAAGTATCGAGAAATATTTTTTTGTGTCCAACGACCATACTCATAAAGAAGCAATAAACAGAGAATAAAGGGTCCATGTCATCAGTGATATGAGTGTTCTGAGATAAACCCCATGGCCACGACCTATCGGTGGGAGAAATATTTCTGAAAGGTAGAGCTCACATAGGTGGGAATTGATCCCTACGACACAAGATATGAAGGATCAGGCCATAATTACATTTGAATAAGTGATATCTATCAATCACATGGCAAAATATTTAACAAGAAGTACAAGTTCAAAACCATTTGGTCTTGACATTGCAGATTCACATGATAGAAGCATGAGAAATATTTAAAGCTAGGTGCAAGCACACGTGCCATATTTTATGTACATAGCCGAAACTTAAATAAAATGTCTAACTACAAATACCATAATAAGGTAGAGGTAGGTTCATGTGAAAACCCCAGCCCTTGCCATTTTGTCTATTTTTTTAGACAACAATGGGGAAGTTGGGATTGAGGTAAAAAATAACATCCATGGTAGAGAGTATAACATCAAAGTTTTGTTGTTTTGATAGTTTAATTCATGATGAGGTCTTCTGACTCTATTGCCCAAATGCACACTAGATAGTCAAACTAGAGGCTCTATGAGAACACCCTGAACAATACCCTATGTGAAACAGCCCAACTTGACTAGAGTAAAGGACACAATGAGAGCAGGAATGCCATATGAGGTAAATTAAGTACTTTCCAGATCTAAAGTTGGGATCTCCACATCATCAATTGACATTATGCCTTCTCAGGTCTATAAAAAGAAGAATACTGGTTTGGAAATAGTTTGAAGCCTAAAATGGGTCACAATCAGTAGGCTAAAAATGGTGGAGGAAATATCAACCATATGAAGGAGGTATTGTTCATCCTTATTGAACATCGTAAGCGAAGCAAAAGAAAAGAGAGATTGACATTCTTGGTAATCTATCTGACTTAGAAGAAATCTTATGCCTCGATGGATTATGCATATGGATATTGCACCATGATGGAGTATGCATACACGAATATTTGTGGTGCATGGCTCCCTATTTTTATGTAACTCCAATTCCCTTTGTTTATTTCCCTTTTTCTTTGCTTCCTCAACACATTAGTACTGCTTCCTCTTATCCCCTTATAAAAATACCATATCCTCCTTATTTTAGGTTTTCCTTTTTTGTTAAGGTGGTTGCTATATTTCGTTTTATTCCTATATATATCCAATCACCACCATTTCATGTGTATAATGAGGTTTGTTTTACCTCACTCTACCGGCCATTGATATGATCCTACTTCATCTCCACTCAGTTTTCGTTGTTTCTGGTTCTTCTTGATTTCAAGACCATCTTTTTTTCTTGCATTCTTGTTTATTTCTTCCCTTCTCGGTTGCACCCTTTCTTACCTCAAATTCTACTAGAATTTCTAATGGATAAGACTTTGAGTTCTTTACCTTTGCGAGTAAAGTTCCCCAAGAGGCACCAAAATGTAGGTCCAAAAGGGCCACATACTTGGTAAATTTATGAAATTTTGGCTAAGAGGTGAAAGAATCTTAAGGGCGATACAAAATTCCAGTAAGGTACAAATTTTACAGTTAAGCTAATAAAATCTATCCTAGCAGAATTCAAAGGAGTGAAGCAGAATGTGGAAAGGCAAATGTATCTCCAAGATGGTGTCAATTTATGCGTAGAGGATCCATAATGAAATCCACCAAGGGGTAAAATTTTTTGTTAATGTAGTCAAACAGTACTTAAAGGAAATTGAAGGAGTGAAGTTGTGAAAAGGAGGATGTCCCAACAAGTAGTTAAAAAATGAGCTCTATGTTATTTTCTGACTACCTATGATATGATGCAAAATTTTGTGGTTAGCATGGTCAAACAATGCTCAACGAAAAATGAAGTAGTGAAATTCAGAGGGGTAGCTTCATCCCAAGGTAATTTTTCATGGCAAAGGTCCACAAGCATAGATGGTATACTAAGTGTCGGAAGGAACATCCGCTAAGCGTCAACAAGGTTAAAATCTATCGAAAGTTGAAATTCATAGTTAGCGCAGTCAAACAACACCTAGCAAAAGCTGGAGTGCTGACTCTAGATATAAGATGTAAAGCAGTGTTAAAGTTCACTCGAAGCTAACATGAAATCAAAATTCCATAGTCAAACTGATCAAATCTGACCTAGCAAAAAATAAAGTAGCAAATTTTCGTAGAAATACATCGATCACTGCAGAACTCCCAATTCCATGATCAAATTGTTTAAACTCGACCTGGAAAAAATAAAGTAGCAAATTTTGGAGGATGATACAGTTTAATATAGAACTCCCATTATGTGGTTAAATCGATCAAACCTGTCTTAGTTAAATTTGGAGCAGCGAATTTCAAATATGAAAGGAATGTAGCAAAATTTGAGGCATGCAATGAAAAGAACCAAGGGAGACCAAGCATCATCGAAATCAAGATTCACTTGCTGATGCAGGAGCATCCACTGGCAGCAGATCCATTTTCAAAAAATTGGCTAAGGAAAGAAGATGTCACGATTTCGTGACATGTCGTGAAATCGCGACCAAAAGAGGAAAGAGAAGGTGAAGAAGGAAAATGTCACGATATCGCGACATGTCGCGATATCGCGACCCAAATGAAGAGAGAGAAGATAAAGAATGAAAATGTCATGATATCACGACATGTCGTGTTATTGCAACCAAAGGAGGAGAGAGAAGCTACAGAGAAAAGATGTCGCGATATCGCGACATGTCGTGTTATCGTGACCTGAAGAAGAGAAAAGGCGACGAGGAGAAAAACTGTCATGATATCACGATAGGAAAAGTGTCGCAATATCGTGACCAAGAAAGGAGAGAGAAGACAGCGGAGGAAAGTTGTCACAATATCGCGACAGAAAAAGTGTCGTGATATCGTGACCGAAATAGGAGAGAGAAAGCATGGAGGAGAAGATGTGATTTCGCGACATGTCGCGTTATCGCGACCGAAGGACGAGAAAAGGTGCAAGGGAGAAAAATGTCGCGATTTCGCGACATGTCACATTTTCGTGACCAAAAGGCGAAGAAGAAGCCAAGGAAGGAGAATGTCGTGATTTCGCAACATGTCGAATTTTTGCGACCAGAAGACGAAGAAGAAGCCAAGGGAGGAAAATGTCACGATTTTGCGACATGTCGCATTTTCGAGACTAGAAGGTGAGCGAAGGAGCCAGAGGAGAAGATGTCGCGATTTCGTGACATGTCGCATTTTCGTGACCCGAAGAAGAGAAAGGAGGCGAGGAAGAAAAATGTTGTGACATCACGACCGAAAGAGAAAAGGATGAGCAGGAGAGGAAAGATGTCGCGATATTGCGACATGCCGGGTTTTCACAACCCAAAGAGGAGAGATAAGGCAATGGAGCAAAAATGTCATGATATCACGACATGTCAGGTTTTCACGACCCGAAGAGAAGAGAGAAGGCGATGGAGCAGAAATGTCACGATATCGCGACATGTCACGATATCGCGACCAGAAGAGGAGGAAGAGGTAGAGGAAGAAGATGTCACGAAATCGCGATAGGCTGCATTTTTGGAGGCCGTTACAGAGTGACAGGTGGCATTTTCGGAGGTCATTACAGAGTGACAGGTGGCATCTTCGGAGGCCATTACAGAACGACAGTGCGACAGTTAACAGGAGTCATTGCGCCAGTTATAGAGGACGTTACGGATTGAAGTTATGGAGCAGACGAAGATGAATAGTCATGGCGAAAATGAATCGAAGGGCCACCAAATGGAAGATGAAGAGTCATGCAAAAGTTATAAAATGGCAAGCCGCACAAGGGGTTGGAAAACCTGTAGTTGCAGAGTTGCATAGTCGAGTTGCAGAGTCGAAGGCAGAGGGCCACTCGGACCGGCTTGGAGTGCGTTTTCCTTCCAGAGTTGCAGAGTTAGGGAATCTTTGCAATAGAGAGTGAAAGAACTGTGCCTGTGCGCTAGTTTTTGTAAAGCCTGCAGGCTGTAAATGTAAACCTTTGCAAGTTATTTAATGAAACATTGGGATTTCTATTTCTTGTAAAGCGTGTTTCCAATTTTCTACGTGAAAATTTGGATTTGGTTGATTGCAATTTTTTTTTTACCTCCATCACTTGCATTTTTAGTTACGGATCAATAGAGGAAAGTTTGTTCAAGAACAAGGGATGATCCAGATCAACCTGCAACCATCCCATGCCAGATTTAGTTAAATTTTGAACAACTTACAAAGCTCAGGATTGTAGCATTCATGGAGCGCAACTCCATTATTTTTCTTGAAATCCAATGAGATGCCACCACCTCAGTATTCTACTGATCTGGCATAAAATTCCTTGTAATATTTTCAATCTTTTACTGTTATTATAAAATCTATAAAAAAAGGTCAAACCCTCATTTTTAAGAGCCAACTGTGGAGTGTTTGCCTGATACATTCTTGTAGTTTGCTAAGAAATCAATAGGAGTATTACTTGGATGTTTACCTCAGACTTGTATCTTCATCTTTATGAGTTTATTCTATGAATGCATCTCTGAAACTGTTGTTATGGTTAGTCAATTATGTTGATATTGGATTGCTAATTTGGAGCAACTTGGAATGGTTCATACCAAAACAAATATTGTAGAGGACTTCTATTTATGTTAGTCTAAATGTTGATCTAATTCTGCTATTTGGATTATTAACATTTTGGATGTTTGAAATAATTCTCTAAGTGTTTTATTATTTTTAACGATGAAGATAAATAGTTTTGAATGCTGCTAGTCTTAAGTGTGGCATACTAGAAATGTGATTGATCAACTTATTCTTAATATTTGTCAATGTTATTAGATTTATCCTACCATTATTCATTCAACTTTTTTCTAACCCTTATCTCATTTCTATCCCTAAACTTACACTTTTATTCAAGCTTAATTGATTCAACACTTGAATTAGTTGATAAGGTATACTAGCCTACTCCCAACATTGGATGGAAGCAATATTTGATCCATTCAATATCTAGTTTTGAGTTGTGATTAGTGGGTGTGCATCTCCCAGAAGTCATAAATTCAGAGTCACAGTTTAAGTTTTCCTTGATATCAATTCAGATCATAACAAGAGCAAGGTTTATGTATCATTAGTAAATTTTCCCTCTAAAATATGTCACCAATAATCTTAGGGCTACATTCTATTCTCTAATATTGTGCACCTCACATAGGTCAGTTATTGATGTAGGTGCTTCATTGGTATATTTGCATCTTCTTCAACAAAGTATGGTAGGGACTTTAGGGTTGAAGTTAGGATTGGATCCCATTTAGTGGAAGGAATAGATGGAATCAAGAAGTCTTTGTTGTTCCAAGTTGGATGTCTTCTTGAAGGTTGATTTTATGGTGCAACCATATTCTAATATCGACCTCTCCTTATCCTCATTAGATTTGGATTAAGGGGATGTACTAATGCTTGAGGATTATAGTTGCAAAGGACCCAGTGGTCGATCTTGCACTCATAAATGTTTGGGTCTTTTTTCTATAGAGTTTCCAAGTGAAAACTTTATGCTTCAATAAGAAAATGAAACTAAGATCTTCACCAAAATATTAGAATACTATTATCTTGTTATTGGGGTAAATTGATGTGATTGGATCCCATCAAGTGTGTCATTAAATTATTGTCATGTCATAATATAGAGAAACACTTGATATCATAGTGATTGGATGCACTTGATATTTGCACCTCATATAGAGAAACACAACTGAAAATCTAGAGAGCATAAGATAACCTAAGCTACATGCATTCTTCAAAGGAAAATGGAAAAGAGATATTACAAGAAAATAAAGTATGCTAACGAAGGCAATGTGCCAAATTAAGAGACTATTTTGTATACTGATGGGATGAATAAACACATGCATCATTTGTTGACAACTAGAAATTGAACACAATTCTCATCCAACATCATTCACATAAATTTAAACACACAGGAAACAAAGTAGAGAAATATTAGCCATAACTTCTTATATATAACACAATATTTTATACACATATGCCAGAACAAAAGAGGATGGATTTTAAAAACAAAATGACTCAAGGCTTGAGTCAAAATTGATATACAAAATAAATTAAAAGGAAATGCATACAATATTAAGTATTAGGAATGTGTAAGACACTTCCAATGCATTCTAATACAAAATACTTTTTTATTTACAAATAAACTTGAGGGAGTGCTTTCCCTCCAAAATTGTGAAGGAAATTCAAAATACCTCCTCCATTGCATGTCAGACCATACATGCATTCAATTTAATGGTTGCTTAAATATTTTTGGATCTAGAATCATTATTGCTAAAGGGTTTTGGGTCCCTTTATGTGTAGCTATCGTTTCTATTATTAACTACATTTCCTAGGGATCCCTGAAGATTGAGCATATAAGTTCTCTAGAATCAATGCTCCAGGCTTGAGGTTGTTCCTATTTCAACTTCCATTACCATTGTCTTGAATATGTTCGTTGCTTTCTTGGATTGGTGTGCCTAAGTGTTGCAAGTAGATGAGCTCAATGATCCTTTGTGTTTGTTATTTTTATGGCTTAACCAATTTTCTATGTGTAGAAGTTGTCTTTAATAAAATCTTCATAGGCACCTTGCTTGAAGTGGTTAGTCGTAAAGCTCAGTTATTATCTGTCAACTATTAAAATAGAGATCAATTGAGACAAGTCTCCTCCCCTTGATAGGATGGTTGGTATATCACCTTTGGGTTTGTGGACCTTTTCCTAAGCTATCAATTGCTTAAGCTAGAGAGTTTTGAAACACCATGAGCCATTAGATGATAGAATAAAATGGTTTATACATCTCATAAAACTTCCTTGGCCTTGACAACCCAATCCTTCCTCAATATCTATAGGTAATTAGATATACTTTATGCCTAGGATCAATGACTAATCTTTCTTGAATATTTTCTTTGATGATGGGTCAACTACTGATTTCTCCCATGAATAGCTAGTGCGTCAACTACATGTCTTTTTTGGTTGAAGGTGAAATTTTTCTTTTAATAGATTCATCAACATCTCTTGAAAGTAGCACAGACTATTGACCTATGATGAGACGGTCCATGGAACTTTTAAATGCTAGTCTCCCTTGAAGTTACCTTGAAATAATGCAGGTGATTGATCTTCAATTGGATGATTCGTAGAACATTTCTTCCTTATATTCCATCAGATTTCTTTTAAAATAGAACATGCCATTGATCTTATCATCGGATGGTCCATGAAACTTTACTTCATCGACCTTTATTAGGACTTCCTTGAAATTATGTGAGTTGTTCATCTCAAATCAGATGGTTTATATTGAGTTAGAGTTTTGTATTTGCTCATCTATATCAGAGCTACTTTGGAATAACATAGATTTTTTATCTAAGATTGAACGATCTATGGAGCTTTATGGCTCAAACTGCTCCAATATCCCTTTTTTACCTTCTACAATCCATTGGGTCTTCGAATGACCCTCCAACCATTGAACTCTTCTTTATGTAAACACCACATGATCACTATGTGTTAGAAACTTAGGCAAATGTGAATAATTTTAACCTATCATTCCCTCAACCAAATGCTAAAGAGCTACCTAAAGTAGCAATCATGTAGGTTAACAAATGTTGTGATTGGATGGTCTATGAAGTTTTTGTATATTAAGAACTTTAGGATCCCTTTATATTTTATGGTTGCTAGATTATTCCCATCCCAAAATCCCATTGATGGTGTTCTATGAATGTGATGAGGATATCGTAACCACATGGACAGACACTACAAGCCTAATTGGATGTAGATAATTAGGTCTATGGGCTTGACCATATGAAGACAAAATGAATCCACAATTATTGTTTGGGTTGAACCTCGACCAATGGTAGATTCACTTTAGATATCACCAAAATATCTCCTAGACTCAAACCAATGATGGGGTTTGATTTAATTATCACCAAAATGATTGTGAGGGATTAGCATAGGCTATCAACTGTTGAAATTATATGGTCGACATGGATTTGTGGCTTAAGGGGCTTTATATTTGCTTACAACCTTCGACAAAGATTTTCTCTTGATAGTCTCTTTGAAAATTTTACAATTTTAAACACCTAAAAATCTCACATTGTTCCTCATCCCATCATAATAGTATATTAATTTGCAAAACCCCTTTAATTTTGCATTATTTACCTAAAAATACTATTCATCACCCTAAGCCCCCTTGGCCACTTAAGCCCTTTCCTACGTGTTGAGTGAATATTTTGCCCTATAGCAAAATGATCATCACAACTAGAGTCTAAAACAGGAAACTCTCGCTTGCAAAGAAATTAAGTAGCATTATTCATTTCTCCAAGGTTCTTGTGAACAAACATTCATATTGCATATAATCACTCAAGACTAAAGCAAATAAATGAATGTATACCATAATAACTTAAACCATGCAAGTAACAATTAACAAGCGGCCTTTAATGATTCGAACAAGTACTTTGCAATCATAATCCATTAAGTCAACCAAATGCGAAGATAGCTTCTTTTAATGTTCTTGAGATTAAAGTAATCTACCCGACACCCAGTTAGTAACCTCTTTTATCTTCAGCTTAAAAATATTCCAAATGAGAAAGTGTGTGGTATGAGCCGCTTCATTGTAAGCTTCGTGCCTTTAACATGAGGTTCATTTAGAGTTAGCGGGTTCGTTTTATCTTCATTTAAAAGTGTTCCACTATCCCTGTGTTACCATTTGGTGTTAGTAAAGTTAGCAATGTTAGCAAAAATTAGTAAATTAGCAAGCAAGGATTCATTCACTTGATCTGATTTTGTGTGCATTTGGAATTAGTAGCCCTCTTTCTAGCGCCAAAATGTTGAGTGGTATTTTCACCCAATTGCGAAAGTACACTCTCCTTTAGGATTTGGGTTCCAAATCCCCTCTTGCAAAGAAGTTAAACAAACAACTTCTTCAAGGTCTCCGCTATATTTAGCATTTGCATATGTGTATTAGTAATATCAAATAAAGATATTCAATTTAAATGTTTGTAACACCTTAGTGATTGCAAGTAACTGTAAACAAGGGGCAATGTTGGTTTATTTTACCATGAAACTTTAGTGATTGTTCATTGAACCAAAATAAAGCAAATGTGAGTTGGCCCTCATATGACCACGATGTAAAATATATTTTATCTTGCATTAAATCCAAATATGGCTTCTTATCATCAAGATGAAGATAGCTTTCAATGTGATCAATAAACCATCCCTCTTTGGTGAAATTGGTTTTCACAAAGAAGCAATAATTTATGGCCTTAAAGTAAGGGCTTTACATGTCACCTTAACTTATCCCTCTTAAATGAAATCAAATTTTCATCAAGATGAACAATTAAGTGTTTTGAAGAAAAGACCTTCAATGTAATACTCGAATTACCCCTCTTTCGTAAAATTAGAATTTTTATGAAGAGAGGGTAATTTTAGGCTCAAAATGGAAATTTGTGAAAATGCCATAAAACATAACTCCTTCAATGAAATTGGAATTTTCATGAAGGGAATGTCATCATAGGCTCATGAGCATAAAACAAAACTAAAAAAATGAAATTTGACCTTAAAATATAAATTTTATATTTTCAGATTTTTTTAAAATCTGCAGTAAAATAGCAACTTCGATGAATTTTAAAAATACTAAACAACTTCGAAAATGAAATTTCAAAGTGCGTATTGGAAGTTTGAAGTATAACCTACGCAATGGTGAAATTATTTTTGGATTTTGAATATTTTTAAATGTTTATTTTAATGTCTGAAAATAAAAATAAAAAAGTTAAAATTTCTAGAAAATGAAAATGAAATGCAAAAAATGGAACACAAGATACATTCAGTTTGATGTCATCCCATTCCGACAAAATCGAAGATGTGAGGTTTGCATGCATGCAACCTAATCTATTGGACTTGCAAAACAAGCACAATCTGGATAAGCTAAGTGCTGGCTCCTAGGGTTTTAAATGAGGTTTTCATATTTAAACATTCGCATGAAGAAACCAAGAAAACTTGCATAAACTCCATTTACAAGCCTAAAATCTGAAAAGAGGAAAAATAGACATTTAATCTTACATGCAGAAAATGACTCCTTTCTTGTCCATAAGATGCAACTTTCTAAAATTTTATGTATTAAAAATTTGTCATTTTACAATAACAAAAAATTTTGGTTTTCCCAAACCAATCCATGGAAGAAAAACAGCCCAAACAGGTCCAGAATGGCCCTCTTGCCTTCAAACCTGCAAATCTACTTCTAGCAATTTCCAACCCCTCAAAACATCCTTGCCTGGCGTATTTAAAAATTTCATGAAGCTTTTCGTTTCATTTTCCAATGGTTGTTCGTTTCATTTTCCAATGGTTGTTCATTTCACCTTCCCTTGTGCATGCATGTGTTTTGGTTTCCTCTGTTTGGTTTTCTTTACTTTTCATTTGATTTCAAAAAAAAATGTTTCTTTTTCTCCACATGGGCATGCGTCCGCTTCGTTCCATGTGTAACGACCATCTTAAATGATTTCAAATCATTAAAGATTCCTTATGTAACATTTTGTCTTATTCATTGGATTTTTTTCCTTATGTGACAAATTACCTTATTCAATCTCTGATTTATTCCTTATAGCTCCACATCATTATGCAGTCTTCAGTTTCACTATCCTGGGGTTTATCACTAATATCAGACGCACTGTCCACTACTCTGTTCCCTTGGCAAAAATCAGACATGTTGTGAAATTGCGACACTCTTGTCTCTCTGCCTACCTGCCCCTTTTGAGTAGCAAAAATACATGTCGCGATATCACGACACTTTTGTTTCGGTTGGCATCACTAACTCCAAAAGAACAATCTCTCATGTGAACATGTTGTGCCTTTTCTTCTTCCAAAACATGGATGACCTGTTCTTTTGGAGTTAGTGATGCCAACCGACACCAACCAGTAAATATAGCACCCTCCATTCCAATGATACCTAAGGTAAATGATCAAGGGGATGAATTTGAAGGTCCAAATGTTACAACCACCTTAGATGTAGTCCAAGAGGAGGTGCAAATTGCTAAGTCGACATCCACCAAGTGAGGATTATGCAGAGATGATCTCGTTCATAGAGATACATGATTATTCGGATAAAGGGGTCCTAAATTCAACAAGGTTTGAGATAGGTGATAGGACAAAAACTGTCATAGAATTGAATGAAGTGGTTGAAAGTGAAATTGGAAGAAAATCAATAAATGAATTTGAAGATATGATAGAATTTCACCACTTGTTCTTGGAAGACACTCTCGATGAGAAGCTTGGAACTAATGATCAAAAAATTCTTCACCCTCCAAATTGTGATAAAATTGAGTCATGGGTTACTAATTTGGACGATGATAGCCTTACAAATTTGAATTCAAGAAATGACCCACTTTTGAAAGTTATTGAACCATCTAAAGAAGGTGAATGTGAATTTGATGAGAAACACATTGATGAACTGGAAGATGTTGAAGAGGTAGTTGAACATCAGCACTTGATTTTGGAAGATGATTATTATGATGCTTGGAAGAAGTGGGAAGACTACACTCCCTCCAAAACTGCTAATGAAACTTGTGTACCAATTGATATACAAGACAATATAATCGCCTACTCAAAGGAAGATATTACAACTCCTGTACAATTTGAGGATGTTTTGGAAGAGGGTTTCAAATATCATCAAATTTTGGAAGATTATAATGATCCTATTACCAAGGACAAAGAAGAAAAGGAATTGACAAATGAATCAAAAGAGCATGTCACAAATACCATGGAGTTTCATCCCACAAATTTGGAAGATAATTTTTACAATGGTTGGGGAAGATATGAAGATGTGTTATTTCCTCACACCCCTATTGATGAAGCCTCTATTCCAATTTATATACAGGATGTTGAAACTTCTACTTCATACGAAGATCTCATATTCACAAGATTTGAGAAGGTTACAAAATTCGATCATGTTGAATTCATTGAAGATTCGGATACAAGTTGGCATGAGTATTTTGAGGATTCAAATGAAGAGATACCATGGATAGTGAACAAAGAGTTGGAATTAAATGACAAAGTGGTTGATCTATTAGAAGCAACGCAAGTGATTGATCATGAAGATGAGTTACTTGGCATACACTTTGACCAGAAATATTTGAGGGTTGAAAAGGATGGGCATGTTTTCAATTGGGTGCCCAATTTTGGTATGTTTGATGAACAAGTAATCAATGAAGAATATGAAGACCATGAGGTGAAAGAGGGAATTGCAAATCCTCATCAAATTTTGGTAAATGAAAATGTGAAAAAGGTAAAATCTAAACCTTTGTGTCCAAACATCCAAGATTTAGGTGAAGATTTGTATAATTCAAATGATATTTATGATGAAATGCCATTGAAGGTGAATGAAGAACAAGGATTAATTTCTAACCACACCTTTGATAACATTACTTTAATGAATGAAAAGGAGCTTAATGCACTTAAATTGCTAAATCAAATTCATCAACAATTCATTCTTGAACCTAGGATAAAAACTTCTAATGATCCCCATTTAGTAAATATCCTAGATGCTTGTAAATTGTTGCACAATTTTAATTGGCCTAAGAACATGGAAAATGAATTAGCTTTGAAATTTTTAGAAATAGGTTCTTGCTTAAAAAATTTAATTTTGAATAAAGAAAGCCTAGTTCTAAATCATGAATGGAATTATGAAATTTGCACCTTAAAGAATAGACAAGAAAGAATTGAAAATCAACCATTGTCTAATTAGTTTGGTAATTTGAATCTCACCTATGAGAATACTAATGGAACTAAATCTAATTGGTGGGGTGAGAGGGGAAAGCTGAAGTTTGTTGCATTGTTTGGTCTAGTATTGTTTTTGTTTGATTCTTTCCACATTTGGCATGTGTATCACATTATATGTCTGTTGGAATGCTCAAATCAGGTTTGGGATCCGGGAAAATGATAATCCAAACTTTGCACCATCTTGTATTATATTGTACATTTGTATATATTGTTGGTTTTTGTGTTTTGGTTTTGAATTGGATCTCATTTTGGTTTTAAGTTTTGTGTGTTGGTCCTTTGGACACTTTTGGTTTAAAAGAGAAAGAAAAGCAAGATGTCAACTTATGTCCTTATGAATGTTGACTAAGACTAAGAGAATATGAAACATCGGAATTGTATTGTAGAAAGCTCCACGAGTATCGCAAACACATTAAAGAATATCGTTTGGAACTTGTGATGCATGAAGTTGTCAGTTTTACACATTATGGTAAAGTAGGTGGCATACTCCATCCACATTTCAAAAAGAGCAATGCATTCATCCATATCTCATGTTACATTCGACATTGCATATACATTTCATCTCAGTTGCATCTACATTTCAAATACAATCATTGAAAAGGTGTCGAATCCTCTTAGGGTTATTACATAACATATATTAAAAGGATCCTAAGGTTGGGAACCGATGCCCGAACTATCTTGAACCAAGCATGTTCTACACATTTTAAAGAGGATCTTAAGCAAAATGGTCAAAACCATACTTGGAAGAAAAGGTGAGGCAAAAGGAGTGTTTCGTGTCTGTCCTAACATGCAACATAATCCTTAAAACAATGGCTTTTTACCACTCCTATAGTGCTTAAAGCCTAAAATCAGAGTAGTAAGGATAGGGTTAAATCCCCATCGAACTTAGGTTGAGGATCCAATTCCCCAAAGCTCTGATTTGATCTTCATGTAGTAAGGATAGGGTCTAATTATCATCTCGCTTAGGTTGAGAATCTGATTCCCCAAAGCTTCTATTTTATCTCCATCACGCTTTAAGAAATTAAAAGCGTGATCTACACTCAAGAACTTGAAGTTCCAAAGCAAATATTTTTCATCCTACTTTTATTGCATCGTTGATATTGGATTGGAAGGATCGCACTACATGTCCCTTGCAAGGATAGGTAGTCATCCCCAAGGTTCAAGAAATCAAAAGTAAAGTCAAATCCTGGATTATGGGGTTGATCTCCACCGGGGCTATAGACGCCCGATCGGTAGTGGAGTATGCTCATGCGTGGCAACATGTCTTGTCTAAAAGCAAGACCACCGATTGCTCAAACGGATAGGCTAGCCTCGACAGCTTTCATCCATAACAGGTTAAATCATTTTGTTCAAGATGAGGTAATGAACTCCAGATCGAGTAGTAAGGATGGGGTTAAATTCCCATCTCACTTAGGTTGGGAATCCTATTCCCTAAAGCTCTGATTTCACTTACACTTGCACATGGGTTCAAAATGGTAGTGACACATAACCAACTTTGGGATCTAGTAAATTAATTCAGTATACTCATATTTGGTCTTAAGAGGATTTGACAGTTTTAATATGTTTGTTCATGGTACTAGAAAGTTTGAGCCTTTGCAAAGCTTGTTATATCTCTAGCATCTTCATCATACGGTAAATCCTACAAGAATCATCCATAACTTCTCATACGCACAAATCATAAGTGAAAATGACAATGGAAAGTTGAACGAGTTTCAAACGATAGGGAATGAAGCACATTGCACACATCGAGCTGATGCTTAATAATTCTAATGTTTCATGTATTTCTCGTCTAGTTTCATTCTTGGGATATTTGCTGACACTTGTGTTTGAGTTTTGAAGGTGTTCAGGTTGAGTTCTCACCGAAATGCTCAGGAGCATTTCCCAACAGAGTCGCCATTTGTTGTGGCTGCTCCACAATGTACCCCAAAATTGGGGACCCACCTTTTTTGCATATTTTCCAAGAAGACCGAAGTGGCCCATATGCTAAATATCAAAGAAAAAGCAAAACACCGCAAGGAGAAAAAGTGTCGTGATATCGCGACATGTTGCATTTTCGCGGTTCAAAGCAAAGAGAAAAAGCAAGGAGAAAAAGTGTCGCGATATCGTGACATGTTGCATTTTCGCGGTTCAAAGCAAAGAGAAAAAGCAAGGAGAAAAAGTGTCACGATATAGTGACATGTTGCATTTTTGCGGTTCAAAGCAAAGAGAAAAAGCAAGGAGAAAAAGTGTCACGATATCGCGACATGTTGCATTTTTGCGGTTCAAAGCAAAGAGAAAAAGCAAGGAGGAAAAAGTGTCACGATATCACGACATGTTGCATTTTCACGGCCAAAAAAGAAGAGAAAGAACAAGAACGAAAAAGTGTCGCAATATCGCGACATGTTGCATTTTCGCGGCCAAAAGAGAAGAGAAAGAAAAAGTGTCGCGATGTCGCGACATGTTGCATTTTCGCGACTCAAAAATGGCAGGCAGGCAGAGAAACAAAAATGTCGCAATATCGTGACATGTTGCATTTTCGCGACACAAAAGGGGTAGGCAGGCAGAGAGACAAGAGTGTCACAATTTTGCAACATGTCCGATTTTTGCCAAGGGAACAGAGTAGTGGACAGTGTGTCTGATATTAGTGATGAACACCAGGATAGTGAAACTGAAGACTGCATAATGATGTGGAGCTATAAGGAATAAATCAGAGATTGAATAAGGTAATTTGTCACATAAGGACAAAATCCAATGAATAAGACAAAATGTTACATAAGGAATCTTTAATGATTTGAAATCATTTAAGATGGTCGTTACACATGGAAGGAAGCGGACGCATGCCCATGTGGAGAAAATAAAACGTTTTTTTTTTAAATCAAACGAAAAGTGAAGAAAACCAAACAGAGGAAACCAAAACACATGCATGCACAAGGGAAGGTGAAACAAACAACCATTGGAAAATGAAACGAATAGCCATTGGAAAATGAAACGAACAGCTTCCTGAAAGTTTTAAATACGCCAGACAAGGATGTTTTGAGGGGTTGGAAACTGCTAGAAGCAGAGTTGCAGGTTTGAAGGCAAGAGGGTCATTCTAGACCTGTTTGGGCTGTTTTTCTTCCATGGACTGGTTTGGGAAAACCAGAAATTTTTGTTATTGTAAAATGACAAATTTTTAATACATAAAATTTTAGAAAGTTGCATCTTATGGACAAGAAAGAAGGAGTCATTTTCTACATGCAAGATTAAATGTCTATTTTTCCCCTTTTCGGATTTTAGGCTTGTAAATGGAGTTTATGCAAGTTTTATTGGTTGCTTCATGCAAATGTTTAAATCTGAAAACCTCATTTAAAACCCTAGGAGCCAACACTTAGCTTATCCGGATTGTGTTTGTTTTGCAAGTCCAATAGGTTAGGTTGAATGCATGAAAACCTCACATCTTCGGTTTTGTCGAAATAGGATGACATCAAACTGAATGTATCTTGTGTTCCATTTTTTGCATTTCATTTTCATTTTCTGCATTTTATTTTCCAAAAATTTTAACTTTTTTTTTTTAATTTTCAGGCATTAAAATAAACATTTAAAAATTTTCAAAATCCAAAAATAATTTCACCATTGCGTAGGTTATACTTCAAACTTCCAATACGCACTTTGAAATCTCATTTTCGAAGTTGTTTAGTATTTTTAAAATTCATCGAAGTTGCTATTTTACTGCAGATTTTAAAAAAATCCGAAAATAGAAAATTTATATTTTAAGGTCAAATTTCATTTTTTCAGTTTTGTTTTACGCTCATGAACCTATGATGACATTCTCTTCATGAAAATTCCAATTTCATTGAAGGAGTTATGTTTTATGGCATTTTCACAAATTTCCATTTTGAGCCTAAAATTACCCTTTCTTCATAAAAATTCTAATTTTACGAAAGAGGGGTAATTCGAGTATTACATTGAAGGTCTTTTCTTCAAAACACTTAATTGTTCATCTTGATGAAATTTTGATTTCATTTAAGAGGGATAAGTTAAGGTGACATGTAAAGCCCTTACTTTAAGGCCATAAATTATTGCTTCTTTGTGAAAACCAATTTCACCAAAGAGGGATGGTTTATCGATCACATTGAAAGCTATCTTCATCTTGATGATAAGAAGCCATATTTGGATTTAATGCAAGATAAAATATATTTTACATCGTGGTCATATGAGGGCCAACTCACATTTGCTTTATTTTGGTTCAATGAACAATCACTAAAGTTTCATGGTAAAATAAACCAACATTGCCCCTTGTTTATAGTTACTTGCAATCACTAAGGTGTTCCAAGCATTTAAATTGAATATATTTATTTGAGATTACTAATACACATATGCAAATGCTAAATATAGCGGAGACCTTGAAGAAGTTGTTTGTTTAACTTCTTTGCAAGAGGGGATTTGGAACCCAAATCCTAAAGGAGAGTGTACTTTCGCAATTGGGTGAAAATACCACTCAACACTACGCTTAGCCCCTGGTCATCATGCAACCACCTCTCTAGCCTAATCTAGGGATACCTCATCCTAGTCTACCCTTTGACTAGTCTAGCTTCCACCTAAGCCTAGCTCACCCTAGCCTAACCTTGGTTAACTCCTAACCTTGGTCAAACTCCACATCATAGTCAAACTTAAACCCATGGTCAACCTCACCCTAGTCTAGCTTCCACCAAAGCCTAGCCTCCACCTCACCTTGGTCAACCCTAAACCCATGGTTAGCCTAACTATGGTTAGACATTGACCCTTGCTCCACACATATTCCTATGCACATTCAATTCCATAAATGATAAATGAAGACTTTTTACATTAAGTCATTCAAGGCATTGAAAGCATGGATGAATCATCCTCCACCATGCCATAATGGGGAGAAGACTTTTATGTTCCATGCATTTATGAGGGATGGCTCACCCATGCCCATTTATTGCATGTGGATGGGAGAGGACTTCTCTCACCCAAATCCATTTATGAGGCATGGCACCCCATGCCACCTCAAGGGACACCTCATAGGACACCTCAACCCCCCTAACCTTGGCAAATTCTATAAATAGGATGTCATTTCCTTCATTATCATGAATCACTCACTCACATACCCAGACTTTGTAGAAATCATTCTAGATCCTAGGTGCACTCAACCATCAATCACCATGGATTCCTACATGTGCATGTCAACATTCCCATTAGATTTGTAAGTTGCTCTCAATCGCAGGCGCAGAAGACTACCAAACGTAGACAAGGAGCTTCAACAACATCAAAAAAACGTTTGCAACATAATTTTACTCTGTCTAGATACCACAGAGGAATTCGTACAGACATGTACGAACAAAATATTCATACCCAAGGGTATGAACCCCTCCAAGGGTAGATTTTAGTCCAAAACCCTATAACAAACCACCAAGCCAGGTAAGTAACACTTTGTTACTGGTTTATGTCACTTTTAATCACTTTCATTATGCAATAGACAAGTTTCATTTGATCTTTTCGTCTTCTATCACAAGGGATCTGATTGAGACAAGACCCCAAACATTTCTAACTATTTTTGTAGGGTTGTGTAGGTTCAAAGGATCTACATGACTAACAGTGGTCCATGTGTAGTGGTTTAGAGGATCGCACCTGTCCTGTCCTGTCGTGATCTAAGAGCAATAAAAAGTTTGATGAAGTGATAAGGGATAATATTAGTTATTAAAAAACTAAAGGTTTAATAGTGTTTCATCTAATCTTAGGTAAGATGTAAATAATATCATATATCATATTAAAAAGAAAAATATTTTAAGTTATTGTGTTTATAGACTTAAATAATAAATAATAATACAATCCAAGTATGTTTATAATTTTCATCGTAAAATTTTAAATTTAAATAATAAAAATTTATTTTATTATATTATACCTTTATTTATACTTAGCATTTAATTTTAAAAAATAATACATATTATATAATATGTGTAACATCACCATAAGGAGGAAATTTAAAAAAACAAACAATGCCCTGTTTTCATGTCACATAAAATTGACTTTCACACTGTTAAAGAAGAAAAATAAAAGGTCCTTACAAGCTTTGGCTCATCTATTCCGAGCATGATGGAGATTTATATGAAAAGAACTTTAATTGTCAAATTATTTATTGACCTTTCGTTTGAATTAAATGGCAAACATTGAAGCATCTTTTATGGAAGCCAATGTTCACAACTATTGAGGCATTTTTTATGAAAATAAATGTGCTGATTTGTGTCTTTATAGATCATGGATAGTAATAAAGATGGCACTTTTGATTTTGTATAGAAGAGTGGGCATAACAGAAAAAGTGAAATGAGATTAATGTAGTAATATATTTTAGAGTGGTTAAGAGGATAAGAGGTAAATACTATTGCAAGAGTTGGTTAATGGAAAAAGAAAGTAGTTAAAAAGTAATGTGGATAAAGATTTGTGAGATTGTTAAATATAAAATCTTAATTGTAGATTTCTTTTTATAAAATGTTTTTTTAATTATTTTTATCGGCAAAGATGTCATCGGTGATGTGAGCCAAAATTCAATCGAAGTATTATTAAAAAAATAACAGCAAAGATGTCATCGGTGATGTGAGCCAAAATTCAATCGAAGTATTACTAAAAAAATAATTAGGGAGCATTTGGGTGTGTTGTTATTGCCATCCTGCTGTAAGAAGTTAGTAGTCTGCCATCAACCGGATTACCATATGTTGTATTGTCATCTGAATGTGTCATACATATAAGATTGTTGTAGAAGGTTGCAAGAATAAATAAATAAATTCGAAGGAGGGTTTGAAGTCGAAGGGACATGGTTTCTGGCCTTTTTATTTCACCTTCGTTTTGGTTGATGGAAAAAGCATAAATAAAATTAAGCAAACCAACATTAATGATCTTTTTTATTATTTTGAACAGTAAATTAAATATAACTTGCCATGAAATATTCGTAGAAGGTGTAGTCTTTTATTAAACCTTCTCTTTTTAAACTGCATCATTAAAAATCTAAATTTGAGTCTTTATGTATCTTTACACTCCGACACCTATATACGTCAATTTTAAAAAATTATTCTAAATAATTGTATCTACTTTGTCTACCTTGTAAACATTCTCACAACTTTAATATAAACTTTAAAAACTATCAATTTTAAAACTTTAAAAGAAATACATTCATGATAACATAATATATTCTTTATGGTTACATTTTTAAGCAAACCAACATTAATGATCTTTTTTATTATTTTGAACAGTAAATTAAATATAACTTGCCATGAAATATTCGTAGAAGGTGTAGTCTTTTATTAAACCTTCTCTTTTTAAACTGCATCATTAAAAATCTAAATTTGAGTCTTTATGTATCTTTACACTCCGACACCTATATACGTCAATTTTAAAAAATTATTCTAAATAATTGTATCTACTTTGTCTACCTTGTAAACATTCTCACAACTTTAATATAAACTTTAAAAACTATCAATTTTAAAACTTTAAAAGAAATACATTCATGATAACATAATATATATTCTTATAACTTTTGATGACTTCAATCAAAATCATATGATCATTGTCTCATGAAGGTAATAACCCCTCTTGCATCTCAACTTTTATCTCTAAAAAGATAATAAAGCAAATCCAGTTGAGTTGATTAATTAAAAGTCTTCTCCGAGAGTTCGGAGAATTGAAATAAAAATTAAAGAATTATTTTTTTCCAATGTAGATCTTGAATCGATATAGTTGTTGGAAAATGAAATAAGTTTTTTAATTAAAAGTAGGGTTTTGAAAGGTTGTATTTTCTTTTAAATATCAACTTAGTCGCATGAAATTATATAAAACTATATAGTCTATTTGTTACCATTAGATTTAAATTTTGGTATAAGTTACATCACTCATATGTCTTAAGAAAAGATAAATTTCTTAAAGTCTTAGAATTTTTTTTTCTCTATTTCTTATAATATTGACATTCTTAAACCTATTATATACACATCCCTTTAATTTTTGTTTTTTTTTAAAAGTGAAAATTGTATTAAGAAAATAGATTCAAAGTTACAATAATTAACCTCCTATTTTTTATTTTTTTTTCAATCTTAAGATCCTAATAAAACCAATACCACATCACTTCCCTTTGTAGTCTGAAAATCAACCGTCATATTCTTCCCTCTACCTACATAAACTAAAATGGTATCCTTAAGTTATTATCAAATAGCTTTAATCTCACTCATCATGTTTATGATCCACCAACCACTTAGTCTAAAATTACTAATCCAATCTAACAACTCCATCTCACCTAGCTTATTCTTTTCATTGAATAGTTGTATCTTAAAGATACACTAGACAACCTAAATTAATATTTTAAAACTTATATTTTTCTTCTCATTGGCCACCATCAACAAAAATATTATACTTAAATTAAAAATAATTTAAATAATACACTAATAATTTAAAAATTTATATTTTTTTTTCTAAATTTTTAATATTTGAATAAAAATAATATAAGATTGAGATCAAGTAGGAAGATTTAGGTTGAACTCTTATAACTAATCTTAAATAAATATTGAATGAGTCAATAGAACTTTAAAAATTAGAACCATTTATTTGAAAGATATTTAAATTGATAATGTACCTTGTTAAATAAAATAAATTAATTAATTTTTTTTAGAGACAAGTAGCGTTTGGAATTTTGGTTATTTTTCGAAAAGTTTAAGGTTCAAACGGTGATGTGTGTATGACTTTTTCCTATTGATAGGCATAGCTCTTAGCTTTAGGAGGGATCATGGTTGGGATAAAAATGTTCAGCACTATGAATTGGTCGTAGAGGTCTATCACACTACCTGAATAATAATAATACCCCGAGGGCTAAATGGATTGGTAAGTACCACAAACAAGCACTTATCAAAAAGATACTTAGGTTCAAACCTTGGGGCAGTCTAGTTGCAAAGGTAGTAGTTTGATCTGAATCATTTGAGTGCTTAGACTGACGATGATGGTATGAATCTTGAGCGATGAACCCTTTCACTTCGAATCAACAATAACAAGTCTGATTTGAATTCTTTGAGTGTGCACTAGACTGATGATAATGGTATGAACCTCGAGCGATGAATCCCTTCATGTCGGGTCAACAATAACAAAACGAAATAGATTTGATGGAAGCAACTCCTTTCACGTCGGGTTAACAATAACAAAGCGATGAATCCCTTCACGTCGAGTCAATAATATGGAGGATTTGTTGGTGGATAGAGATCAGTGGGTTACGGAAGCAAAATAGATTTGATGGAAGCAACTCCTTTGGTTCGAACCCTGGGCTTATCAATTATTGAAAATGGTGTGGTTGTGACCAATTCTCTTATGTAACCAAAAATATTAATAATAATAATTTTTAATGTCTATAGAAGAAGAGGTAACCAAAAATATTAATAATAATAATAATAATTTTTAATGTCTATAGAAGAAGAGGTGTTAAAGTGGAACGAAATTCCAACATAAGAATGTCATTGAAAATAAAGAGTTTGTATGAGAACAACATCACATGATCCAGTTAGAAAGCGAATACCCCCATACACATGTTGCTACTCAATGTTAATGCAGGTGAGAAGTCCCACATAAGCAAAATCAATGGCTTCCACCTTTAAGTGTGCTACCCTATTGAAACTATAAAACATAAGTTATATACAATGAGGAGTCCCACATAAACGCGACCAATGGCTTCCTCCTTTAAGCCTATTACCTTGTTAAAACTATAAATCAAAAGTTATATACAATTACAACTTTAATTTATTCACCTCAACTAAAATATAATATACTATTTCAAATTATAACTTTAATTATTATTTTTTAGAATTTTACACTTGATTTTAAGAGAATCTCTATAAATCCTAGTTCATTGATAAAGTCGAAATTAATAACAAATTCAAAAAAAATAAAGTCAATAACACCATTCAGGAAATCATATCACGGTCAATGGAACCATCCAGGAAATAAAATCATGGCAATCCATAGATAAGCACTTGGCTGCAGACAACCTGATAAAGTTGAAATTAATAACAAATTCAAAAAAAAATAAAGTCAATAACACCATTCAAGAAATCATATCAGGTCAATGGAACCATCCAGGAAATAAAATCGTGACAATCTATAGATAAGCACTTGGCTGCAGACAACCTGCCCGTCCCTTTTAAATAAAACTTTTAAAATAAAATAAAAAACGTGTTTTGAAAGAGTCTCATGTCTTATACCAAAATTTGAACTTAAATTCCCATAACTTTTTTAAAGTTTTAACCATCATTACACTTTGCAGTAAAAGGACCACTAAATTTGTACCACAACAACGCCAGATAGTTAATGCCACAGCGATACTCCACGAAAGGAACCTTCAACAACCATAAAAGATACATTTTTGTTATCTCCTTGTGCCACGCTAAAACGGTTTCCCTTTCACCGGATATTTTTCTAAGCACAACCGCCACGTGTTTCGTTCTCGGTTGACTCCTCAGTTTCACTTACCTCCTCCGGCGTACGATCCATTTCCACGTGTCCGTGACCGGCACAAATGTCCGGCTCTTACCGCCGCAATCGCCTTTCACGGGCCCGTCCGGTCGGGCTCCCGGGTGACGTGGCGCCGCCCAACCCCCCACGCGTCGTGCGGACATTGACCGCTTCTTTGACTCGCCGCAGATTATCGGCCGTACGCACCGATCGGTCCCAGACACGCGTCGCTGACAGCAGCCTCCTTCTTCCTGCTTAAAAATCCCTCTTTCTATTTCTAATGTTGTGTGTATATCCCTTGTGTGTATATCCCTGGCCTCTCCCAAACATATACACAATGTGTATGTGTCCGGAACAAAACAACGACAAAATGCCACCTTTGTTTGGAACAGGGGAAGGAGGAGGTGGAGGAGGAGAAGTAAAAACGGCTGGATTTAGTCCGGAGTTATCCGACATGGATTCCGCCGTTATGTCTGCGGAGTCTGTGCAGGAATTCAGGCCTGTGAGAGCGTTGGGTCATGGCGATATGGGGACCGTTTTTTTGGTGATTCACAAACACAGCGGGAAGCCTGTGGCGATGAAGGTGATAGACAAGGAGATTGTTCAGAAGAAAAGGAGTTACAAGAGAGCGTGGATGGAGAGAGAGATCTTGTCGAGGCTGGATCACCCGTTTCTGCCCAAGCTGTTTTCAAAATTTGAGTCGCAAAATCATTCTTATCTCCTCATGAGCTACTGCTCAGGAGGGGACCTCAATGTGCTGCGCCAGAGGCAGCAAAACAAGAGGTTTTCTCACTCTGCTGCAAGGTAAAACAGAGTTTTGAGTTTTTTTTAGTACTTACCTTACATATGTTTTGGGATTAGGAGAGATGCTGTAGAATATGAAAGAGTTTATCATGATAAAAAGAATTAAAATTAAGCTTGTGGGTGTGGATGTTTAAGATTTGTCTTCAGACTGCTTTGTGGGTTGATGCTTCAAGAGCAAATAGTAAGGATGGAGGTTGTAAGTGTAACCAGTCACAGGCAACTCTTATAAAGAGAGAAATGTTGGTTGGTTGATTGATATATTATATATATTTCTATAGTGAGAAGATTTGAATTTGTGATTAGATAATTGAAAAAAGAGAGAGAAAAAGAAGGAAAAAGTCTATGTTCATGCTGCATTTGATTGTGGATTATGCTGGTCTCCAGTGTTTTTTTTAATTGTTGATGGTATGCTGCGCTGCAGTATTTTTCTTACATGTGTAGTTGGAGAGAATAGGATAGGAAGGTTTTTAACTTTTGCCAGGTTCAAAATAGACTAAATTAATTGATATTAGTTTAATTTTAAAATTTGATTTAATTTAAATTTATAATTAAAATGAATCCATGCCCACATTTGATTCTTTGATTCTTGATTATTTTTCTCTCAGGTTTCTTTTATATATTTAGAAGGGGAAGATTTGAATTTATAACTTAATAATTGGAAAAAATAGGAGAGAGGGGAAAAAAAAATCTATGCTCATGCTGCATTTGATTTCTTGCTTTTTAGGTGTCTTGGAAGATTGGAATTTATAACTAAGAAAGAGAGAAAATCCATGCTAATGCCGCATTTTGATTTGTTGGATTGTAGATCAAGGTGTCTTGGGATGAGAGGTGTATTTAATTTTTTTATTTCAAATTTTTAATGGTTTTGTATTTTTGGGATTGAAATGATGATGCTGTTCGTTGCATGTTCAAATATAGCTACAGTTAATGGAGATTATTAGCTAGATATATTGCATCATGTAGATCTGGGTTTACAGATTTATTAACATGAACAACTTTGCAAGATGCTTTTATTGCTTGTGAGATGGTTTATTGCAGATATGGTGGTTTCTCATGTTTTATATCTTGAGTATGGTTATGTTTTGTGAACTCTGTGGAGTTCAGGCATATCCCCAATGTAGGCGATTTGGGCTTTAAATTTCATGGAAGATTGTCTTGCAATGTGGTGTAGCCCTGGACAATTAATGCCTGTGATATGGGTAGTGAATATAAGGTGAATTGTGCCTGTTTTAGAGGAGGGCTGATATCTGCTGGAATTTTTGTAAACATTATCTCTACCTTGGCCTATGATTCAATTGATTTAGAGGCTGAGGAGGTAGTTGGCAAACTGGAAGAATTGAGATTAGAGACATGCTAAAGAAATTTGAATAGTTGTGGTTGCCATGCTTTTACATAACATATGGGATTTCTTTATTAGTATTATTATCACCATTTTTAGATTCTTTAGTGGGTCTTGTTTGTCTGGGGTTTTTGTGGGTTTACTGTGTCCAATTTGGAGCAATCCAACATTTAAGTCCACTTTATGAATCTAAAAAAGTGGCCATGAAACATTGGACTGTTCAGAGTTAAACATGATGTCTATAATTCCATTCCCAAAATATTTAGCTATAGATATAAATAGAGATATAATATATAGGCAAAAACTGAAACTAATTTTTATTTTTAAAATAAGTAAAAATACAGTAACAAGTTTTGGGGCTTTAAAGGATCTAAGTGTTTTAGCCAAATCAAAAACCATAGGCTAAAAAATTGCTTTGGGTATTTTATGACAACCAATACAGCAATGAATCCAAATTGGTGTCCAATTCTTTGTTAAATACAAATTGGAATTATTAAGACAGCCTTGTTTTTATTATAATGTATTAAGACAGCCTTGTTTTGGGGCTTTAAAGGATCTAAGTGTTTTAGCCAAATCAAAAACCATAGGCTATTAAATTGCTTTGGGTATTTCATGACAACCAATACAGCAATGAATCCAAATTGGTGTCTAATTCTTTGTTAAATACAAATTGGAATTATTAAGACAGCCTTGTTTTTATTATAATGTATGTAGATTGAAGGAACAGTGTTTGATTCCATTGTGAATTGTGGTGCAGGTTCTATGCAGCAGAAGTAGTCCTTGCACTGGAGTATCTTCACCAAAATGGAATACTGTACAGAGACTTGAAGCCTGAAAATATATTGGTTCAGGCTAATGGGCATATCATGCTCACAGACTTTGACCTCTCCCTCATCATTCCTGAGAAGCCTAAGACAAGGGCCTGTTTTGAGGACCCAAAGAAGATGACCAAAACAAGCTCAAGTTGGCCCTTCCTCGGGAAGCTCAACCCCATTGGAGCCAAAGGTTGCATGGAAGTAGTGGCCTCTTCGCCAAAACAGCAAGAAGGTCATGGAGAAAAAATGTCCAACTCTAGCAGCACTAAGGATGCCAAATATAATGGGGTGGACAGCAACAAAAGAAAATCATTCAATGAGCAATCACATTCATTTGTAGGCACAGAGGAGTATGTAGCCCCAGAGGTCCTATGGGGCACAGGGCATGGCTTTGCAGTGGACTGGTGGGCTTTTGGGATATTGTTGTATGAGATGGTGTATGGGAAGTCCCCTTTCAAAGGGTTTTCCAGGAAGGATACATTCTACAATGTATTGTGCAAGGAGCCAGAGTCCTTAGGACCACCCATGTCCCCTCTGAAAGACTTGCTTCAAAGATTGTTGGTGAAGGAGCCAAGTCGCAGATTAGGATCCAACAGTGGTGCAGAGGAGATCAAGAGACATAAATTCTTTGAGGGTGTTAAATGGGAGGAGCTGGAGTATGTATCTCGGCCACCATTTGTACCTCCACCTTTTATTATTGACAGGGCACAAGGTGCACAACATAATGGCAAGATGAAAGAAAAATTGGAAACTTTTTGAACATCAAAGAGACCATACTATCATCAAAGGTCTTCATCTACCGAAATCCTCATTTATTTATGTACAATTGTTTACTGATATATGTACATATATGTACAGTGACGAAGAGTTTTGATTTTGTAATTTTTCTGTTGCCAGTTTGACATGGTTTTCAAGGGAATTTTGAGTTTTATAATTCCCAGCAATTTGGAAGTTTTTCTTATATATGTTCTTAAATTATCTCTCGTATATATATATAATAACATGATATTTGGCTTGGGAAACAGTCAAATGGGTTGGCTTGCAATCAATTCATCTAAAAAGTGAAAGAATTACAATCTTTTAAATAAAGATAAATGATTTTTAAAAGTGCTTTCCTGATGTGTTACTTATATAATTGAAGGCTAATGCAATCCCTAACGGCAGAAAAGGGTATCTTATACTGGGGCAAGTTGAGTCTAGTTGAGAAATATTTCTCGATGAATTACAAAGGCTCCAAAAGTAGGAAAAAAAAAACACAATGTCAAAATGTTAAATGGAAGTTACAAGATTCTTATTTTTTAAACCAAATAACCTCTAATGAGTTAATAATATAAAAAACTTATAATATAAGTAATATCAGTATATATGTAATTATTTTTTAAACCAAATAACCTCTAATGAGTTAATAATATCAAAAACTTATAATATAAGTAATATCAGTATATATGTAATTACAAAAATAAAAGTTTAGACATTGTTTAGGTGTTTTCTAAACTTAAAAATTGTTTCCATGTACATAACTAATAAATTACTTTAATGTTGTTAATTTATATTTTCTTAATTTTAAAGATATAATTATCAAGTTATGAAAGTTATGAGGTTACAATATAATATAATAACAGGGTTTTTTATTTTATCTTATATTTTTGTTTGTGAAAAACATTTTTTTTCAGGGTATCATTATCGGGTAAGATCCAAGAAGGTAAGGGTATATATTTTACCAAAAGACGTCTAAGGCTCGCATTTGACTTGCCCCCTTCGAGACATATTCAAAGAGCATGTTTAAAACAAAAACAAAAAACAAACGATAACAACAACAACAAAACACACACAAACAATAAAATAACACAAAAAAAACACACACCAAAGAAATAAAGGAAGGAAAAAACATATTACATATAATGTCAAACCAAACCAACAGGTTTTTTAGCCAAAGATTCAACAGAAGAAACAAAAGAAAGATCTATTTGAGCTTGGAACTAAAACGAAAAAAAATGAACAAGATAACATTATAATTGGAGCCATCCAGAGAAAGGATAGAAAGAAGAGCATCCCTTATTTGTAAAGCCCACCAATCTTTTCATTCTTGACTACCTTTTTCCCCAATCTTTTCATCCAAAAGGCCTATTGAAATCAACTTTTCTCCTTATTTTTGACTTTGAACCACATTTGTTTTCTTTCCTATCTTCTGGTTTGTATCCAATGTTATTTTTTTACTGGAGTTTTGACTAACTCTTGATGGCTCTAGATTTAAATCTATTTCTATTGATTGAGAATACAAGACTAAAGCTTGATTCATAGATCCCTGGGATCCTCCTTGAGAACTAAAGCCTTGTTTGACCACCTCCTCCATTTTGTGTTTTTGTTGGTGAGTTTTCCCTTGTTGATGACAAATCTCAGAATTATTTTTAGTCTTTGACTATTTTTTAGGTGGGGAATCTATGAGTTATCTAAAATATGGATTTTCAAAATCTACGTCTCCATAGAATCATCCACATCATCTAAATCATCTTTCATTGCAAGTTTTGAAAACCTATTATCTGAGGAGGTTGACTTATCTATAGGCTTCATTTTCTTAGTAACATGATTTTTTTTTTAAACCTGAAATTCCTCCTAACCTTGATTTTGCTTTGTTTGCTCCAAGACTACATATTTGCAATCTTTTATTAAGTGATCATATTCATGATAGACCTTACATCTAAAGGAAATGTTTTCATAATCAACTTCTTGCTCCAAGTTTCTTCCCCAAATTGCAAAGTTATTTTTTTGGTAGGAGGTTATTAAAGTCTATGAACACAGAGATTTGAGCATAAATAAAATGTTCAAGCCACATTGTGTTGTCTAGTGTTATCATGTAGGTGCTTAAAGTATTACCAATTGCTAAGAAGATTATAAGATTCCAGAATTCAGCTCGTAAACCAAAAGGTCTAACCCATACAGGTCCTACTAAAGGCATTTCCTCCTCAGCCTTAAATAAAGCATGACAGAGTTTCATAAACAAACCAACTCGACCAAAAAACCAAAGACCACCTTAGAATATTTGTTGTCTATCCTCTTTATTAGCAAATACCACCAAAAAAATGTCCATTAGGATAATCTTAGATACTAAACTCACTTGGAGTTTGACATTGCTTCAAAGCCCAACTTTTAAAAGCAAATAAGGATGGCCAAAAGTCTAAGAACCGACAGATCAAGGCTCGTTGCTCCTTTGTAGCAACTCCATCTTGAATGTCAGGTCATTGTAAATTAACAACTAGAGATCCATTTGCTGTTTGCATACAATCAAAATTTGTTTTTCTAGGTTCAATTTTTGACATACGAAGAAATTGATGCAAAAATATCTCATCTTCCAATTAAAATTGTTGAAGGCTAAACACTCTTTATAACATCTTTGATATTCATTTTATCTATAATTTCACATAATCTCTTCTTTGCATCCTTCCTCCTATGTTCTTCAACTCTTGCTTTTCAAACCCTCTTCTTATTTTGTTAAGAAGTAAGTTTGTTTAAGTCTAAAAAAAGATTAAAATGAAGAGGAGAAGTCCCTTCAGTCTTAATCATGGAGGAAACGCATCATATTCTAAAAGTGAATTAATGACAAAAGGTCAAGCTTAGGTGATGCTTGTGGACATTTGTTTCCGTAAAAGATGCTTCAATGTTTGTCATTTTATTGACGGACTGTTAGTCTTGTTCTTCAACTCTTCCTCTTCTTATTTTGTTATAAAGTAAGTTTGTTTAAGTCTAAAAAGATTAAAATGAAGAGAAGTCCCTTCAGTCTTAATCATGGAGGAAAGCCATCATATTCTAAAAGTGAATTAATGACAAAAGGTCATGCTTAGGTAATGTTTGTGGACATTTGTTTCCGTAAAAGATGCTTTAATGTTTGTCATTTTATTCAGACGAAAGGTCAATTAATAATTTAATTTCTTTCCATATAAATCTCCATCACGCGCAGAATAGATGACCCTCTGATTTTTCTACTTTAACACGTTGAAAGTCAACTTCATGTGACATGAAAATACGACTTTGTTTGTACTTCTCGTGATGTTAAACATACTAACTGTCGAGTTTTAGATTTTTTTGAGATTTAATTTCAAATTATGGTGTATTTAAAAGGAGATGGGTTGTTTGGTAATTATGGAGTGTATATTTCTTTCTAAAGGGTTAGGTTTCTTGTTTTATTCAACGGGTTAAGGTTGCTTCAGTCTTATTGACTTTGTCTTATCTAAGAGGTTAGGATCACCTTGGTTCAAATGACTTCGTTTTACACAACGAGCTAGAGTTTATAACGAAGGCAACCCCATCCAATGACTTTGTCTTACACAACGGGCTAAAATTTATAACGAGGACATCCTAATCTAAAGTCTTATTGGACAAAGGTGTTACTCAGTTTGTTATGTATTAAATTTAAAATAATAATAATGATAATAATAATTTATAAAATAAATGCAAAGTGTAAATGGAGATATGAGTTATCTTTTTGGATTTTTTTTAAAGACAATTCAAGGACATTAACTTGGATCAAATGGTATTAGCTTAATTAATAAATTTTTTGAGTTATAAGAAGAATTAAGTTCAAATTCTATCAATAATAATTAAGTTGTTGCAATACAATTATATAATTATAACATAATATCTGTGAGACTATTGTTATTTTAAATAACCAATTAAAAAATAAAATTTAAATTTAAATTTAAAAATTTTAAAAATAATAATAAAAAAAATAAATATAAATATATTATTAAATTTTTATAATTTTAAATTAAGGCATTGATCAAATATAATATATTTTCAAACATATATTTGATTGAAAAATATTTTAAAATTTAATGTTAAAAGTTTGTGGGCTAAAACTTCATAACAAAGTGTTTAAAGCATTACAAAGCAATAGTAAAAGAAATGTAATTACGCAAGTATTACTTGAGTTAAAATCCTCATATTATAATTTATAATAAATATTCTTATAACAACACTTATAATAATATAAGTTTTTATAATATTAAAATGATTTGGTTTGATAAAACATCATGATAATGTGATTGAAATGTAATATAAATCCATAAATCATCCTTCCAAAGATTGATAAATCATGGGCTTGAGGCTTTTTTATGGGGTTAGACAAGGTATGTTTGTTTGTGGAGCACGAAGATTACTATATATTTTTAACTCTCATTATTTTATATTCAAGGTTGAACTCAGAGAATGTTCTAATAAAAATTATGACCCTCAAATAGTTGGTTCAATTGACAAAATCAAAAGGAATACAAAAGATTCAAAATTTACATAGACTCACATAAGCACAAGTGGTAATAAATTGGATGCTTGGTGTTTTTAGGATGGAAAACATGATTCTAAAAACCATCTTCTCTCAAATAAAAGAAGTTGTGGATCAAAGTGAAGCTTTTACTTTTTGGTATATATATAAAAAACTAAATAAGGAAGTAAATGAACTTTCAAAGGAGGCACTTCAAATCAGGAATTCAATGAGAACAATGTTGCAACTGGTCTAATACACTTTAGTTAAAGCAAAGCATGGATAAAACAACTTTTTCAAAAAAAAACTCAAAAGTAAGTGATTTAAAAGATATTGTTTGATAAATTAAAAAAGTGACAAAAGATAAAACTTAACATGATAAAGATAATTATGATGTATAAATGACTTTTAGGTCATTATTAAAATTTAAAAAAAATATCAAAAATAAAAACATCTTAAAAATATAATTTTATATTTTATAAATTTATAACTTCTTTTTTCAAAAAAATACATAAACCATTCAACCTTATATAACTAATAAAAAATAATAATAATATTTAAAAAATATAAATTGATGAATACTTGAGCTCATCGAAACTTTAAAATTTTTAGTCAATAATTTTTAGATAGATTTGTGATTGACATTCACTAACCACATCGAACCATAAATACTTTACCATCGAACTATTGGTTCCAGAGTAATTGAACATTTCTAAAAATGTGGATTGACCTTAAAACACTTCATTCAATACACATGGAAATGTAAAAGAGTCATGCACATATATTTCAACTAACTTAAACAAGGCTTTGATATTTTTTAACACCCCATTCAATACACATGGAAATGCAAAAGAATTATGCACATATATTTCAACTAACTTAAACACACCTAATAAGGCTTTTAACACCCCATTCAATACACATGGAAATGCAAAAGAATGATGCACATATATTTCAACTAACTTAAACACACCTAATAAGGCTTTGATATCTTAATAAAAAGCTTGGGCATACTAAGAATTTAATAAGTATCTCCTTTACCAACGAGCTACTTGTCCTCTTTAAGTTGAGATTTTTCTTGAGTAAAGATTGACCTCGAGGAAGAAGGTAGTTTACCATAAAAACAAAAATATGAATTCCACGAATAAGAATAATTACTTTAAAAAAATAAAAAACATTCATAAATCTAAATAAGTTGAGTGTTTCTACATTTCATAAGATCAATAAATTTATATAGAATATATTTAATATCGATTTAAAACTCAAATTTATTGATGAATTTTTGAATTACTTTTAATTTAATTTAATTTAATCTTTTACTTCAATCTTTATGAAAATAAATAATGGTAAAACTTTAGTTTTTATGTTAAATATACAATTTAATCTTTAAATAATGAAATTCAATCTTAAATTTAAATATACCTTTTTCTATTTCAAAAAACCTTCTAGTAAAAAAGAATATTTTTTAATTACCTTTATACTTGTACTTATACTAAAGTAATATATCTTCAATTAAAAAGACATAAAAATCTTACTTCAAAATTATTATATCATGTTAAAAGTAATTAAATTTTAATCTTATTTTAAAAATATATTTATTTTCACATTAATATTTAAATGTGATTAAAAACATTAAAAATTAATTGTTTTTATTTTTATTATTATACAATTAATTTAGTATTTAAATGAAGTAAAATTATGTACACCATACTCCAATATAAATGGACAAACACATGGTTATGGATATCTATATTAGAAACTAAAGTATTAAAATTAAACATCAGACATGATGGATCTATGTGAGATTTTTAACCTTTTTTTCACACATAAATGGATATAAAGTTTTTATTATTTTCAAATGATATGCACAAAAATTGAAAAATACAGCATCTAACTCTTTTTCCTTTCCTTTACCAAACTTAAAAGAAAATAAAGTTGTTTTAACATTTATTCAGATATTTCTTACCACAAACATCAATTTTTGACCTTAAAGCATCAAAATGTCTAAATCAACAACAATCATCTAATCCTCTTTTTCCTTCTTTTACCAAACTTAAAGGAAAAAGTTGTTTTAACATTTATCCAAATGTTTCTTACCATAAATATCAATGTTTGAACTTATGAAACATCAAATTGTCCAAATCAACAGACATCAATATTTGACTTTATGAAAAATCAAATCATCCAAATCAACAACAATTACCTAATCCTCAACAACTTTCTTTTCAACAAGGAAATTTACATCTATCACTTAAATGATCCTTAGATGAAGGTAGAATTTTTTCTTGTGAAGATATATATAGGAACACACATCTTGTTGTGGTTTGTAGTTAAGTTTCTTAAAAGAAAGTTCAAAACTAAACTATTAAAATGTTTTATAAGGCATTAACATTAAACAAGATATTTATAAATTAAAATTAAAAAAAATAACATTATATCTTAAAAAACATTAATTGTTTAATTAATAAAAAAAATTAAAAATATGTAATTTAGTGGATTCTTCATTTATGGTAAACTTTAACCGCGGAGTCAAGTAGAATAGATATGATGTTGAAGATTCGAAGACTTCAAATAAAAGATCTATCAATAAAATATGGAAGCAAGTTATTCAATGGGCTAAGCCAGACATAGATGAAACGTGGTACAAACATTAAAAGATCTAAGATTAAAATACGAAAGCAAGTTATTCAATGAGCTAAGCCACACATAGATGACACGTGGTACAAACATTAAACGGTTTGAAGCTTACAGCTGACGAAGATATTTACGTTTATGAAAAAGCCAGGTGGAAACCTAAGCAACTAATTAATGTGATATGCCACGTGGACTTTTAGTGATGCGTTCTAAGCAGGGCTGGAATTAAAAAAAAAAAATACCTGTCAATGAGAATTTTTTATGACGGTTATAAATTCTTATTGACTTTTAAGTTGCAGTATAAAATTTTATTGCCTTTCAATTTTTTTTTGAAAGATGATAATAACTTTATATTTTTTTATAAAGAAAGAGGATCAAGTTTATTTTGAAAGGGTTATCCATTCGTAAAATTATTAATCAGTGTAAAAATCATGGAATCACAATCTAACTCTAAGGAATGGAACCTAGTGAAAGAAGGTTGAACCAAAAGTAATTGTATCAAAAAAATACCTACCAGTTTTAATTTCATCTAACCAATTAACATATATCATTTAATCCCATGTAACCAATTAACAAATAACGTTTTGCATGTTAATAAAAATGACTGACAAAACAAAATCAAAGAAAATATCAATTAACTGTAGATTGTAGATTTAAGAAAAAACTCACCTTTAAAGTTGTGCGATTGTAAAAACTGAAATCGTATGCAAAGACAACACCAAAGTAGAACTAATCTTCTTTCTTTATTTGTAACTGTGAAACTGGATGAACCAGATAAAATTGTAGATGGATGTAAAGTAAACCTTGAAGGGTGGAAAAATGCCATAATAGATAAATGGTGAACCTCTCCACCGCATGTGTTATTGCAATTCTTGTCCCCGCTGGGAATCTGCCCGAGTTTTTCATTAATGACCCATGGCATGTTGAAAAATAAACCAACCCAATAAATACAAAGCAAGCCAATAAATACACATCAATCTCACACGTAAGCATGCATACGTTACAAAAGTACCCCATACTGTCGTGTGTGCTTCTATTAGTAGAGAGGGAATTAATTTAAATTATTATTTGTTGTCATTGATGGGGTTATGCAACAAAAGGGTGTATTTGTACTTAATGCTAGCTCACGAGAGCACTACCTATTACCTCTCTCAAGTTACCACTCACCCCCGCAGTTGCAGCTTGTCAATGAGGCATGGTGAGTGGAGATTTGCAAGTTGTAATAAAAATCAAATATCTGATTTCTTACAGCTAATATACATATGTATATAATAAGTAAATTCTACAATTTTTAAATATATTTACCTATAAAATTTAGGGTTTATAAAAAAAATAGCAAGTAAAAATCTACGGTCGATATAAAATCAAAACCATAATTTAAGGTTTCAAATGAAAAATACGGTCATATACGTATCAAATTACAGGCCTGGTTCTAAGGAATGTTGACACTTAAAGAGAATATGGGGGTAGATATTCCGTTTTGTTGTGCGGTTTTGAGACCAACTCTATCTTATCTCGGATCGTGTGACACGTGGAACACCACCAATATTCTACAATGTTTTAGAAGAATGAATGATGGAAATGATATGACTAGTAATGTCAACTTTGGAGTGTGGTCCCATGGTCCCCTCCCATATGGTTCATGAAGCCTAATTTAGATATTTATTTTAAATAAGGATTAATCAGTTGGGTAAAGTCGAAGTTAACGAGATTTTAGATGTTCACGAAATCCAACTCTATGAGAACTCTCATAAGGGAAACTAGGATGGAGAATTTATAAATAGACATGGCTTGGATCACCGATTGGATGAGAGTCATTCTTCCTCCAAAGGTAAGTCAACTGTGAGTCAAATGATTAACTTTAACAACAATTTTATCCATTAAAACTTTCCAATTAGCAACCCCTATGCTCTTAAAATGAAGAGGAATCCCTACATAATCAAGTAGAAGGGTACACTAGGCAAAGTTCAAAATAAATAGAATCTGATCCTAAATTATTTTTAAAATTAAATAAAATTTTCTATTATTTTAATAATAGTTTGAGAGTTTTTTTTTATACCAGAGGAATTGGTAACTAGTTATAATTTTCTACCCCTTTTCATGGGTTAGATTCATTATCCTCTGATTGCCTCGGATTAACGTTTTACGTAATCGACTATGTTGATGTGACACACCCATCGATACTACGAGGTCGAAGGATTGAAACTCTGGTTTCCGTTAAACCAAACCCTTGGACCCAATAATTTGAATCTTTTACTAATGGAACAAGTAGTTATTCTAAGTAAGAAATATTTCTGGGACGAATTACAAAGACTACAAAAGTAATCTGAGAAAAAAAATCCCACAATATCAAAATGTTAAATGGGAGTCAAAAGATTCTTATTTTTTAAACCAAATAACCTCTAATTAGTTAATACTATCAAAAACTTATAATATAACAAAATTTTATATAATAATTTTTAATTAAAAGTAATATTAGTATATTTATAACTACAAAAATAAAAGTTTAGACATTGTTTAGGTGTTTTTTAAACATGAAAAATGTTTTCATATAATTATTATATTACTTTAATGTTGTTAATTTAAATTTTCTTAATTTCAAAGATTAAATTTAGGCTTAAACTTTGTCAATATATAATTATCAAGCTATGAGGTCACAATGTAATATGATAATGAGATTTCTTATTTTGTCTTACATTTTTTTTTGTTTGTGGAAAACACTCTTTTCAGGGTATCACTATTGGGTAAGATCCAAGGAGGCAAGGGTATTTATTATGCCAAAAGATGCCTAAGGCTCGCATTTGACTTGCCTCCTTTGATATACTCAAAGAGCATGCTTAAAACAACAAAAAACACAAACGATGAACAACAATAACAAAACACAAAAACAACAAAATTACACAAAAAAACAAAATACAACACAAAACACAAAAAATAACAAAACACAACAAAAGCAACACACACCAAAGAAATAAAGGAAGGAAAAAATATATTACATCTAAGGCCAAACCAAACCAACACGTCTTTTAGCCAAGATTCAACAGAAGAAACAAAAGAAAGATCTATTTGAGTTGGGAACTAAAAAACTCTGACTGAACCAGAGAGAAGCTAATATGAAGAAAAAATGAACAAGATAACATTATAATTGGAGCCATCCAAACAATGGATAGAAAGAAGAGCATCCATGATTTGCAAATCCCACCAATCTTTTCATCCCTGACTTGCATTTCCCCCAATATTTTCATCCAAAGGCCTGTTGAAATCAAGTTTTCCCATTTTTTAATTTGAACCACATTGTTTCTTTCCTGCCTTCTGGTTTGTATCCAACTTCATTTTTTTACTAGATTTTGTTTGACCTTCTCCATTTTGTGTTTTTGTTGGTGAGTTTTCCTTTGTTGAGGATAAATCTCAGAATTACTGTTAACCAAACCAATGGCTTTCTCTGAGGAGTCTTTGACTATTTTTGGGTGGGGAATCTATGAGCTATCTAAAAACTAGGTTTCCAAAATCTTCGTCTCCATAGAATCATCCACATCCTCTAAATCATCTTCCATTGCAAGTTTTGAAAACCTATTATCTGAGGAGGTTGACTTATCTATAGGCTTCATTTTCTTAGTAACATGTTTTTGTTTAGGAACCTGAAATTCCTCTTAACCTTGATCTTGCTTTGTGTGCTCCAAGACTACATGTTTGCAATCTTTTATTAAGTGAACATGTTCATGATAGACCTTACACCTTAAGGAAATGTTTTCATAATCAACTTCTTGCTCCAAGTTTCTTCCCCAAATTGCAAAGTGATTTTTTTTGGTAAGGGGTTATTAAAGTCTATGAGCACACAGATCCGAGCATAAATAAAATGTTCAAACCACATTGTGTTGTCTAGTGTTATCATGTAGGTGCTTAAAGTGTTACCAATTCCTAAGAAAACTATAAGATTCCAGAATTCAGCTGGTAAACCAAAAAGTCTAACCCATACAGATCCTACTAAAGGTATTTCCTCCTCAGCCTTAAATAAAGCATACTAGAGTTCCATGAACAAACCAACTCGACCAAAAAACCAAAGACCACCTTAGAATATTTGTTGTCTATCCTTTTCATTAGCAAATAACACCAAAAAATGTCCATTAAGATAATCTTAGATACTAAACTCACTTGGAGTTTGCCATTGCTTTAAAACCCAACTTTTAAAAGCAAATAATGATGGTTGAAAGTTTAAGAACCGATAGATTAAGGCTCGTTGCTCCTTTGTAGCAACTCCATATTGAATGTTAGGTCCTTGTAAATTAACAACTAGAGATCCATCTGTCGCTTGCATACAACCAGAGTTTGTTTTTCTAGATTCAATTCTTAACATACGAAGAGACAGATGCAAAAATATCATGTCTCCCAATTAAAATTGTTAAAAGTTGAACACCCTTTACAATATCTTTAAAATTCATTCTATCTATAATTAGACCTAATCTCTTCTTTACATCCTTCACCTATTAGTTTTGTTCTTCAACTCTTGCTTTTCAAACCCTCTTCTTATTTTGTTATAAAGTAAGTTTATTTAAGTCTAAAAAAGATTAAAATGAAGAGAAGTCCCTTCTTAATCATGGAGGAAATGCATCATATTCTAAAAGTGAATTAATGACAAAAGTTCAAGCTTAGGTAATGTTTGTGGACATTTGTTTCCGTAAAAGATGCTTCAATGTTTGTCATTTTATTCAGACGAAAGGTCAATAAATAATTTCATTTTTTCCATGTAAATCTCCATCACGCTCAAATAGATGACCCTTTTATTTTTCTACTTTAACACGTTGAAAGTCAACTTCATGTGACATGAAAATAGGACTTTGTTTGTACTTCTTGTGATGTTAAACATACTATTAGTTACATATGTAGTCTGTGAAAGGGTTTTGAATTTTTTTTGGAGATTTAATTTTAAATTATAGTGTATTTAAAAGGTGATAGGTTGCTTGGTAGTTGTAAAGTCTATATCTTTTTTTAGAGGGTTAGATTTCTTGTTTTATCCAACGGTCTAGAGTTACCTCAGTCTCATTGACTTTGTTTTATCTAAGAGGTTATGGTCACCTTGGTTCGACTTCCTCCTTGGAGATTCAAGATTACGATGACTTCGTCTTACACAACAGGCTAGAGATTTTACTGAGGAAATCCCAATCCGATGACTTTGTCTTACACAACGGGCTAAAATTTATAAGGAGGGCATCCTAATCTACAGTCTTGCTTTGTATTGAACAAAGGTGTTATTGATTTTCATATTGTTTTTTTTTTTGAAAAATAATTTGAAAAAACTTGTATTAAAACAAAGATCATTTACAAGTTGGGATGAGACTTTTCCCAGCCTTAGTCAAAGAGAACACATGTTTACAACAGTAAAAGAAGATTTGCATTGGAGCCAAATCTCTTAAACCATATTTCTACAATGATTGTTCACCTGTTTACAACTATAAAAGAAGATCTACATTGAAGCACAAATCTCCTAAACAATATTTCTGGAATGGTTATCCAAATTAGCTAAGCACCGGATTTGCTCACCAACCTGCCTAATCATCTCATCCTCAATAGCCATGTCACCGTGCCACTGAACCCCTACCTCCTTCTCAGTACCCATCTTAGCCAGGAAGTCTACCACTTTATTTAGATCTCTACTCACATAAACTGGAATCACATCATCTAATTCCCTCCATAATTCCTTAATTTGAGTGACAAGAATCCTCAACCTCCATGTTTTCAAAGCAAAGTTCCTCATGCAATCTAGAGCTCCAACCATTATTTGAGAATCTGATTCTAGGATTATCCTCCCGTGACCTTGTTTTATTGCCCAAATAGAAGCAGATTTGATAGCTAAGGCTTCTGCTTCATTGTTTGTGGCTCTTCCCAAGCCTTGCAGTTCCCAATAGAGCATTGTTCCAACATGATTTCGGCAAACCACTCCAATTCCAGCTCTACCCGGATTGCCTTTTGTAGCTCCATCAGTATTAATTTTAATCCAACCTTCTGGGGGTGGTTTCCAACTAGCTCTGTCCTGTCCCTCTTGCACTTCAACTTCCTTCTCCATTGCCCCAATAACAACCTGAGTTTCCTCTTTAGCATAGACTGCCACAGTTTCTATGACTTTGCTCCAAATGACCTTCCAAACTCCATCTAAAGAAGAAAAAGTTTCTCTAAAAATTCTAGCATTTCTCTCCAACCACACTTGCCACCAAATGAAGTTTAATCCAAGCTCCCAACCAATACAAAGAGCTTTAGATTTAAATCTACCCCTCTTCCATATTTCCCAAATATTAATCCGATTCAAATCACCATTAACTTGAATTTTATAATATAAAAACCATCTCTCCCAAATCTGGCGCATGAATGGGCACTCAAACATCAAGTGATCAGCTATTTCCTCACTCTTGTAGCATAAAACACATTGAGATGGACCAATGATTCCCCTACATCTGAGATTATCAAAAGTAAGAATTCCATTATGCATGAACTGCCAGGCAAAAAAGTTTACTTTCGGCCAACCCTTGGACTGCCAAATCTTTCTCCAATCCTCAACCCGATATGTATGAGGAGGAGGCTCTGGAAGGATCTTATCATATCCATCCTTCACTGTGTAGACACCAAGGCTCCCATAGCCCCAAGCTAATTCATCCTCCTCATCTCTACCTGTGAGAAATATTTCTGCCAAGATTTTAGTCATGATGGGTGTCAAATCCGGAGGGATTGAAATTGGCCACTCATCCAACTTCTTAAACTGCTTAAACTTATAATCCCCCAACTGACTAGTGTTGAAATAACTTTCAATTTGGACCCATCCCCTGGTTTCTATGGTTGTTTTTATTGGTTGTAGTTCAAGAAATTCAACAATGATAGGTGGGTATTGATCCCATGAATCTGTCCAAAATCGTGCCTTCTCCCCTCTCCCCACTTTCCAAAATAATCTATCTTTTACTACCTGAGATCCTAACTTGAGAGCCTGCCACACTAAGGATCCATTACCATCCAAAGGGAAACGACCCACCTCATTTGGGTTTACCTGTCCCAAATATTTACTAGTTAAGATTCTACTGAATAAAGAAGTTGGTTGGGAAATCCACCTCCAGTAAAGCTTTCCAGCCAAAGCTTTATTATTTAACTTTGATCTTCTCAATCCCAAACCTCCTTTTACCTTGGGTTGGCTTACTTTCTCCCAACCTACTAAGGCCCATTTCCTCTCTCCTTTTACTCCTTCCCATAAAAATTTTCTAGCCATCTTGTCCAACTCTTTCCATATGGTATGTGGGGCAACAAGGATAGAAAATTTATAAATTGGCATGGCCTGAATGACTGAACTGTAAAAAAGTTAATCTACCCCCATAGCTTAACCATTTGTGAGACCAATGATTAATTCTTTCCTTGATACAATCCAAAAGTATTCCTCCAGATATCTATTTTTAGTTTTTTAAAATGCAAAGGGACCCCCAAGTATACCACTGGGAGATAAGTCCTTGTGAATCCCAAGATCTCTAAAATTCTGTCCTGAAGCCTTTGATCAAGATTGAAAAAGACCACTTTGGATTTTTTATCATTGATGACTTGGTTTGTAGCCCTAAGGTAGACATTAAGTGTATCTCTAATCATTCTTGCTTCCCTGAAGCTGGCCACTCCCACCAATCCTGTGTCATCCACAAACTGTAGGTGAGTCAAAACTTCCTCACCCACCTTGATACCTGTTAGCAAACCTTGTTGTCTTCTCCTCAAGATAAGTCTACCCAATCCTTCAACCAATATGAGAAAAAGATAGGGAGAGCAAGGATCTCCTTGACGAAGGCCTCGAGTAGCTCCAAACGGTTGTGAGGGAAGACCCTTGATTAACACTGAGTATGTCAGAGTAGAAACACAACTCATGACCCATTCTATCCAATCTTGAGAGAAACCAAAGGTTGCCATCATCTTTGACAAGAAGCTCCACTCCACCCTATCATAAGCCTTTGACATATCTAATTTTATGAACATTCCTCTATTACCAGATGTTTGCATTGAATGGATTGCCTCCTGAGCTAGAACCACACCATCCAAGATCTGCCTACCCTCTACAAAACCCCCTTGCTCTAAGGAGATAATGCTATGTAGAAGAGGTTTTAGCCGCTCAACCATTACCTTTGTGATTATTTTATATATGACATTGCATAAGGTAATAGGTCTATAATCTGAAATATGTACCCCCTCCTCCCCTTTTGGAATTAAGGTAATGAAAGTATGATTTAATGCTTTAAGCATTCTTTTACTACCTTTGGACTCCTCTATAACAACCATTACATCCTCCTCCAAGTTATCCCAGAAGGCCTGAAAAAACTCAATTGGAAAGCCATCCGGACCTGGTGTTTTTCCAGTGCTCATTCCAAAGACTACATTCTTCAGTTCCTCTCTATCAATGGGTTTAAGTAGGGCCTGATTTTCTTCTTCAGAGATAATAGAGGGTATGACAACAATAACTTCTTTTTGAGCCTCTTCATCTTGCACCATACTTTCCTTAAATAGTTTAGAAAAATAATCCATTGAATGGAAATGCATACCTGGAATTGTATCAAAGGAGTGTTCGTTCTCATCTTGAAGAGCTTCCATGTTGTTCATCTGTCTCCTAGCACAAGCAGTCCGATGGAAAAATTTGGTATTTTTATCACCTTCTAATAACCAAGTGGTTCTGTGATATCGCGACACTTTTGCAGCAATGGTGTCAAGGGGAGAACTTGTCGCGATATCACGACATTTCTGGTGATCAGGCACCCTTCGGCAATCTCGTCACAATTTCACGACATTTTTGGTGTCTGGGCGCCTTCCGGCTGTGCCGTCGCGATTTCGTGATGTTTGGTGTGTTTAGTGAGTTGTCACCATTTCCACATGTCGCATTTTCCGCTTTGTTTCTCCTCGTCTTTTCACGATATCCGACATTCCTTTTTGACATGTCGCGTTTCACGCCTCTATAATTTCTTCTTTCTTTGTTACAGTTCTCTCCCTCTTGTAATTGTTCTCTGTTTTAATTCAAGCTTTTTTCAAATTTTTCAAAAAAATAACCAAGTGGTTCTTGCTCTTTGTTTCCAGTAGGTCTCCTCTTGGTTGTCAATGTCCTCAACCGCTTTACGCAATGCATCATCCTCTTCTTTGAGCTGCTCTGTAATTGTTCCTTCCCTAAAGTGTTTTTGAACCTCATCCCATCTGGCCACCAATGGAGCTCTTTGGACCTGGAAGTCTGTCTTGTTAGCTCGCCTCCATTGTTTCAGTTGATCTTTGACATAATGAAGTTGTTTGTGGAATCTAAACATTGTTGTCCCATATGTTGGGTGACCTTCTTCCCACCACTGTGGAATTTTCTTTCGAAGTTCCTCTTTTTGTAACCAAAAGTTTTCAAATTTAAATGGTTTGTGATGTCGCATCTGTCTTGATCCCTCCTTCCAACAAAATGGGAAAGTGATCTGAAACTGGACCCTCCAAAATCTGAAATTTTATATTCCATTTTACAAATGCCTCCTCTCAAACCAAAAAATGGTCTAACTTCACCTTCCTGCTATGTGGCTCCCTCCTCTTATTAGTCCAAGTATAGTTGGTTCTAGGGCATTTAATATCCACCAAGTGTAATGCCTGGACTTGGGCAATCATAAGTCGATCCCCTGGGTCCAAAATTGGGGTTCCCCCTTCCTGATCTCTAGAGGATAATTTAGCATTAAAATCCCCAACAATAATCCAAGTCTAAATCTTCCCTTGAGACTCTCATGTTATGCACAACTTTCCATTGATGCATCTGACCATCTAGGTTTTGAGCCCCATAAAAATTTGTGATTAAAACATGTTCAACTGTGACATTATTTCTAAAATGTGATGTGAGAACACCCCTCCAAGCTATATGTTCTATTGCAGTCCATTCAAGAGAGTTCCAAAGAGTAACTATCCCCCTGAGGCACCTTGGGCAGCCACTTCCATATGACCAGAACCCCTCCAAAGTCTATTAACTATTTTACACATAAGATCTAACAACATTTTTGTCTCCTGGATAAGCAAAAAATATGTTTTACATTTTTCTAAGAGTCTTCGAACAACAGATTGATGGGTTCTACTATTTAAACCCCTAACATTCCATGATTGTATAATCATTGGTTACCTTGAGAGCAGTAAAATCTATTGGCCTCACCGATCCTCCAGTGATCAGTTTGTCTCCTTGAACTGCTATCAATTCCTTATTTGATTTTCTACCCACTCCTTGAGAGTTGCTATTTTTTTATCTCTTTTCCACCTGAGTTATCCCTAAAGTTGGCCTTTCTCTATTCTTTTTCTGCTATGCCCATGCTGACATCCTTAATTATTGGCTGCTCTTGGTTATGCACTATCAATGCCCCTACACTCTCTGATTGCGGTAACTCACTGTACTCAATTACTTGCTCTATGATGGGGGGAGATGAAAGAGGAGCTTGAACATGGATGTTATTATTTTCATTATTCCCATCCACTCCTTCCATGAATTGTTCTTCTTGGTCCATTAGTGTCTTAAATATCTCATACCTATTGGAGGGCTTGAGTTGGGTTTGCTCTTTACCATCTTTTTTCTTTTGCCTTCTCCTTCTTTTGGGTTGTTCAAAACCATCTCCCTGTGCTTCTTTACCCTGAGAAATATTGGTTGGTTCTTTTTTGATTGTTGACTTACCCTCCTTAGGAAGATTTGACATTCCTAGAGGAGCCTCCATTTTTATGTTCATATTATTTGGGCAAGATCGGGCCAAATGCCCATATTTGTGGCAAACTCTACATCTGAAGGGCAATGCCTCATAATCCAGTTGTTGAATCCAAGATAGTCCTACAAGTTCAAGTTCCACCTCTATCGGTAGAGGCTGGCTAAGATCCATTTCCACACATAATCTTGCATAAACAACTATGTTTCCTTCTATTGTGTCTTTGGAAACACCCAAATGTCTTCCAAGGGAATTACCGATAATTTCCAATACCTGCTCACTCCAAAACTCCATTGGAAGTGCATACAAATGGATCCAAACTGAGACAACAATGGGTTCAATTCGAGGATCAAATCCCACTCTCCAGGGTTGAACAAATAATCTTGTCGGACCATGATTCCTCTTTTCTGATTCGAAAGCCCTATTTCTATCACCAAGTGAAGAAAAACTAACAATAAAATATCCATTGCTAATAAACCATAAAGAATACTCACCAAGAGGCTCCCAGTTTTGCTGGACCCAGGAATGCAAAAAATTTAAGGTAGGGTGAATACCCATGAATTTACAGATCAAATCATGATTGGCTCTATATAAAACTGTTTCTTCAACCATCCTTTGCTCAATGACAATCTTTGGCCTTGATTTTGACTATGGCAAGCATCCATTAACTCGTTGAGATGTTGATCTATTTCCAGCAGCCGTAAAGAGCATTTTTAATGCAATTTTTTGTGCTTCTTCAGTCTTTGATGGAGATTTATCCTTTAAAAAATCTGCAAAAGAACTATGTCTCTCTAGAAGAGGATCCGGAGGTGTCCCCATTGGGCCCTCCTGGGGCAACAATCTTGTCTTCAAATCCACAATAACCAGAAATCTCTTCGGCTACCCAACTGATGCCCTAGTTTTTTCGATTTTCATATGTATTAAATTTAAAATAATAATAATAATAATATTTTATAAAGTAAATGCAAAGTATAAATGGAGATATGAATTATTTTTTTGGATTTTTTTAAAATAAATTTCAAAGACATTAACTTGGATCAAATGGTAATAGCTTAATTAATAAAAAAATTGAGTTATAAGAAGGAGAACTAAGTTCAAATTCTATCAATAACAATTAAGTTGTTGCAATACAATTATATGATCATAACATAATATTTATGAAGCCATTTTTATTTTATATAACCAATTAAAAAATAAGTATAAATACATTATGAAATGTTTATAATTTAAAATTAAGGTAGTGATCAAATATAATATATTTTTAAACATATATTTGATTGAAAATTATTTTAAAATTTAATGTTAAAATTTTATAGACTAAAACCTTATAACAAAGTGTTTAAAGCATTACAAAGCAATAGTAAAAGAGATGTAATTACTAAATTCAAAAAAAAAATGTAATTACGTAAGTATTACTTGAGTTAAAATCCTCATATTTGTAATAGATATTCTTATAACAAGACTTATAATAATATACGTTTTTATAATATTAAAATGATATGGTTTGATAAGACATCATGATAATGTGATTGAAATGTAATATAAATCCATAAACCATCCTTTCAAAGATTGATAAATCAGGGGCTTGAGGCTTTTTTGATGGGGTTAGACAAGGTTCCTCGAGTTTGTGGAGCAGAAGGATTACTATATATTTTTGACTCTCGTTATTTTAAATTCAAGGTTAAACTTGGAGAATGTTCTAATAATTATGCTGAAATTATATGTTGAAATTATGACGCTCAAGTTGTTGGTTCAATTGACAGAGTCAAAAGGAATACAAAAGATTCAAAATTTACAGAGACTCACATACTCACAGGTGGTAATAAATTGGATGCTTGGTGTTTTTAGGATGGAAAACATGATTCTACAAACCATCTTCTCTCAAATAAAAGAAGTTGTGGATCAAAATGAAACTTTTACTTTTTGGCATATTTATAGAAAACTAAATAGAAAAGTAAATGAACTTTCAAAGGAGACACTTCAGATTGATCCAAGTACATGCTTAGTACAGGAATTCAATGAGGGCAATGCACTGTAATTGGTCTAATACACTTTAATTAAAGCAAAAAATGGATAAAACAACTTTTTTTTAAAAACTCAAAAGTAAGTGATTTAAAAGATATTGTTTGATAAATTAGGAAGGTGTCAAATGATAGAGATAGCTAAATATGATGTATAAACGACCTAACTTTTAGAACATTATTTTTTTTGAAAAATTTGAAAAAACTTGTATTAAAACAAAGATCAATTACAAGTTGGGATGAGACTTTTCCCAGCCTTAGTCAGAGAGAACACATGATTACAATAGTAAAAGAAGATTTGCATTGGAGCCAAATCTCTTAAACCAATACCTAGCTAACAGGGGAGTCGGCGAATCCGAGATTCAAGCGTGGAGAGACTCCTTCCCCATTGGCCTAAGGCACGATCCAACAAGTTTCAATGTTTGCACAATGTGAGATGTTGCCAGGGGGATCGGTTTGGTCTGTTGATGCAACTTGTCGCGATGTCGCGACACTTTTTTCCTTCTCCTTTGACCGCGAAAATGCAACATGTCGCAATATCGTGACACTTTTCTCTTTTGGCCGCGAAAATGCAACATGTCGCGATATCGCGACACTTTTCTCTTTTGGCCGCGAAAATGCAACATGTCGCGATATCGCGACACTTTTTCCTCTTTTGGCCGTGACGTTGCAACATGTCGCGATATCGCGACACTTTTTCCTCCTTTGGCCGCGATGATGCAACATGTCGCGATATCGTGACACTTTTTCTCTTTTGGCCGCGATGATGCAACATGTCGCGATATCGCGACACTTTTTCTCTTTGGCCGACGATGCAACATGTCGTGATATCGCGACACTTTTACCTCCATTGGCCATGACAATGCAACATGTCACGATATCACGACACTTTTTCTCCTTTGGCCGCGACGTTGCAACATGCCACGATATCGCGACACCTTTTCCTCCTTTGGCCGTGACGAAGCAACATGTCGCGATATCGTGACACTTTTTCTCTTTTGGCCGTGATGATGCAACATGTCGCGATATCGCGACACTTTTTCTCTTTTGGCTACAACGATGCAACATGTCGCGATATCGCGACACTTTTTCTCCTTTGGCCGCGACGATGCAACATGTCGCGATATCGCGACACTTTTTCTCCTTTGGCCGTGACGATGCAACATGTCGCGATATCATGACACTTTTTCTCCTTTGGCCATGACGATGCAACATGTCGCGATATCGCGACACTTTTTCTCCTTTGGCCGCGATGATGCAACATGTCGCGATATCGCGACACTTTTTCTCCTTTGGCCGCGACGATGCAACATGTCACGATATCACGACACTTTTTCTCCTTTGGCCATGACGATGCAACATGTCACGATATCACGACACTTTTTCTCCTTTGGCCGTGACGATGCAACATGTCACGATATCATGACACTTTTTCTCTCTTGGCCGTGACGATGCAACATGTCGCGATATCGCGACACTTTTTCTCTTTTGGCCACGACGATGCAACATGTCACGATATCGCGACACTTTTTCTCCTTTGGCCGTGACGATGCAACATGTCATGATATCACGACACTTTTTCTCCTTTGGCCGCGACGATGCAACATGTCGCGATATCATGACACTTTTTCTCCTTTGGCCGCGACGATGCAACATGTCACGATATCGCGACACTTTTTCTCCTTTGGCCGCGAAGATGCAACATGTCGCGATATCGCGACACCTTTTCTCCTTTGGCCGCAACGATGCAACATGTCGCGATATCGCGACACTTTTTCTCCTTTGGCCACGAAGATGCAACATGTCGCGATATCGCGACACCTTTTCTCCTTTGGCCGCGAAGATGCAACATGTCGCGATATCGTGACACTTTCTCTCCTTTGGCCGCGAAGATGCAACATGTCACGATATCGTGACACCTTTTCTCCTTTGGCCGTGACGATGCAACATGTCGCGATATCGTGACACCTTTCTCCTTTGGCCACGAAAATGCAACATGTCACGATATCTGACACTTTTTCTCTTTGCGAAGCAACATGTCGATATCGACACTTCTTCTCTTTGGCACGATGCAACATGTCATGATATCGTGACACTTTCTCTCCTTTGGCCACGACAATGCATCATGTCATGATATCACGACACCTTTTCCTCCTTTGGCCGCGACGATGCAACATGTCGCGATATCGTGACACTTTTCCTCTTTCTTTGCATGGACGAATTGCAACATGTCACGAAATCATGACACCTTTCTCCTCTAGTTGTCTCTTCTTTCTTTTGCCCTTTCAACACCCCGCCTAATCACTTCATCCTCAATAGCCATGTCACCGTGCCACCGAACCCCTACCTCCTTCTCAAGACCCATCTTAGCCAAGAAGTCTGCCACTTTATTTAGATCTCTACTCACATAAACTGGAATCACATCATCTAATTCCCTCCATAATTCCTTAATTTGAGTGACAAGAATCCTCAACCTCCATGTTTTCAAAGCAAAGTTCCTCATGCAATCTAGAGCTCCAACCATTATTTGAGAATCCGATTCTAGTATTATCCTCCTGTGGCCTTGTTTTACCGCCCAAATAGAAGCAGATTTGATAGCTAAGGCTTCTGCTTCATTGTTTGTGGCTCTTCCCAAGCCTTGCAGTTCCCAATAGAGCACTGTTCCAACATGATTCCGGCAAACCACTCCAATTCCAGCTCTACCCGGATTGCCTTTTGCAGCTCCATCAGTATTAATTTTAATCCAACCTTCCGGGGGTGGTTTCCAACTAGCTCTGTCCTGTCCCTCTTGCACTTCAACTTCCTTTTCCATTGCCCCAATAACAACCTCGAGTTTCCTCTTTAGCATAGACTGCCACAGCTTTCGTGACTTTGCTCCAATTGACCTCGCCAAACTCCATCTAAAGAAGAAAAAGTTTCTCTAAAAATTCTAGCATTTCTCTCCAACCACACTTGCCACCAAATAAAGTTTAATCCAAGCTCCCAACCAATACAAAGAGCTTTAGATTTAAATCTACCCCTCTTCCATCTTTCCCAAATATTAATCCGATTCAAATCACCATTAACTTGAATTTTATAATATAAAAACCATCTCTCCCAAATCTGCGTGTGAATGGGCACTCAAACATCAAGTGATCAGCTTTTTCCTCGCTCTTGTAGCATAAAACACATTGAGATGGACCAATGATTCCCTTACGTCCGAGTTTATCAAAATTAAGAATTCCATTATGCATGAACTGCCAGGCAAAAAAGTTTACTTTCGGCCAACCCTTGGACTCGCCAAATCTTTCTCCAATCCTCAACCTGATATGTATGAGGAGGAGGCTCTGGAAGGATCTTATCATATCCGTCCTTCACTATGTAGACACCAAGGCTCCCATAGCCCCAAGCTAATTCATCCTCCTCGTCTCTACCCGTGAGAAATATTTCTGCCAAGATTTTAGTCATGATGGGTGTCAAATCCGGAGGGATTGAAATTGGCCACTCATCCAACTTCTTAAACTGCTTAAAATTATAATCCCCCAGCCGACTAGTGTTGAAATAACTTTCAATTTGGACCCATCCCTTGGTTTCTATGGCTATTTTTATTGGTTGCAATTCAGGAAATTCAACAATGATAGGTGGGTATTGATCCCATGAATCTGTCCAAAATCGTGCCTTCTCCCCTCTCCCCACTTTCCAAAATAATCTATCTTTTACTACCTGAGATCCTAACTTGAGAGCCTGCCACACTAAGGATCCATTACCATCCAAAGGGAAATGACCCACCTCATTTGGGTTTACATGTCCCAAATATTTACTAGTTAAGATTCTACTGAATAAAGAAGTTGGTTGGGAAATCCACCTCCAAGAAAGCTTTCCACCCAAAGCTTTATTATTTAACTTTGATCTTCTCAGTCCCAAACCTCCTTTTACCTTGGGCTGGCTTACTTTATCCCAACCTACTAAGGCCCATTTCCTCTCTCCTTTTACTCCTTCCCATAAAAATTTTCTAGCCATCTTGTCCAACTCTTTCCATATAGTATGTGGGGCAAGCAAGGATAGAAAATTTATAAATTGGCATGGCCTGAATGACTAACTGTAAAAAAGTTAATCTACCCCCATAGCTTAACCATTTGTGAGACCAATGATTAATTCTATCCTTGATACAATCCAAAAGATTCCTCCATATATCTATTTTTAGTTTTTTAAAATGCAAAGGGACCCCCAAGTATACCACTGGGAGATAAGTCCTTGTGAATCCCAAGATCTCTAAAACTCTGTCCTGAAGCCTTTGATCAAGATTGAAAAAGACCACTTTGGATTTTTTATCATTGATGACTTGGTTTGTAGCCCTAAGGTAGACATTAAGTGTATCTCTAATCATTCTTGCTTCCCCGAAGCCGGCCACTCCCACCAATCCTGTGTCATCCACAAACTGTAGGTGAGTCAAAACTTCCTCACCCACCTTGATACCTGTTAGCAAACCTTGTTGTCTTCTCCTCAAGATAAGTCTACCCAATCCTTCAGCCAATATGAGAAAAAGATAGGGAGAGCAAGGATCTCCTTGACGAAGGCCTCGAGTAGCTCCAAACGGTTGCGAGGGAAGACCCTTGATTAACACTGAGTATGTCGGAGTAGAAACACAACTCATGACCCATTCTATCCAATCCCGAGAGAAACCAAAGGCTGCCATCATCTTTGACAAGAAGCTCCACTCCACCCTATCATAAGCCTTTGACATATCTAATTTTATGAACATTCCTCTATTACCAGATGTTTGCATTGAATGGATTGCCTCCCGAGCTAGAACCACACCATCCAAGATCCGCCTACCCTCTACAAAACCCCCTTGCTCCGAGGAGATAATGCTATGTAGAAGAGGTTTTAGCCGCTCAACCATTACCTTTGTGATTATTTTATATATGACATTGCATAAGGCAATAGGTCTATAATCCGAAATATGTACCCCCTCCTCCCCTTTTGGAATTAAGGTAATGAAAGTATGATTTAATGCTTTAAGCATTCTTTTACTACCTTTGGACTCCTCTATAACAACCATTACATCCTCCTCCAAGTTATCCCAAAAGGCCTGAAAAACTCAATTGGAAAGCCATCTGGACCTGGAGTTTTTTCGGTGCTCATTCCAAAGACTACATTCTTCAGTTCCTCTCTATCAATGGGTTTAAGTAGGGTCTGATTTTCTTCTTCAGAGATAACAGAGGGTATGACAACAATAACTTCTTTTTGAGCCTCTTCATCTTGCACCATACTTTCCTTAAATAGTTTAGAAAAATAATCCATTGAATGGAAATGCATACCTGGAAGTGTATCAAAGGAGTGTCCGTTCTCATCTTGAAGAGCTTCCATGTTGTTCATCTGTCTCCTAGCACAAGCATTCCGATGGAAAAATTTGGTATTTTTATCACCTTCTAATAACCAAGTGGTTCTTGCTCTCTGTTTCCAGTAGGTCTCCTCTTGGTTGTCAATGTCCTCAACCGCTTTACGCAATGCATCATCCTCTTCTTTGAGCTGCTCTGTAATTGTTCCTTCCCTAAAGTGTTTTTGAACCTCATCCCATCCGGCCACCAATGGAGCTCTTTGGATCTGGAAGACTGTCTTGTTAGCTCGCCTCCATTGTTTCAACTTGATCTTTGACATAATGAAGTTGTTTGTGGAATCTAAACATTGTTGTCCCATATGTCGGGCGACCTTCTTCCCACCACTGTGGAATTTTCTTTCGAAGTTCCTCTTTTTGTAACCAAAAGTTTTCAAATTTAAATGGTTTGTGATGCTGCACTGTCTTGATCCCTCCTTCCAACAAAATGGGAAAGTGATCTCGAAACTCGGACCCTCCAAAATCTGAAATTTTATATTCCATTTTACAAATGCCTCCTCTCGAAACCAAAAAATGGTCTAACTTCACCTTCCTCCTATGTGGCTCCCTCCTCTTATTAGTCCAAGTATAGTTGGTTCCAGGGCATTTAATATCCACCAAGTGTAATGCCTGGACTTGGGCAATCATAAGTCGATCCCCTGGGTCCAAAATTGGGGTTCCCCCTTCCCGATATCTAGAGGATAATTTAGCATTAAAATCCCCAACAATAATCCAGTCTAAATCTTCCCTTGAGACTCTCATGTTATGCACAACTTTCCATTGATGCATCTGACCATCTAGGTTTTGAGCCCCATAAAAATTTGTGATTAAAACATGTTCAGCCGTGACATTATTTCTAAAATGTGATGTGAGAACACCCCTCCAAGCTATATGTTCTATTGCAGTCCATTCAAGAGAGTTCCAAAGAGTAACTATCCCCCCTGAGGCACCTTGGGCAGCCACTTCCATATGACCAAGACCCCTCCAAATTCTTGTTAACTGTTTTACACATAAGATCTAACGACATTTTTGTCTCCCGGATAAGCAAAAAATTCTGTTTTACATTTTTCTAAGAGTCTTCGAACAACAGATTGATGGATTCTACTGTTTAAACCCCTAACATTCCATGATTGTATAATCATTGGTTACCTTGAGAGCAATAAGAATCTATTGGCCTCACCGATCCTCCAAATGATCGCTTTGTCTCCTTGAACTCGCTATCAATTCCTTATTTGATTTTCTACCCACTCCTTGAGAGTTGCTATTTTTTTATCTCTTTTCCACCCGAGTTATCCCTAAAGTTGGCCTTTCTCTGTTCTTTTCTGCTATGCCCATGCTGACATCCTTAATTATTGGCCGCTCTTGGTTATGCACTATCAATGCCCCTGCACTCTCTCGACCGCGGTAACTCACCGTACTCAATTACCCTGCTCTATGACTGGGGGAGATGAAAGAGGAGCTTGAACATGGATGTTATTATTTTCATTATTCCCATCCACTCCTTCCATGAATTGTTCTTCTTGGTCCATTAGTGTCTTAAATATCTCATACCTATTGGAGGGCTTGAGTTGGGTTTGCTCTTTACCATCTTTTTTCTTTTGCCTTCTCCTTCTTTTGGGCTGTTCAAAACCATCTCTCTGTGCTTCTTTACCCCGAGAAATATTGGTTGGTTCTTTGTTTATTGTTGACTTACCCTCCTTAGGAAGATTTGACATTCCTAGAGGAGCCTCCATTTTTATGTTCATATTATTTGGGCAAGATCGGGCCAAATGCCCATATTTGTGGCAAACTCTGCATCTGAAGGGCAATGCCTCATAATCCAGTTGTTGAATCCAAGATAGTCCCGCAAGTTCAAGTTCCACCTCCGTCGGTAGAGGCTGGCTAAGATCCATTTCCACACATAATCTTGCATAAACAATTGTGTTTCCTTCTATTGTGTCTTTGGAAACACCCAAATGTCTTCCAAGGGAATTACCGATAATTTCCAATACTTGCTCACTCCAAAACTCCATTGGAAGTGCATACAAACGGATCCAAACCGGGACAGCAGTGGGTTCAATTCGAGGATCAAATCCCACTCTCCAGGGTTGAACAAATAATCCTGTCGGACCATGATTCCTCTTTTCCGATTCGAAAGCCCTATTTCTATCGGCAAGTGAAGAAAAACTAACAATAAAATATCCATTGCTAATAAACCATAAAGAATACTCACCAAGAGGCTCCCAGTTTTTTCGGACCCAAGAATGCAAAAAATTTAGGGTAGGGCGAATACCCATGAATTTACAGATCAAATCATGATTGGCTCTATATAAAACTGTTTCTTCAACCATCCTTTGCTCAATGACAATCTTTGGCCTTGATTCTCGACTGTGGCAAGCATCCATTAACTCGTTGAGATGTTGATCTATTTCCAAACATCGTAAAGAGCATTTTTAATGCAGTTTTTTGTGCTTCTTCAGTCTTTGATGGAGATTTATCCTTTAACAAATCTGCAAAAGAACTATGTCTCTCTAGAAGAGGATCCGGAGGTGTCCCCATTGGACCCTCCTGGGGCAGCAATCTTGTCTTCAAATCCACAGTAACCAGAAATCTCTTCGGCTACCCAACTGATGCCCTAGTTTTTCCCTAGCTCCAGAAACCCTAGTTCATCTCTCCCCCAACTGCAATGCTTATTGTTAAATGCATCAACTTTTAGATCATTATTAAAATTTTAAAAAAAGTCAAAAAAAAGATCTTAAAAATATAATTTTATATTTACTTAATATAAAATTATAATTTGTTTCTAAAATATACATAAACCATTCAACCTTATATAACTAATTAAAAATAATAATAATATTTTAAAAATATAAATTAATAAATACTTGGGCCTTACTTTTTAAGATTAAAACTTTAAAATTTTTAATCAATAATTTTTAGATTTGTGATTGACATTTACTAAAAGTTTTAATCAAAAAAAATTTAAATTTGTGATTGAAATTCACGAACCACGTCCAGCCATAAATACTCTACCATCAGCTATTGGCTCCATAATAATTAAACATTTCTCAAAACGTGGATTGACCTTAAAACTCCCCATTCAATACACATGAAAACACAAAAGAATCATTACATATATTTCAACTAACTTAAACACACCTAAGGCTTTGATATCTTAGTGAAAAGCTTGGGCATACTAAGAATCTAATCAAGTATCTCCTTTACCAACGAGCTACTTCTCCTCTTTATGAGACTTTCAGGATGAAGGTGGTTTATGATAAAAACAAAAATTTGATTTTCATGAATAAGAATAATTATTTTAAAAAATAAAAAACAGTCATAAATTTAAATAAGTTTGGGTGCATCTATATTCCATAAGATAAATAAATTCATATAAGAATATATTTAATATTAATTTCAAACCCAAATCAATTGTTGAATTTTGAATTATTTTTAATTTAATTTTTAATGTCAATCCCTATGAAAATAGATACTGATAAAAGCTTAATTTCTATGTAAACTATACAATTTAATTCAAATAATGAACTTCAATCTTATAATGGAATAGACCTTAAAAGTGAAATAAAATTCTAATATAAAAAATATATTTTTAATTACTTTTATACTTGTACTTACATATTTATTTATTTATTTATTTATTTATTTTATATATATATATATATATATATATATATATATATATATATATATATTCAATTAAAAAGACATAAAAATCTTTCTTCAAAATTTTTATATCATATTAAAAGTAATTATATTTTAATCTTAATTTATAAATATATTTATTTTCTTATTAAAAAACATTGAAAATTAAATGTTTTTATTTTAATTTACATGGTGGAATTGATAGCAGCCATGAATCCGGGTAGACCGTCCAGCTTTTATGGCTGCTACAGTATTTTGCGTTGACGCCGTTGAAAGCACTAGGAAAGGGACAAGCGTTCAGTCCAACAAGGCCTGAGATTTGAACCTTGGACCTCCGCCCCCTTATAGGGTTTGGATGAACCAATTAGTCTAGACCTAAGTTTTTATTTTTATTATTATACAATTAATCTAAAATTAAAATTAAGTAAAATTATTTACACCATACTCCAATATAAATGGACAAACACATGGATATGGATATTATAGAACATATAAAGACTGATATTTTAAGCATAGAAACTAAAATATTAAAATTAAACATCAGACATGATGGATCTATGTGAGATTTTTAACCTTTTTTCACACGTAAATGGATATAAAGTTTCTAACATTTTCAAATAATATGCACAAAAATTGAAAAAGACAGTGTCTAACTCCTTTTCCTTTCCTTTACTAAACTGAAAAGAAAATAAAGTTGATTTAACATTTATTCAGATATTTCTTACCACAAACATCAATTTTTGACCATAAAGCATCAAAATGTTCAAATCAACAACAATCATCTAATCCTCTTTTTCCTTTTTTACCAGACTTAAAAGGAAAAAGTTTTTTAACATTTATCCCAATATTTCTTACCACAAATATCAATGTTTGAACACATGAAGCATCAAATTGTCTAAATCAACAAACATCAATATTTGACTTTATGAACCATCAAATCATCCAAATCAACAACAATTACCTAATCTCAACAACTTTCTTTTCAATAGTGATCCTTAGATGCAGGTAGAATATTTTTTTGGGTGTATATATATACATCTGGTTGTGGGTTGAAGTTAAGTTTCTTAAAAAAAATTCAAAATTAAATTAATAAAATGTTTTATAAGACATTATCATTAAACATGAAAATTATAAATTAAAATAAGAAAAATAATATTATATTTAAAAAAATTAATTGCTTAATTAATAAAAAAATATTAAAAATATGTAATTTAGTGGATTCTCGAGGTACGGCGGAGTCAAGTAGAATAGATATGATGTTGAAGAATTGGAGAGTTCAAATAAAAGATCTAACATTAAAATATGAAAGCAAGTTATTCAATGGGCTAAGCCAGAAATAGATGACACGTGGTACAAACATTAAAAGATCTAAGATTAAAATATGAAAGCAAGTTATTCAATGGGCTAAGCCAGACATACTTGACACGTGGTACAAACATTAAACGGTTTGAAGCTTACGGCTGACGAAGATATTTACGTTTATGAAAAAGCCAGGTGGAAACCTAAGCACCTAATTAATGTGATCTGCCACGTGAACCTCTAGTAATGGCTTGTAAGGAATGTTGACGACTTAAAGAGAATATGGGGGTAAATATTCCGTTTTGCTGTGGAAGTTTGGGGGTAGATATTCCGTTTTATTGTGCGGTTTTGAGACCAACTCTACCTTATCTTGGATCCTGTGACACGTGGAAGGCCACCAATATTCTGAAATGTTTTAGAGGAATGAATGATGGAAATGATATGGTCAGTAATGTCAACTTTGGAGTGTGGTCCCATGATCCCTTCCCATATGGTTCATGGAGTCTAATTTAGTTATTTATTTTAAATAGGGATTAATACTTGAGTGGGGTTGGGTGGGGTCGGAGTTATGTTCAGGGCAATTTACATGTAAGCACTCACCACTAACAATTCATCTATTTCTTTTAAATAAGAAAATTTATTTTTTCTATATTTAGATAGATCTTTTGGAGTGCGTTGACTCTAATGTATGGTAGAAGGTGGGAGGGTGTTTTTTTTAACATATACATTAATTATGTGTTTTTAAGTAATGGGAAGTATAAGAAGTAGCATAATTGAGGTCACATTTCCTAGGGCATATCAATAGGGGTCTTCTTTCACCTTATTTAACACAGGTCATTACGATGAAACACCAACGATATATCGATGGGGTGTCCTTGCAAGGACTTATCACTTGATGAAACATGAAAGATATGTCGTTGAGGTGTTTCCACATGGACTTGTCACGTGGTTTGAATTTCAGTCTCTTTGATAAAAACCTAAAAACATTTTAATGGAGTGTTCCTTTCATGTAAGGGTGTTTTGACTAACTTTACACAACACTTTGTTAATTTGGATTAACTTTGTATCTTGTCTTGGTCCGACAAGGACAACACAGTAGTTAAGGCTTTGGCTTCTCTTTGGAGAGGTCTAATATTCAAACCTTGGTATCGAAAAAAAATAAGTTGGATGGTAGCGACCAAGTGTTTATCACTTGGTTATCTTAGTTAAATTCAATGTTTAGTATTTTATTATATTTATTATATTTTTAAAAACTTTGAAAATAAATATAAGGAAAAGTATATATTTAGAAGATCAAATTATTTGGTATGAATATTTAATAGTAGATATTAATTATGATAAGTAATGAAGAATATGCAACTTTACAATTACAATACATTTGAAGGCATTTATATTGGGGACAACTCAATGGTTAGGGCTCTGGCTTTTCTTTGGGAGGTCCAAGATTCAAACCACGATGTGTGTAATGATGTATGTTGTGTGTTACAATATATATATATATATATATATATATATATATATATATATATATATATATAATATATAATATATATATATATATAAAACCTCTTCTAGTTCATACCTCTAATTTTAAGGCATTTCTTCCTCATTTTTAAATAAAGCATGCCAAGGTTTCATGAACAAATCAACTCGACCAAAAAACCAAGGACCACCTTGAAATATTTGTTGTCTATCCTCCTCATTAGCAAATAACACCAAAAATATGCCCATTAGGATAATCTTAGATACTAAACTCACTTGGAGTTTGTCATTACTTCAAAATCCAACTTTTAAAAGTAAAGATGGTCGAAAGCCCAAGAAGCAACAGATCAACACTCGTTGCTCCTTTGTAGCAACTCCATCTTGAATATTAGATCGTTATAGATTAACAATTAGAAATCCATTTGTCGCTCGCATACAACCAAAGTTTGTTTTCCTAAAATCAATCCTTGACATTCAAAAAAATTGATGCAAAAATACCCTATCTCCCAATTGAAATTATTGAAAGAAAACACCCCTTACAATATCTTTAAAATTTATTTTATTCATAGTTCTACCTAATCCCTTCTTTGCATCTCCATCCTTCTACTACTCTTGGGCTTCAAACCTTTAAATCTTACTTTTGAAACCCTCTTCTTATTTTATTTAAAAAAAAAATATGTTATTATAAAGTAAGTTTGTTTAAGTGTAAAAAATATTAAAATGAGGAGGAAAAGTCCCTTGAGTCTTAATCACGGAGGAAATGCATCATATTCTAAAAGTGAATTAATGACAGAAGGTCACGCTTAGGTAATGTTTGTGGACATTTGTTTCCGTGAAAGATGCTTAGATGTTTGTCATTTTATTCAGATGAAAGGTCAATAAATAATTTCATTTCTTTCCATGTAAATCTCCAGCACGCTCAGAATAGACGACCCTTTGATTTTTCTACTTTAACACTTTGAAAGTCAACTGCATGTGACATGAAAATAGGGCAGTGTTTGCTTTGTTCCTTCTCGTGATGTTAAACATACTAAGATTAAAATGTAATGTGTAGTTGGGTTATCTAGGTTTTGGTTTTTTTGGGAGATGTAATTTTAAATTATGGTGTATTTAGAAGGAGATAGGTTGATTGGTAGTTGTGGAGTGTTTATCTCTCCTTATAAGGTTAGGTTTCTTGTTTTATCCAATAGGTTAGGGTTGCCTCAGTCCTATTGACTTTGTCTTATCTAATGGGCTAGGGCCACTTGGTTCGATTTTCCAAGTTGAGATGTTGATGACTTTGTCTTACACAACGGGCTAGAGTTTATAAGGGCGGCGTCTCAATCCAAAGTCTTGCCGGATATCAAAAAAAGGTGTTACTGATTCTCTTATATATTAAATTTAAAAAATAATTATTATTATTTTATTTTATATAAAGCAGATGCAAAGTATAAAAGGAGATATGGGTTTTTTTTTTGGATTTTTTTATGAAAATTCAAAGACATTAACTTGGGTATATGGTATTAGTTTAATTAATAAATTTTTGGGGAGAACTAAGTTTAAATTCTATCAAATAATATATAGATAACAACTAAGTTGTTGCAATACAATTATACGGTCATAACATAATATCTCGGAGGTCATTCTTATTTTATATAATCAATTAAAAAAATATAAATATAGTATTAAATTTTATAATTTAAAATTAAAGTAATGATCAAATATAATATATTTTTAAACATATATTTAATTCAAAAATATTTTAATTTATTGTTAAAAGTTTATGGGCTAGAACTCATAACAAAGTGTTTAAAGCAATAGTTAAAAGATCTAATTACGGAAGTATTGCTTGAATTAAAATCCTCATATTTGTAATGGATATTCTTATAACACGATTTACAATAATATACGTTTTAATAATATTAAAATGATGTGATTTGATAAAACATCATGACAATATCATTGAAATATAATATAAATTCATAAACCATCTTTTCAAAGATTAATAAATATTTTTTTTGGTGGGACTAGACAAGGGTTCCTGGAGTTTGTGAGTTTGTGGAGCAGGAGGATTATTATATATTTCTCACTCTCATTATTTTAAATTCAAGGTTGAGTTGGGAAAATGTTCTAATAATTATGCTAAAATTATGACCCTCAAATTGTTGGTTCAATTGACAAAATAAAAAAGAATACAAAAGATTCAAATTTACGGAGACTCAAAGGTGGTAATAAAATGGATGCTTGGTGTTTTTGGATGGAAAACATGATTCTACAACCCATCTTCTCTCAAATAAAAGAAGTTGTAGATAGAAGTGAAGCTTTTACTTTTTGGCATATTTATAGAGAATTGAATAGGGAAGCAAATAAACTCTCAAAGGAGGCACTTCAGATTGATGCAAGTATGTGCTTAGTACAAGAATTCAATGAAGACAATGCACTGTAGTTGGTCCAAATCTCTAAGGAAATTAATACACTATAGTTAGTTAAAGAAAGCATGGATAAAACAAATTTTTCAAAAAAACTCGGAAGTTAGTGATTTAAAAGATATTGTTTGATTAATTAGGAAGGTGTCAAAGGATAGAATTTAGCAATATAGAGATAGCTAGTTATGATGTATAAACGACCTGAATTTTAGGCCACTATTGAAATTAAAAAAAAAAATGATGACTTTTAGGCCACTATTGAAATTTAAAAAAACACCAAAGGGACATCTCAAGAATGTAATTTTATATTTACTTAATATAAAATTATAACTTCTTTTTAAAAAAAAATACATAAACCATTTATATAACCAATTAAAAATATAAATTAATGAAGACTTAAACCTCATTTTTTTTTAGATTGAAACTTTAAAATTTTTAGTCAATAATTTCTATATTTGGGATTGACATTCACTAACCACATCGAGCCATAAATGCTCTATCATCGAACTATTGGCTCAATAATAGTTGAACATTTCTCAAAATGTGGATTGACCTTAAAACACCCCACTCAATACACATGATAATGCAAAAGAATCATGTACATATAGTTCAACTAACTTTTTTTTTTATTAGGTTAAAGAAGGGGTTTTAAGGATCCTCGAACCTGAGGGTTTTGAGAGGGACCCACAACCCGAGATGAGGGTTTTGAGAGGATCCCACAACCATTACAACAAGCTCCAAAAGGGTTACCCAACAACAAGCTCCAAAAGGAGAAATACAGTTTACACCCAAAAGGGTAACCCACCAACGAGGAGCAAAGGCCAAAAAAACCAGCCACCAACCCTCCTACATAAAGTACAACAATAAAGTCCTAGAGGATATGAACTAAACACCCTAGATGGGGAACAACACCACACCCGTCTAACGGGAGTAAACTAAAACCAGGAGCAGATCACTCCGCCCAGTGAAGGATCTGAGGCTTACACTTGCAACGGTTCGAAAGAGAAAGTAAAAAACTATGAGTCGCCTAAACCGAAGCAAGAGCCGCAAAACAAGAACAATCACTCTCAGGTACAATAAAAATGAGATAGCAACATTTTACACCGCACTTGAGAGGGAGAAGGGTAAGATCCCAAAAAAATAAACCTTAGAACCCTGGGATCAAACACACCACCACTACTGGAAATAGAGAAAAAGGTCTCTGCAGATTATCGAAGCTAGGAAACCCACCAGAGACATGGGGTCAAAAGTCGAAACCACCATAAGATAACAACCCACTTTCACCCCAATTGGTTTGGGTTGGTATTTGATCTTGTCTCCCTGGAATAGCTAAATACAACAAGAAATTATCGAACCCAGAAGAAAGCAACACAAACCATCCATGAACCCACTACTGGTAGAGAACCCTAGTAACAGAGTCATCCAAGCACCATCAAACTAGAGCAACCAAGCCATCGAAGCCAAAGTCGTCCAAGAGAACACTGTCAGATTTCAACAGCCAAATACCATACCAAGATCACCCCAATAGGTTTGGGTCGGTATATGGCCCTTTATTCTCCTTGGAAAGCCAAAAAAATATGAAACTACCAAACCCAGAAGAAATGTTACACAATCCAACCAAGTCCCCAAAACTAGCAAACAACCCAAGAAACACAGCCACCCAACACACCCACCAACCAGAGCGAGAGCCAACCAAGGGGTCAACAACCATAATTTTCCATTGCATTATAACGACCTAGGATCACCCCTATAGGTTTGGGTTAGCATTCGACCCTCTGCCCCATATAAGAGTGATAATGCCAAACCCATAAGAGAGCAAAACATACTAGCAAGACCCCCAACAAGAAAAACATCCTGATCATGAACCACAATAGAGAAACTAAGCATGACTAGAAGCTAGATCTAGAATGGGAGAAAGGATACCTCTCGCTCAAAAGGTTTCAAAGCGTCGAAGCCGAAGCAAAAGTGAAACCCTCACGGAGGAAGCCCTCACGAAGGAAACCCTCACAAACCCTCTTTGCCATGGTGAGGCTTAGACCCTCTCTGCCATGTGAGGCTCAGGCCCTCTCATATTTTAACTAACTTAAATACACCTAATCTGGCTTTGATATCTTAGTGAAAAGCTTGGGCATACTAAGAATCTAATCAAGTATCTCCTAGCAAGTATTTTGAGTGATTTACCAACGAGCTACTTGTCCTCTCTAAGTTGAGATTTTTCTGGAGTATAGATTGACCTCCAAGATGAAGGTGGTGTACCATAAAAACAAAATATTGAATTCGATGAACAATAATAATTACTTAAAAAAATAAAAAAATATAAATCTAAATAAGTTTGTACGTAAAAAAGTAATAAGTTGTTTACTTGGACAAAGTTTAAGGTTAACTGCCTATATATCTTCTTCCTTTACTAATAATAAAGAATAGGAAATATGCCAACATCCTTAAAAAAAAATACAATAGATTCTTCAACATTTCAAGGAGGAGACCTAGGTTCTAATCTTGCCAAACGATATATGAATAATATGCAAGCTTTGTTGTAATACCACTGTGATGATGATGTAATATTGGTGTCGCCCGTTTCAATCTCATATAACTTATTAAAAAAAATAGCCAATATTATATGATGTAGCTTGATAGGTCTATGGGTAATCATTATACAAATATATTTAATTTATTGTATTATTTTATTATGTAAATCCTATGGGTCATGGTTAACTTTGTTATAGCTAAACCTTAGGTTAAACTTATGTATGTAGTTAGTGTTTTAGTATTGATATAAATACCCTCCACTACTTCATCCATAGTATTGGAGTGTTTTGATTCTCATCTATGGATAATATAGTGATTATTTATGGTCTTTATGGTGTCCATTATTTATTTATACGTATATTTTATCTTTTTTGATGATTTTTGTAAAACAATTATGTGAATGAATTGCTCTTGATAGTTTTTGAAATTAGTACCCAGGTGTTGTAGGTGAGTTGGAGAGGAGAGGGCAATCCTCCAAGGGAGGTCCCAGGTTCAAATCTCCACCCTACCAAAAAGCTGAATTGGGTATCCAAAATCCAATTGATAATGTTGGTGTGGGCAGGGGGTCGGGTGTGACTCCCGGGTGAATTTGACGGCGTAGAACCCCCTGTTCGTGATCTCTCAAACCAAGGCGGCCCTGCAAGGGGCGTTTCACTTTAAAAAAAAATAGTTTTTGAAATTAGGTGTGAATTCCAACAAGATAAGATTATTTATATGGTCACATATGAAATTATATTTCTCATATATCAAACATATATATATATATATTTGGAAGATACACTATAAAAATGTTGATCTTTTATCTATTAAAACTAAACTAAAAAAGTGTCCCAATGTTCCCACCCTATTGTTTATAGTAAAATAACTAGTTGAGGTAAGAGATTCAAGGAAACTTAAAAAAATCTATTAAATTTTTTCTAAAGATATTGTTATATTTTTCTCCAAACATATTATGTAGAAAATAAAAGAACGTTTATTTTAGATGCTGCTCCCAATAAGCCTATACCAGATCATTGTTGATGACACTGTTTTGTATTTTGTTTTGTTGTTATTATATTTTTTATTTTACAATTCATGCAAGTAAAAATTACATCTTAAATACTTTTAAGAAGTAAATACCATGATTGGAAATTATGTGCTTTTGGATTTATGATAAATGACTAACTTCAATGTTACATTGGTTTCAAAGAATACCTGTGGGTATAAAATGTATGACCTGCAACTTCAACAAAAATGTCATAAGATTTTATTCTTATATGATTTAGTTTCAATAATATTACAACTTAGCTTTGGCAAAACTTGTCTAATGATAAAAATTATGCATGGAACTTATATAAGTTTGATTAAAGAAAAGTCGATAGATAGATGGATGTCACTCATGAATGATCTAGATTGATTAATGTTATGGGTAGTTGATCTGATGGAAACCTACACACTAGACAATCTTAAACCTTGTCATCATAAGTTGTATATTTTTACATAAATTCAAGATATACAAGATACCTATCTCCTACATCTCTTCACATTTATTTTGAAGTTGGACTAAGAATGCCTTCATAAATATCAAATTATTTAGCAAAATATATTCATTTATACACATTCCTTTTATTTCTATTTCTTCCATAAGCAAGGTCAATACTAATAGAATATAATGTCTTATTTTGTAAGTTTCTTTATCACTATAGTTAGGAGACATTCATGCTATTAGGTCTCACACTACAAAACTTTGTTCTCTTTCTTTAGTTTTATGATATCTTAATTAAATTGTTACAAAGTTTTCCTTAACAACTCATGCACATTACCCTTCTCCTTTTCAAGCTCAAATTATCCATTATTATTGGGTGTCCTATACATTTCCCTAAGATCAAGAAATTCATGTAGGAATGTATTTAATATCAATTTAAAACTTAAATCTATCGATTAATTTTGATTTACTTTTAATTCAAACTTTACTTAAACCCCTATGAAAATAGGCACTAGTACAACCTTAGTTTTTATGTCAAATATACAATTTAATCCTCAAATAATTAACTTCAATTCTAAAGTGAAATATACCTTTCTCTACTAGAACGTGCTTATAAAGTATAAAGTGAAATATACCTTTAAAAAAACCTTCTAGTATAAAAACCTTTCTCTAATTACCTTTATACTTGTACTTACACTAAAGTGATATATCTTCACATAAAAATCTTACTTAAAAATTATTATATTATTTTAAAAGTAATAAAATTTTAATTTTATTTTAAAAATATATTTCTTTTCACATTAATAATCAAAGGTGATTAGAAACATTGACTATTAAATGTTTTTTATTTTTATTTTTTATTTTTATTATTATACAATTAATCTAAGATTTAAATGAAGTAAAATTATGTACACCATACTCCAATATAAATGGACAAACACATGGATATGGGTATTAAAGAACATATAGAGACATGATATTTTAAAGGTAGAAACTAATTAAACACATTCATGATGGATCCATGGGAGATTTTTAACCTTTTTCAGACAAACATATGGATATGGATATTAAAGAACATATAGAGACCTGATATTTTAAGGGTAGAAACTAATTAAACACATTCATGATGGATCCATGGGAGATTTTTAACATTTTTCACATGTAAATGAGTATAAAGTTTTTAACATTTTTAAATGATATGCAAAAAAAAAAAAACTTGAAAAAGACAGCGTCTAACTTCTTTTCCCTTCCTTTACTAAATTTATAAGAAACTAAGGTTGTATTAACATTTATTTAGATATTTCTTACCACAAACATCAATTTTTGACCTTATGAAGCATCAAAATGTCCAAATCAACAACAATCATTTAATCCTCTTTTTCCTTCTTTTACCAAGCTTAAAACAAAAAAAGTTGTTTTAACATTTATGCCAATGTTTCTTACCACAAACATCAATGTTTGAACTTATGAAGCATCAAATTGTCCAAATCAACAAACATCAATATTTGACCTTATGAAGCATCAAATCGTCCAAATCAACAACAATCATCTAATCCTCTTCAACTTCCTCTTTAAAAAGGAAATTTACATCTATCACCTAAATGGCTCTTAAATGCATGTAACATATTTTCTTATATATAAACATACACATCTTGTTGTGGTTTAAATTTAAGTTTCTTAAAAGAAATTCAAAACTAAATCATTATGATATTCTACAACACATTAACATTAGAGAAGACAATTATAAATTGAAATAAGAAAAATTACATTATATTTAAAAAAATTAAAATTACTTAATTAATTAAAAAATATTAAAAGTATGCAATTTAGTGGCTTCTTCAGGTATGGTAAACTTTAATCACGTAGTCAAGTAGAATATATATGACGTTGAAGAATTGAAGAGTTCAAATAAAAGATCTAACATTAAAATATGAAAGCAAGTTATTCAATGGCCTAAGCCAGACATAGATGACACGTGGTACAAACATTAAACGGTTTGAAGCTTACATGACACGTGGTACAAACATTAAACGGTTTGAAGCTTACAACTGACGAAGATATTTCCGTGGAAACCTAAGCACCTAATTAATGTGACATGCCACGTGGATCTATTAGCAATGGGTTATAAGGACTGTTGACGACTTAAAAGAGAATATGGTGTGGATAGCGGAAGTTTGGGGGTAGATATTCCGTTTTAGCGGAAGTTTGGGGGTAGATATTCCGTTTTGTTGTGCGATTTTGAGACCAACTCTATCTTATCTTGGATCGTGTGACACGTAGAAGGTCATCAATATTCTGCAATGTTTTAGAAGAATGAATGATGGAAATGATACGGCCACCAATGTCAAATTTGGAGTGTGGTCCCATGATCCCCTCCCATATGGTTCATGGAGCCTAATTTAGTTATTTATTTTAAATAGGGATTAACAAGGATGGAGTTGACAAAACTTTTAGGTGTTCACGGACTAGAATGGGGCGACTCACACGCAAATATTGGACTACTAACAATCGATTTATTTTTTTTAAATTGTAAAGTTTAATTTTTGTAAACTTAGATTAGACCTTTTTAAGTGTGTCTATTCCCAATATATATTGTATGGGAGAAGGTGTGAGGGTGTTTTTTTTATTAATACATACATTTATCATTTGTTTTTTGAAGTAATGCAAAGTACTATCATTAACATAATTGTGACCACATTTCTAAGGGGTATAGCAACAAGGACTTTCCTTCAAGTGATTCGAACTCAAGTCACTACGATAAAACACCACGATAACATAATTGTGACCACATTTCTCAGGGGTATAGCAACAAGGATTTTCCTTCACGTGATTCGAACTCAAGTCACTACGATAAAACACCGCGATATACAGTTGGGTGTCCTACAAGGACTCATCACTTGATGAAACGTCGAGGTGTTCCCACAGAGACTCATCACGTGGCTTGAATTTGGATCTCCCTGATAAAACTTAAAAATATACCAATAGAGTGTACCTTTTATGCAACACTGTTTTGACTACCTTTACACAACACTTTGTTAATTTAGATTAACTTTGTGTCTTGTCCTGGTACGACAAGGATAATACAAAGGTTAAGGCTTTGGCTTCTCTTTGACGAGGTCTAATATTCAAACCATGGTATCCAAAAAGAGATAAGTTGGATGATAGTGATCGAGTGTTGAGTGTTTATTGGTTGGTTATCTTAGTTAAATTCAATTTCTAATTTATTGCATTCATTATATTTTTAAAAACTTTGGGAAAGTATATATTTAAAAGATTAAATTATTTGGTATGAATATTTAATCATAGATATTAATTATAATAAGTATTGAAGAATATGTGACTTTACAATTACAATATATCTAAAAGCCTTTATATTGGGAATAACGTAGCAGTTAGGGCTTTGACTCTTTTTTGGGAGTTTCAAGGTTCAAACAACTATGTGTGTAATGGTGTGTGTTACAATAAATAAATATATACAATTGTATAAGTTGACAAAGATGTTTTAGTTGAGAGAGTAGATACAAAACTTAGCAATATTTTTATCAATTAGATGATTTATTTAATATTTTTTATATTCAATGTGTTTCTAAAAACTTTCAAAATGAATAAGTGAAAGTATGTACTTAAAAAGTTAATTTATTTGGTATGAATATTTTACTATAGACATTGATTACGATAAGAAATGAAAAATATTTAATTTTACAATTATAATACATTTCAAGGTATCTACATGAATATTTATGCCCAACCTTTTCTAGTTCATATCTCCAATTTTAACTGAATAAAATTTCATTAGTTGATAAAGAAGTTTTAGTTAGCATCATCAATTTCCAAACTTACCAACATTTTTATCAAATAGACAATCAAGTAACCAAACTAAATCAATCATCTTCAAAACCAAATTGGAAACATTTATTGCTATTGAAGCAAAAGTGCTAAGTGAAAATGTTGGTGGTAATTTTGAAAAATTGACTTTTTGACCATTTCTCACACAATTTGACTAGCAACGGTCATCTTTGCAAAAGTGCCAGAACATTAGCACCACCTTTGCCATTACCATCTAGTGCTAATGACTATTGGAGACCAAAAAGACAACTTGATAATTAGTACCTTTTAGGTCGGCCTCCAAAAATGGACTTAGTCACATCAATTTGATTCGTAGCTCCAACAAAAATCCAAGGTCCAAAATTTACCACTTTCAATCTTCAATCTATTAATTCCATCTTGATTCTATTTCACATTCTTGCTCTCATCAATCCTATCACCTTCAATGCAATCCTTCCCCCAAGAAATCATGACTTCCTATAAAGCCAACACCTACCCAATCCATCATCATCTTGGAAAGTAACAAAAATTTATCAAATTTCATTAGTGTTATCAATAAGTTGGAGATGATATTATTGTTTACCATAACTTCAACACATTTAATTTTTAATATCATCTTCACTCTTGTTGAATTCAGATAAATGTTTTGAAAAAATTTCAATGTCATATTTGATTTTTATTGAAGTCATCGAAGGTAGTATAATTATCAAAGATGAAGACAATATAATATTGGAATCATTAATGTAAGTAGTGACATTAATGGTGCTATGGATTCAAGAGTAAATTGTGCCTATAACATGCCTAAATGCAAATATTTTAGAATCATTATTGTAAGTAGTGACATTAATGGTGTTATGGATTCAAGAGTAAATTCTACCTATAACATACCTAAATGAGAACATGCTAGTGTTGTCAATTGACCATGAAGAAGAGGTTGGCTAGGAAATCGTTCCAATACAGTACTATGATCTTATTGTTGGTAGAAATTGCTAATCAATTTTATATTTTAATCTCAATTGACCTATTCATTTAGTTCTAAAAAAACAATTAGAGAATATAACATTCAAAGAGGATATAGATTTGATTTTATTACTTCAAAAGGCCATTTGATACAATGATTCTTTGGCTTGTAGTTGACCATCGAAACAAAGTAAGAAGCATTTCAACCCAATGATTTGTATCTTGGTTATAAGTTCACCACATGAAATCTAAATGATATGAATATTTTGATTAGATTTTAAAATCAACACTACTTCCAATTCTTTTGATCATTCTTCCCCTAAATGCAAATAAGTAAGAAATTTTAACCTTAGAGAAAGGGTTTAAATTCAATAGGAATCCATAAGGTTGATCTATTTTGGTTTTAAAAGGCACATCATAAATTTTTGAGTTCATCATACAATACTAATAATTAGGTGTAAGTTTTACACACAAGATTTTAACCTTTTCAATGACCTAGAAAAGGTTCCATTTTATTAAACTCAATCCCAAGTCTCCTTATTCTTTATTTTGCATCTTACTTGCAAAATATTTGCACAATTCATCTTTGCTACCTCCAAATATGATGTCATCTACATACACAACAACAACAATTTGATGATCATTTTCTATTTTAACATACAAATTGTTGTCCACCATACCTTTCTTGAATCCCTACTGAAGAAGATAGTTGTCTAGTCTTGCATACCATGCTTGGGGTGCCTGTTTCAAACCATATAAATATTTCTTCAATCTGCAAACCATGTTAGGATCATCTCCTAGCTGAAAACCATCTGGTTGCTCAATGTAAACCTCTTCTTCAAGCTTACCATTTAGAAAGGCTGACTTTACATCCATTTGATAAACTCTAAAATTTTTGTAAACCGCTAATGCAAGAAACATCCTTATTGCTTCTAACCTGGCTATAGGTGCAAAATTTTCCTCAAAATCAATACCTTCAACTTGTGCATATCCTTTGCATACTAACCTTACCTTATTTCTGACAACCTGTCCATCTTCATTTAGCTTGTTTCGAAAAACCCACTTGGTACCTATCACGTTCTTGTTTACTGGTCTTGGCACTAGCTCCCAAGTCTTGTTCTTTTCAATCTGGTTCAACTCTTCTTCCATTGCCTTTACCCAATTTTCATCTTTACTTGCTTCTGCAACATTTTTGGGTTCAATATTGGATAATAGAGAATAGGCTCTTACAATTTTTCTTCTTGTCTGAACACCAACTTTGGGATCTCCAATTATTTGTTCTTCGGGATGATCTTTTTGCCAAGTTACGGATTTGGATTTCTTGTCCTTTTCTTTGTCTTCCTCTGATTCCTCCTCTTTTGATTCACTTTTTGTCTCCTCATATTTCTTCTCTTCCTTTTCTCCTTCGATTGTCTCTTCATAAATAGGAAAGTTTTCTTCATTGCTTGTTGGTAGTTCTCTCCTTTCATCAACTTTGACATCAACACTTTCAACAATTTTTCTTAGCCTTTTATTGTAGCATTTATATGCTTTGCTTTTTGTCGAATAACCAAGAAAGATACCTTCATCCGCTCTATCCTCGAACTTGCCAAGATTGTCTTCGGTTCTTCTGATGTAGCACTTACTGCCGAATACCTTGAAATGTTTCGTTGTTGCTTTTCTACCGAACCACATCTCATATGGAGTTTTGCTTTCATTTGGCCTCAACATGCACCTATTTTGAATGTAAACCGTTGTATGAACTACCTCTTTCCAGAACCTGTCAGCTACTTTGCTCTCGGTTAGCATTGTTCTAGCCATTTCCTGCACTGCTCTATTTTTTCTTTCCACAATGCCATTTTGTTGAGGTGTCCTAGCAGCAGAAAATTATCTTCTGATACCAAATTTTTCACAATACTCTGTAAAATCTTCTAAAATAAATTCACCTCCTCTATATGATCTCAGGCATTTAATTCTTCTCCCAGTATGATTCTCAACTAAGTTTTTGAATATTTTGAACATTTCAAGAGCTTCTGATTTATGTTTCAAAAATAGTACCCATGTCATCCTGGAATAGTCATCTATGCACAACATGAAGTATTTGTCACCATTTATACTCTGAGTTCTCATAGGCCCACACAAATTTGTATGCACTAATTCCAAAGGTTTACCAGTATAATGCTCTTTTGCTTTGAATGAAGTTCTGGTTTGCTTACCTCTTTGACACGATGCGCAAATATTGTTTGATGGCTTGGAAATGTTGGGAATGTCTCTAACCGCTTTCTTCGAGCTGATTTTTACCAAATTGTCAAAACTGATATGACCAAGTCTCTTATGCCAAAGCCAGTTTTCATCTTCTTGTCCAAATAAACATGATCCTATTGTTCTTTCCATGAGGGTGTATAAATTACCAGCTGTTCTAGTACCAGTAGCTACCAATTTTCCATTATCTACATTTCTTATCTCACATCCATGCTTCTTGAAAATCACATCATAACCTCTATCACAGATCTGGCTAACACTTAGTAAGTTGTGCTTCAAACCAATAACAAAGAGTACCTCTTCTGACTTGATATTGTTGTTAACCAACCTGACAGTGCCTTTGCCAATAATTTTGGCTCCATCATTATTTCCAAATTTTACTGAACCACCTTCATATTCCTCTAGTTTTTTGAATTTCTTCTTATCTCCAGTCATATGTTTAGAACAACCACTGTCGAGTATCCATGGTGTTGGTTTATTCTGTGCCTTGAGTGTTGTATGCACAATTAGAGACTCTTCATCTTCCTTTGGTTGTTCTTTCTCTTTCCAAACTTGTTTGTCCTTTGCTTTGGGTTCTTGTATTGTCTTATGATTTTCTGATATTTTTCTGTTTTGTCTCATTGCATCTAGCTAAAATCTTCTATCCTGAAAGGGATTAGATGCAAACATACTTCTACAATATTTTGCAATGTGCCCAAAATTATGACATTTATAACATTCCACGGAGTAATCCATCAATGGTGCAAAGGCATTTCTACTCACAAAATTTCTTGGTGCACCATTAAACTTACAATCTGACATTTTGTGACCATAAGCATTGCATTTAAAATAGTAATAAAAAAAGAAATAGTTGAACCTGGTTTGCGGTCTTTGCCATGTAGTTGTAGGCATCACGAATCTTCTTCTCCTTTGAACATTAGTGAAGCCGTCACTATCTACATTCTTTTCATGCCTTGGCTCGTTGTCTTCTCTCACTGGATTTGACTTTGCTTGATCAACTTTCTTGTCTTCTTGTGGTTTCTTTTCTTTTGTCTTCACAGATTTTGCTTTGGTAATCTCTGGTCCATTTGATGATTCACCCTCTTCAAAGCCCAAACCAAATTTGATGCCTGTAGTCTTCTGGTTCTTTATGATCTCATCCAGCTTCATAGAACTCCCTTCACATTTGTGATAAGAGCTAATTTTCTGATTCATCTCTTCTAACTGCATCCTTAAACCGGTAATCTCTTCCTCTAACTTGTTGTAATATTCTACTTTCATGGTTAGTTGTACTTCGAGATCTTCAGAGATCTTTTTGGATTCTTCTAACTGCACTTTCAAACTTGCTATGATTTTGTTTGCATCCTCGAGATTTCTTGAAGTTTTCTTGTGCTTTTTCTTTCTGTTTTCAATTCATCTAGAGCTGCAACCAATTCTGCTTCCAGATTAACTTCTGCATCTATTTCTTCTTCATTAAATTCCTCTTCTTCTTTCAGATTTTCTTCTTCAACTGCCATGAAAAGAGCTTCGCTTGTTTCTTCCTCAGAGTTCTCACTGGAGCTGTCTTTGGATGAACTAACATTCTTGGAGATGAAACTTTTATTCTTGGATTTGCCTTTTCTAAAATTTGACATCTTCTTCATGTCCCCTCTTTCTCTATGCGATCCTTCATCATTGCTATTCCTTTCATTGTAAGGACATTTAGCTGTGAAATTTCCAACACTTCCATAGTTGAAGCATTTGAACGGTAATTTTCCTTTGTATTTTCCTTTACCTTTTTTCAGCTTTCTCACAAAGTTAGCTTCCATTTCATCTGACATTTCATCTTCATCGGATTCTGGTTTAGCTTTGATGTTCTTCTGAGCTTTAAATGTTGCTTCTCTGTCAGTAGATTTAGATTTTCCTATTCTCATCTCATAAGCAGTCAAAGAGCCATGCATCTCATCCATAGTAAGACTATTCAAATCCTTTGCTTCTTCTATAGTAGAAACTTTAGAATCAAATATTTGAGGAAGAGATCTTAATACCTTTTTGACGATTACTGAGTCTTTGATTTCCTCTCCAAGTCCTCTAATAGCATTGATGACTTCATTTACTCTTAACAAGTAGGCCTCTATATTCTCATCTTCATTCATTTTTAGCCCTTCAAATTGTGCTCTATGTATCTGCAATTTAGCTTCCTTAATCTTATCGTCTCCTTCATGAATGCTCTTCAACTTATCCCAAATTTCCTTGGCGGTCTTGCATCCCATAAATTTTACCAGTTCACTGTCAACTAATCCACACATGATAGCATTCTTAGCTTTCGAATCATTCTCAAACAGTTTATTTGCCGCAACATCATCCGGAGGAGTAGAGGGTATTGTATATCCACTATTTACTGATTCCCAAATATCGTATCCCAAAGCACAAAGATATGTCTACATTCTGAGTCTCCAAAAAGCGTAGTTGGTTCCATCGAATAACGGTGCTTTGTTTGAGGAGAAGTCTTCACCACTTGCCATTGTGTCACTTCCAAGATCACCCTAGCCGATTGAGCCTGTTTAAGAACCTTGCTTTGATACCATTTGTTGAACTAAGCGTGACACTGAGAGGGGGGGTGAATCAGTGTGTATTAAAAATTTAATCCAACTATGAAATCAAATCAAAATGAGCAATCACACAAACATGCATCACATAACACCATATTTATAGTGGAAACCCGATGTGGGAAAAACCACTGTGCCAATGGACTGTTTGGACTCCCATCCAAATCTAGCCTCAAAAATGTTTGGTCTTTACAATATTTTTGTAGCACCAACTGCAGGGAATGGCACCAACCAACCCTAACTTTAGCAGCACCAACTACAAGGAGCACCGACCCCTGTTGCCAAGCACCGACCCGAAAAATTTAAAAAGCTTTGATAAAAGTTTGAAATCTTGTCAAAAGACCCTAAGTGGTCTAGCTCACAAATCTTCTCCTCTAAAATATTCTGTCTAACCTTTTCAATCTTCTCAACTCTGCACACTAATAATCTCACACCTTGCACATTGACAGTCTCATACACTACACACTTTTTCAATCAGAATGCCAAAAAAAATTCTTCACAACATGCGTTGGCAGTCCTTTCTACAAAAAAATAGTCGTCTCCATTTTATTTTAAAACATATATATTCTTCACATTGAAAAACGTAGCTCTTTATCTTTCAATTACACAAAAGCACCACTCCACCGTTATATTCTTAGAAACTTCCAAAATTGCCAAAAAGAGCTGATAGGGATTTTTGTAACAGTCATAACTACCTCCTCAAATTTCCAAATGGGCTAAAAGTTGAAACATATATTCTTGGATAAACCGACTACCTCCAGTTTAAATTTTATATTTTAACTCTTCACGGATTATTCGCAGTACCTCCGACAATATGGCCTTTTACATAGATTTGACACGTCTAAAACTGCCAAAAACTAGAAAAAGTGCTCCGGAGCCGTTTTGCAACTGTTACCATTTCCTCCTCAGATCTCCGTTTGGACTAAAATTTAAAATGTATGCTCTCGGTACATCCGACTACCTCTAGTAAAAATTTTGAAGTTTGATTCCTCATAGATTGCTTAATATACCTTCGACAAAGTGGCCTCCAACACTGATTTTACACATGCCACATAAAGTACAAAATCATCCTGTTCCAACAAAGTTGTCAAGCGGTCCAACACTGTACCGTCTTTCGTTCAACACTGCACCAACACTGTGACTGCACTCACTACTGTCAAACAATACTCCAAACAATGTGTTGAGCTATCCAACATAGTCCATTGGCACTTATGAACAACATTTGCAACATTTGCAATTTCGCACAAACCACTTGCAACACCTTCACCCGAGCATCGAACACATCCTCACAAGCACCAAATATTTCTGTACAAGCTCCGAACACCTTACCGCTGCACCAACCAAGTCCAACTGAGTGTGTTGACAACAATGACAACACCTTGCTCAACACAAGATTCAAACCACGATGTGTGTAATGATGTATGTTGTATGTGTTACAATATATATAGCCTCTCTTAGTTCATACCTCCAATTTTAAGACATTTCCTCCCCAGCGTTAAATAAAACATGCTAAGGTTTCATGAACAAACCAGCTTGATCAAAAAACCAAGGACCACCTTGGAATATTTGTTGTCTATCCTCCTCATTAGAAAATAACACCAAAAAATACCCATTAGGATAATCTGAGATACTAAACTCACTTGGAGTTTGTCATTGCTTCAAAGCCCAACTTTTAAAAGCAAGTAAGGATGGTCGAAAGCCCAAGAATTGACAAATCAACACTCGTTTCTCCTTTGTAGCAACTCCATCTTGAATGTCATATTGTTATAGATTAACAACTAGAGATCCATTTGCCGCGTGCATACAACCAAAGTCTGTTTTCCTAGGATCAATCCTTAGCATTTAGAGAAATTGATGCAAAAATACCCTATCTCCCAATTAAAACTGTTGGAAAAAAACACCCCTTACAATATCTTTGAAATTTATTCTATCCATAATTCTACCTTATACCTTCGTTACATCTCCCTCCTACTACTCTTGTTCTTTTATGCAACTCTTACTTTTCAAACCCTCTTCTTATTTTATCTTAAAAAAAATTCTATGTTATTCGAAAGTAAGTTTGTTTAAGTGTAAAAAATATTAAAATGAAGAGGAAAAGAAACCCAATAATAAGAAAAACCCAATAAATGTAAAAAATATTAAAATGAAAAGGAAGAGTAAGTTTGTTTAAATAATTTCATGCTAGTGAAGAGAAACCCATTTCATGCTAGTGAAGAGAAACCCAATAATAACCCCAAACTTTACCTATTAAAATAAATTGGAAGTGCAAAGAGACGACAGAGCGTCCTTTAAGGCCAGGAGAGAGGGAGCTTTGTTTTAAAAAGGCGCGACCTTTAATTTAAAATGTTTTAAAATGGGAAGAGCAGCATTCTAATTTGAAAGGAGATGTGATCCACTTGTAAGAGGTGCAGGGTGTTATAAATGGTGCCATAAATGATGGGTGTAAGAGGACCAAAGTTGCATGCTGCCATAAATGGTGCCATAAATTTAATGCTTGCAGTCGACGTCGAGTCACCAGTGAGGCATAGATTTGGAGAGTGGAGAATTGCATGCAATATATATAAAATATAATTAAATTTAATGTTTAGCATTTAATTATAATATTTTCAGTCTATGCATATATGCATATTGTAGAATAATTTAATAAATAAATATTTATTATTAATATAAAATTAAAACCTTAATTTACAGTTTTAAATACGAAATACGGTTAAATACCTGTCAAATTTCAGGCCTGGTCTTAATCACGGAGGGAAGTCATCATATTCTATAAAAATAAACTAATGACAAGAAGTCAAGCTTAGGTAATGTTTGTGATATATGTATCGGTTAAAGATGCTTCAATGTTTGTCAATTTATTCAAACGAAAGGTCAATAAATCTGTTCTCTCCATATAAATCTCCATCATGCTCCTTTGATTTTTTTACTTTAACACGTTAAAAGTCAACTTCATCCGATATGACTATGGTGTATTCAGAAGGAGACAGGTTGGTTGGTAGTTGTGGAGTTTTTATTTTTCCTTAGAAGGTTAGGTTTCTTGTTTTATCTAATAAACTAGGGTTGTCTTAGTCCTATTGACTTTATCTTATCTAACAGGCTAGGGTCACCTTGGTTCGATTTCTTCCTTGAAAGTCGAGATCCTCGTGACTTCGTCTTACACAACGGGCTAGAGTTTATAAGGGCTGCGTCCCAATCCAAAGACTTGCCCGGTATCGGACAAAGGTGTTATAGATTTTTTTATGTATTAAATTTTAAAAATAATAATAATAATTTTATTTTTTAAAGTAGTGCAAAGAATAAATGGAGATATGAGTTATTTTTTTGGATTTGTTTTAAGAAAATTATATTAACTTGGGTCAAATGATATAAGCTTAATTAATAAATTTCTTGAGTTATAAGAAGGAGAACTAAATTCAAATTCTATCAAATAATATATATAGATAACAACTAGTTGTTGCAATATAATTATATAAGCAGAACATAATATTTGTGATGTCATTTTTATTTTATATAACCAATTAAAAAAGTATAAATATATTATTAAATTTATATAATTTAAAATGAAAGTAATGATCAAATATAATATATTTTTAAACATATATTTAATTAAAAAGTTTATTGGCTAGAACTCCATAACAAAGTGTTTAAAGCATTACAAAGCAATAGTTAAAAAGATGTAATTACCTAAGTATTACCTGAATTAAAATCCTCATATTTGTAAATATTTGTAATGGATATTCTTATAACATGACTTATAATAATATACGTTTTTATAATATTAAAATGATGTGGTTTGATAAAACATTATGATAATGTGATTGAAATGTAATATAAATCCATAAACCATCCTTTTAAAGATTGATAAATGCTTTTTTTGATGGGATTAGATAAGGGTCCCTAGAGTTTGTGGAGAAGGAAGATTACTATATATTTCAGACTTTCGTTATTTTAAATTCAAGGTTGGGTTGGAAGAATGTTTTAATAATTATGCAACTCAAATTATTGGTTCAATTGACAGAATAAAAAGGAATACAAAAAATTCAATTTTACGGAGACTCAAGGGTGGTAATAAAATGGATGCTTGGTGTTTTTTTGGATGGAAAACATGATTTTACAACCCATATTATCTCAAATAAAAGAAGTTGTGGATTGAAGTGAAGCTTTTACTTTTTGACTTATTTATAAAGAATTGAATAGGGAAGCAAATGAACTTTCAAAGGAGGCACTTCAAATTGATCCAAGTATGTGCTTAGTACAGGAATTTAAAATATATTGTTTGATAAATTGGAAAGGTGTCAAAGGATAGAATTTAGCATGATAGAGATAGCTAGTTATGATGTATAAATGATATGACTTTTAGGCCACTATTCAAATTAAAAAAAAAATACCAAAAAGACATTTCAAGAATGTAATTTTATATTTAATATAAAATTATAACTTATTTTTCGAAAAAAAAAATACATAAACCATTTATATAACCAATTAAAAATAATAATAAAATATTAACAATATAAATTAATGAAGACTTAAACTTTTTTATTTTTGAGATTGAAACTCTCAAATTTTTAGTCAATAATTTCTAGATTTGTGATTGAAATTCATTAACCACATTGAACCATATATACTCTATCATCGAACTATTGGTTCCATAATAGTTGAACATTTCTCAAAATGTGGATTGACCTTAAAACACCCCACTCAATACACATGGAAATGCAAAAGAATCATGTACATATATTTCAACTATTTTTTTTTTATTAGGTAAAGAAGGGGTTTTAAGGATCCCCGAACCTGAGGGTTTTGAGAGGGACCCACAACCCGAGATGAGGGTTTTGAGAGGATCCCACAACCATTACAACAAGCTCCAAGAAATACGTTTTACACCCAAAAGGGTAACCCACCAACGAGGAGCAAAGGTCGAAAAAACCAGCCACCAACCCTCCTACGTAAAGTATAGCAATAAAGTCCTAGAGGATATGAATTGAACACCCAGATGTGGAACAACACCACACCCATCTAACGGGAGTAAACTAAAACCAAGAGCAGATCACTCCGCCTAGTGAAGGATTTGAGGCTTACACTTGCAACAGTTCGAAAGAGAAAGTAAAAAACTATGAGCTACCTAAATCAAGCCGCAAAACAAGAACAACCACTCTCAGGTACAAGAAAAAAGAGATAGCAACATTTCGCACCGCACCTGAGAGGGAGAAGGGTAAGATCCCAAAAAAATAAGCCTTAGAACCTTGGGATCAAACACACCACCACTGCTAGAACTAGAGAAAGAGATATTTGTAGACCACCGAATCTAGGAAACCCACCAGAGACATGGGGCCAAAAGCTAAAAACCACCATAGCATAACAACCCACTTTCACACTGGTTTGGGTTAGTATTTGGTTCTATCTTCCGAAACAACCAGATACAACAAGAAATTACCAAACCCAGAAGAAAGTGACACAAACCAGCCATAGACCCACTATTAGTAGAGAATCCTAGCAATAGATCCATCCAAGCACCATACAACCAGAGCAACCAAACCATGAGAGCCAAAGCCATACAAGGGAATACTATCATATTTATGCAGCCAAAAACCATACCAAGATCACCCCAATGGATTTGGGTTGGTAGATGGTCCTTTCCTCTCCCTGGAAATCTAGAAAAAACATGAAACTACCGAACCCAGAAGAAATGTTGCACAATCCAACCAAGTCCCCAAAACTAGAAAATAACTCAAGAAACGCAGCCACCCAACACACCCACTAACCAGAGCGAGATCTAGCCAAGGGGTCAACAACCAAAATTCTCTACTGCATTATAACAACCTAGGATCACCCCTACAAGTTTGGATTAGCATTCAAACCTCTGCCCAAGATAAGAGTTATAATGCCAAACCCATAAGAGAGCTAAACATACCAGCAAGACCCCCAACAAGCAAAATAGCTTAGTCACGAACCACAACAGAGAAACTAAGCATGACTAGCAACCAAATCTAGAATGGGAGAAAGGAGACCTCCCACTTAAAGGGTTTCAAAGCGTCGAAGCCAAAGCGGGAGTGAAACCCTCACGGAGGAAGCCCTCATGGAGGAAACCCTCACAGACCCTCTCTTCCATGGTGAGGCTCACACCCTCTCATATTTCAACTAACTTAAATACACCTAATCTGGTTTTGATATCTTAGTGAAAAACTTGGGCATACCAAGAATCTAATCAAGTATCTCCTAGCAAGTATTTTGAGTTATTTACCAACGAGCCACTTGTCCTAACTAAGTTAAGATTTTTCTTGACCTCCAAGATGAAGGTAGTTTACCATAAAAACAAAAATTTGAAATCCATGAACAATAATAATTACTTAAAAAACTAAGAAATATAAATCTAAATAAATTTGTACATAAAAAAGTAATAAGTTATTTACTTGGACCAAGTTTAAGGTTAACTGCCTAAATATCTGCTTCCTTTACTAGTAAGAAAGAATAGGAAATATGCCAACATCCTTAAACAAAAATACACTAGATTCCTCAACATTTCAAGGAGGAGATCCAGGTTCAAATTTTGCCAAACGATATATGAATAATATCCAAGCTTTGTTGTAATACCATTGTGATGATGATGTAATATGGGTGCGGTCCCTTTCAATATCATATAACTCATGAAAAAAATAAGTCGACATTACATGATGTAGCTTGATAGGCCTACGGGTAATCATTATACAAATGTATTTAATTTATTATATTATTTTTTTATGTAAATCCTATGGGTCGTGGTTAACTTTGTTATGGTTAAACCTATCTTATAACATGTAATTAACCTAAAGCCCTCTTGTTATGTCAACTTAGGTTAAACTTATGTATGTAATTAGTGTTTTGGTATTGAATCATTGATATAAATACCCTCCACTACTTCATCCATAGTATTGGAGTGTTTTGATTCTTATCTATGGATAATGTAGTGATTATTTATGGTGTCTATGGTGTCCACTATTTATTTATACGTATATTGATGATTTTTGTAAACAATCACGTGAATGAATTGCTTTTGATAGTTTTTGAAATTAGGTGTGAATTCCAACAAGATAAGATTATTTATATGGTCACATATAAAATTATATTTCTCATATATCAAAGATATATATATTTTTTGGAAGATACACTATAAAAATGTTTATTTTTTATCTATTAAAACTAAAACTAAAAAAGTGTCCTAATGTTTCCACCCCATTGTTTATAATAAAATAACTAGTTGAGGTAAGAGATTCAAGGAAACTTTTGTTATATTTTTCTCCAAACATATAATGTAGAAAACAAAAGAACTTTTATTTTAGGTGTTGCTTCTAATAAGCCTATACGACATCGTTGTTGATGACATTGTTTTGTATTTTGTTTTGTTATTATATTTTTTATTTTACAATTCATGCAAGTAAAAATTACATTTTAAATAGTTTTAAGAAGTAAATACCATGATTGGGCATTATGTGTTTTTCGTTTTATGATAAATGACTAACTTCAATGTTACATTGGTTTCAAAGAATACCTATAGGCATAAAGTGTATGACATGCAACTTCAACACAAATATCATAAGCTTTTATTCTTTTATGATCCAGTTTCAATAATTTTACAACTTAGCTTTGGCAAAACTTGTCTAATTATAGAAATTATGCATGGAACTTATATAAATTTGATTAAAGAAAAGTCGATAGATAGATTGGTGGATGTCACTCATGAATGATCTAGATTGATTAATGTTATGGGTAGTTGATTTGATGGAAACCTACAAGTTAGACAATCTTAAACCTTATCATCATAAGTTGTAAATTTTTATATAAATTCAAGATATACAAGATACCTATCTCCTACATCTCTTCACATTTATTTTGACGTTGGACTAAGAATACCTTCATAAATATCAAATTCTTTACCAAAATATATTCATTTATACATATTCCTTTTATTTCTATTTCTTCCATAAGCAAGGTCAATTCTAATAGAATATAATGTCTTATTTTGTAAGTCTCTTTATCACTATAGTTAGGAGACATTCATGCTATTGGGTCTTGCACTACAAAAATTTGTTCTATTTATTTAGCTTTATGATATCTTAATTAGATTGTTGCGAAGCTTTTCCTAACAACTCTTGCACATTACCCTTCTCCTTTTCAAGCTCAAATTATCCATTATTATTGGGTGTCCTATACATTTCCATAAGATCAAGAAATTCATGTAGGAATATATTTAATATCAATTTAAAACTCAAATCTATCGATAACACTCGTATAACCTTAGTTTTTATGTCAAATATACAATTTAATCCTCAAATAACAAACTTCAATTCTAAAGTAAAATATACCTTTCTATACTAGATCGTGCATATAAAGTATAAAGTGAAATATACCTTTAAGAAAAACCCTCTAGTATAAAAAACCTTTCTCTAATTACCTTTATACTTGTACTTACACTAAAGTAATATATCTTCAGTTAAAGACATAAAAATCTTACTTAAAGATTATTATATTATTTTAAAAGTAATAAAATTTTAATTTTATTTTAAAAATATATTTCTTTTCACATTAATAATCAAAGGTGATTAGAAACATTGACAATTAAATGTTTTTATTTTTATTATTATCCAATTAATCTAAGATTTAAATGAAGTAAAATTATGAAATGAAATGAAAGATTTTAATTATGTCCGCGAGACCCAAACATGGTCTATGGGACCTTAAATATGCAAGTACAACTGCTCAAATCATATCATATGATTGTTTTTATCTTTGAGAAGGTTGTTCCTTCTCCTACTGATTTGTGTTAGCAATTCCTCAACTTTTTTTATTTTACTATCTTCAAATAACTCTGTCATAGATCTGTTTCCAAGTGTTTCTTTGCATTTATCACGAATATCTAAAAAACTCAGGTATTTATAGGTGAAGTGTTCCTCTGTCTCTACTACCCTGTGCTACATAGAGTACATATCCTTTCTTCCCATTGTTCTTTAGGCATTGTCCATCTCCTTGTTTCACATCTAAGCCTATGAGAGATAGTCCTTATTTGAGCAATGAGGATTTTTTCCTTCCACTTGATTTCAACACCTATATACTCTTTTTCTTTGTGGTCATATGTTGGGTTAAACTTTGCAATATAATATTGTCTTTTCTTGCTTGCAAGTTTCCACATTCCACTTCTAAAATTTTCATTCACATAATTTTTATGTCTTTGTTGACATTTGGGCATTCATTTATGTTGGGAGACGTTTCCACATTCCACTTCTAAACTTTTCATTCACATAATTTTTTAATTTTTTATGTCTTTGTTGACATTTGGGCATTCATTTATGTTGATCTCCCAACGTTTCGTCCATTTCTAATTTTGTTTCATCCATGTATTCTTTTGCCCATGCAGCTCTTCGTCCCTAGCTGCCCTAGGGAATCTGTCGTTTTTCATGTTTTCTATTTTATCAAGTAACATAACAACTTGGTCATAACAATTGCTTCTAAAGGAAACATTCCAGTTTCAACTAGAATAATTTCATAAGGGGTTGTGGCCTTAATTTTGAGAAAATTTATAATTAGATATTTTTGAATCCTTTCTATTTGCCTCCTTTTTGCATTTGTTGTGCCACTAGCCCACACCTCGCAACCATACAACAAAACCGGTGTAACAAGTAGGCTAAATAAGACCTTGGTGGTCTTTCGATCCCACGACTCGGTATTCCTACACCTATTTTGAAGTGCATATAATGCTCTCCAACCACTTTGAGTTCTTTTCATCATACATGTATTCCAATTAAGTTTGTCATGAAAGTCTATGCCCAGGTATTTGTATTCTACTACTACCTCAAGCGGTTCTCCTACAAACTGAAATTCAATCTGTTGCTTCTTTTTTGTTGAAAAAAACATAATTTTTGTTTTGCTCGTGTTCACCTGCATCCCAACTTCCTTAGAAAAGAGTTCTAGAGCTCGAATGTGATCTTCTAGATATTTGGTTATTTTGGCCACAAGAATTACATCGTCTGCATACATGAGGAGTGTTACCACATATTTGGCTAAGCACACACCCTCTCCCCCAAATTTGTTTATCCATTCTTCTAACTTGTCAATTTACAACCCAAATAAGGTCAAAGATAGAGGGTAACCTTGTTTGACACCTATGTCACTACCAAAAAATTCAAATAACTCTTCCTGTGTTTTGATTCTAGCCTTTACATTCTCATATAGTCTGTGAACTGCTACCCTATAGTGAATTGGAACCTCTAGCTCTTTCATTATGCTTCATAATTTTTTTCTTGGCACCGTTTCAAATACCTTTTTGAAGTCTACAAAACACCAAAAAGCCTCCTCTTTTTTGTCCCATATTTTTTCCACTATGTGTCTAGGTGTGATACAGTGATCAATAGTTGAGTGCTTGGGCCTAAAACCTACTTGCCCCTTTGCTCTCTTTCCTTTTTCTTCTGCCCTGATCCTACGCTCTATCATACTCCCAAACAACTTTGCAAAGAGAGGGTTGATCATGATAGTTCGATAGTTTGAGGGATTATTTACATCTTCACTTTTAAACAAAAGAATGGTCAAGCTAGTTGTCAAGTCAGTTGGGAAGCCATTTCGTACAACCTCATTGAAAATTTCTTTGATCTGCAATGCCAGAATATCTACCCCCCATTTTATATGCTCTGCCTGAAGATTGCCTATGTCACGCGCTTTACCAGTTGCTAACTTTTTTATCCCTTGAATAATGTCTTCATTTGTGAAAAGTTCTTTCTTGACAATTATAATAGGGGGTGTCTCCTACTGGTTACTACGCTGATACAATTGTTTTGAATACTCCAACCACTGATTAACTGTTATGTTATTTTCAGTTTGCATCTTTTTCACACTTAGTTCCTTCCAAAAAAAATTGGTTCATGCTTCCCTAAGTAAATCAATTCTTTCCTCCTTGTTCTAGTGTATTCTTCTTTTTTTGCCCTTACCAGTTTCTCATATGCTTTTCTGTTTGCTCTTGTTTTACCCGTTGGTTCCGTTAGTAGTCTTCGCACTTTTTTACAATCTTCATTGAACAATGGGTTGGTTGGGAAGCTATTCCTTTTTTTTTTTTTTTTAGGTTTAGATATCTTGCATTTGTTTAGAGCTTCTTGGATAACATGCATTAACCATTCACTCTTATTGTAATCTTTGCTACTATGAGGTAGTTCTTCCATTTTATGTAACTTGTTATTTAATACTGTTCTAAAATTCTGCTAATTTTCATTTGTTAAGAGAATGTTTCCCTTGTGAGGATATTTATTTTGATTGCCTTGCAAGTGTTTTTAACTTGGTTTATCTCAATGCATTCGAAGTTTCATAACAATTGGGTTGTGATCTGACTTAAGTTCTACTGGAGAATCTTCCACTTCTAGCTTCTCTATTCTTGGTGTGTAATTTTGTGAGCATATTACAGAGTCTATTACACTTTGTTACTTACATGTTTTACATGTATAATTTCCTAAATTTTTCTATTTGTTCATCCCATTACAAATAATCAAATTGTGTATGCTGTAGAGACCTAACAAATCTTCTCCATATTGCATGATAGCCCCATGCTCATCTTCTGAAGTCCTGATCCAGTGTTGATTTTCCTCTTTTGGCATCCAAAGAGGATTAATCTCAATATATTCGCTACCTTATAGAATGTTAGCTTGCTTATTTGCTGTCCTTGCATTGAAATCTCCAATTTATATAATCTCCCCCAAATTACTGTATATCGAAATGTCTCTTTTTAGGGAGTAGTATGGATCTTCTCTGTTAAGATCATGTTTCTTATAGAATTTAAAATTCTTTGGAGCAAAATAACATGCTGCTATGCTGATAACTGACTTATTTTCTAGGATCTTTATCTAGATGTACTATTTGTTTTCATCTTGTTTTTTAATTTTAATAACCCTATCCCATTCCTCTTTTATTAAAACCATAATACCCCCATGCCCTTTTCCATTTTCCACTGCTTTATTCCATATATCTATTTTTTGTATCCCACAAGTTCTGAAGTCCTACATCCATCATGTTCATGTGTTTCCGTCAGTATGATTATATCTTTGTCTCTAGCAATGGGCCCTAACCCGGGTCCTCTTCTCCAAGGGTAACCTCTACAGTTCCAACTTACCATCGTAATATGTTCCCTAGCGGGCCATACTCCCTATTTGTTTTGGGTTTGTTTAGATGTGATGTATGTCTTTCCATTTCTTAAATATGCATGTTTCCCTTCATTCCTTGTTGCCCTCACCTTTTCCCATTCCTTATTTCTTTCTTCCTACTCTAAAAATGTTAGATCATCATCTAAATAGAATTGTGACCCTCTCAACATGCCTCTAGTTTTTAGTAACCTTGTTTTATCCTCGTAGCTCATCAATATGACCCGAATATGTACACCATACTCCAATATAAATGAACAAACACATGGATATGGATATTATAGAACATATAGAAACTGATATTTTAAACATCGAAACTAAAATGTTAAAATTAAACACAAGACATGATGGATCTATGTGATATTTTAAACCTTTTTTCACACATAAATGGATATAAAGTTTCTAACATTTTTAAATGATATGCACAAAAATTAAAACTTGAAAAAGACGGTGTCTAACTCCTTTTCCCTTCCTTTACCAAACTTAAAAGAAAATAAAGTTGTTTTAACATTTATTCAAATATTTCTTAACCACAAACATCAATTTTTGACCTTATGAAGTATCAAAATGTCCAAATCAACATCAGACATCTAATTCTCTTTTTCCTTCTTTTAGCAAGCTTAAAAGGTAAAAGTTGTTTTAACATTTATGCAAATATTTCTTATCACAAACATCAATGTTTGAACTTATGAAGCATCAAATTGTTCAAATCAATGAAGCATCAAATCTTCCCCATCAACAACAATCATCTAATTCTCAACAACTCTCTCTTCAAAAAGAAAATTTACATCTATCACCTAAATGACTTTTAAATGGATGTAAAATATTTTTTTTGTGAATATATATATATATATATATATATATATATATAAGTCCGAATAAATTATTATGATGTTTTACAAGACATTAAAAATAACATTATATCTTTAAAAAAAATTAAAATTACTTAATTAATAAAAAAATATCAAAAATATGCAATTTAGTGGATTCTTCAGGTATGGTAAACTTTAATCGCGGAGTCAAGTAGAATAGATATGATGTTGAAGAATTGAAGACTTTCAATATAATGAAAGCAAGTTATTCAATGGCCTAAGCCAGACATAGATGACACGTGGTACAAACATTAAACGGATTGAAGCTTACAACTGACGAAGATATTTACGTTTATGAAAAGGCCAGGTGGAAACCTAGCACCTAATTAATGTGATATGCCACGTGGACCTACAAGTAATGGGTTGTAGGGAATGTTGACGACTTAATGAGAATATGGTGTGGATAGTCGAAGTTTGGGGGTAGATATTCCGTTTTGTTGTGCGATTTTGAGACCAAGTCTATCTTATCTTGGATCTTGTGACACGTAGAAGGCCATCAATATTCTGGAACGAATAATGGAAATGATACGGCCAATAATGTCAAATTTGGAGTGTGGTCCGACGATCCCCTCCCATATGGTTCGTGGAGCCTAATTTAGTTATTTATTTTAAATAGGGATTAACAAGGCTGGAGTTAACGAAACTTTAGGTGTTCACATAATAGAATTGAGGCCAACTCATGCAAACATTCCATCCCGAACAAAGTTGTGAAGCTTAATTTTGGTATACTTAGGCTATACCTAATTTGTGTATATTGTATGGTAGAAGGTGTGAGGGCGTTTTTTTATTTATTTCTTTTTAAGTAATGTAAATTACAATGAGTAGTATAACTGGGGTCACATTCTTCGAAGCATTAGCAACATGGGCCTTCCTTCACGTGATTTGAACTCAGGTCACTACGATGAAACATCAACGACATATCGTTGGGGTGTTTTGTAGGAACTCATCACTTGATGAAACACCAACGATATACTGTTGAGGTGTCCCCACATGGTTTGGGTCTCCTTGATAAAAACTTAAAAACATACCAATAAGAGTGTTCCTTTTATGCAAGGGTGTTTTGACGACCTTTACACAACACTTTCTTAATTTAGATTAACTTTGTATTTTGTCTTGGTCCGACAAGGACAATACAATAGTTAAGGCTTTGGCTTCTATTTGAAAAGGTCCAATATTCAAACCATGGTACCCAAAAAAAAAAAAGAAGATAAGTTGGATGATAGCGGTAGAGTGTTTACCAGTTGGTTATCTTAATTAAATTAAATTTTTAATATTTATTACATTCATTATATTTTTAAAAACTTTAAAGGAAAGTATATATTTAGAAGATTAAATTATTTGGTATTAATATTTAATAGTAGATATTAATTATGATAAGCAACGAAGAATATGCAATTTTACAATTACAATACATTTGAAGGCATTTATATTGGGGACAACGCATTGGTTAGGGCTTTTTTTGGAAGGTTCAAGATTTAAACTACGATGTGTGTAATTTTAACATAATAGAATTGTATAACTTGACAACAAAGATGTTTCAGTTGAACACAAGACTTACCAATATTTTATCAATTACATGGTTTATATAATATTTTAAAATTCAATGTGTTTCTAAAAACTTTGTTGGTCAAGTTATACAATTCTATTAAGTGTCTCTTAGTTCATACCTTCAATTTTAACATAATAGAATTGTATGACTTACAACAAAGATGTTTTAGTTGAACACAAAACTTACCAATATTTTTATCAATTAGATAATTTGTTTAATATTTTTTACATTCAATATGTTTCTAAAAACTTTCAAAATGAATATAAGTGAAAGCATGTACTTAAAAAATTAAACTATTTGGTATTTGTATTTTAATGCAGACATTAATCATGCTAAGTAATGAAGAATATGTAATTCTACAATTATAATACATTTGAAGGCATCTACATGAATATTTAAGCCCAACCTTTCTAGTTCATACCTCCAATTTTAATTGAATAGAGTTTCATTAGTTGATAAAGAAGTTTTAGCATCATCAATTTCTAAACTTATTAGCATTTTTATCATTTAGCCAATCAAGTAACCAAACTAAATCAATCATCTTCAAAACCAAATTGGAAATATTTATTGTTCTAGAAGCAAAAGCGCTAAGTGAAAACGTTGATGGTAATTTTATATAATTTGACTTTTTGACCATTTCTCACTTAATTTGACTAGCAACGGTCATCTTCGTAAAAGCTCTAGAATATTAGCACCACCAATGTTATTACCATCTAGTGCTAATGACTATTGGAGATCAAAAAGATAAAGTTTATCCGCTCATGTAGAGGAGTTGGAGAGCAAGTGGGTAGTTAAAACTCTCCAGTTATCGAGAGGCCCAGGTTCAAATCTCTCCCCTCACATGTTGCGGATATGTTGTATATAAAAGGTTCCTCATCAAAAAAAAAAAAAAAAAAAAAAAGTTTGATAATTAGTATCTTTCAATTCGACCTCCAAAAATAAACTTAATCACATCAATTTGATTCGTAGCTCCAACAAAAATCCGAAGTCCAAAATTTACCACATTAAATCTTCAATCCATTAAGTGCATCTCGATTCTATTTCAAACTCTTGCCCTCATCAATTCTATCACCGCAATCCTTCCCCCAAAAAATCATGACTTCCTATAAAGCCAACACTTGTCCAATCCATCATCATCTTGGAAAGTAACAAAATTTTCAAATTTCACAAGTGTAATCAATAAGTTGGAGACGATATTATTGTTTGTCATAACTTCAAAACGTTTAATTTTTTAATATCATTTAACTCTTGTTGAAATCACATAAATGTTTTGAAAAAATATCAATATCATCTTTGATTTTTATTGAAGTCACCAAAGGTAGTGTAAGTATACAAAGATGAGGACAATACAATGGTTAAGGCTTTGGCTTCTCTTTGAAGAGGTCCAATATTCAAACCATGGTACCCAAAAAGAGATAAGTTGGATGATAGCGGTAGAGTGTTTGCCGGTTGGCTATCGTAGTTAAATTCAATTTTTAATATTTATTACATTCATTATATTTTTAAAAACTTTCAGGGAAAGCATATATTTAGAAGATTAAATTATTTGGTATGAATATTTAATAGTAGATATTAATTATGATAAGTAATGAAGAATGTGCAATTTTAAAATTACAATACATTTGAAGGCATTTATATTGGGGACAACGCAGCGGTTAGGGCTTTTCTTTGGGAGGTCCAAGATTCAAACCACGATGTGTGTAATTTTAACATAATAGAATTGTATAACTTGACAACAAAGATGTTTTAGTTGAACACAAGACTTACCAATATTTTTATCAAATAGATGGTTTATTTAATATTTTTTAAACTCAATGTGTTTCTAAAAACTTTGTTGGTAAAGTTATACAATTCTATTAAGTGTCTCTTAGTTCATACCTCCAATTTTAACATAATAGAATTGTAAAACTTGACAACAAAGATGTTTTAGTTGAACACAAAACTTACCAATATTTTTATCAATTAGATGGTCTCTTTAATATAACATTTAATGTGTTTCTAAAAATTTTCAAAATGAATATAAGTGAAAGCATGTACTTAAAAAATAAAACTATTTGGTATTTATATTTTAATGCAAACATTAATCATGATAAGTAATGAAGAATATGTAATTCTACACTTATAATACATTTGAAGGCATCTACATGAATATTTATGCCCAACATTTTCTAGTTCATACCTCCAATTTTAATTGAATAGAATTTCATTAGTTGATAAAGAAGTTTTAGCATCATCAATTTCCAAACTTATCAGCATTTTTTATCATTTAGCCAATCAAGTACCCAAACTAAATAAATCATCTTCAAAACAAAATTGGAAATATTTATTGCTCTAGAAGCAAAAGCGTAAGTGAAAACGTTTGTAGAAATTTTATAAAATTTGACTTTTTAACCATTTATCACCCAATTTGACTAGCAATGGTCATCTTCGTAAAAGCTTCGCACCGCCAATGCTATTACCATCTAGTGCTAATGACTATTGGAGATCAAAAAGATAAAGTTTAATAATTAGTATCTTTCAAGTCGGCCTCCAAAAATAAACTTAATCACATCAATTTGATTCGTAGCTCCAACAAAAATTCAAAGTCCAAAATTTACCACTTTTAATCTTCAATCCATTAGTTGCATCTCGAATCTATTTCAAACTCTTGCCCTCATCAATTCTATCACCTTCAATGCAATCCTTCCCCCAAGAAATCATGACTTCCTATAAAGCCAACACTTGCCCAATCCATCATCATCTTGAAAAGTAGCAAAAATTTCAAATTTCGTAAGTGTTATCAATAAGTTGGAGATAATATTATTGTTTGGCATAACTTCAAAACATTTAATTTTTAATATCATCTTCACTCTTGTTGAATTCACATAAATTTTTTGAAAAATTTTCAATATCATCTTTGACTTTTATTGATGTCACCAAAGGTAGTATAAGTATACAGAGATGAAGAACAATATAATATTGGAATCATTATTGTAAGTGGTGACATTAAGGGTGCTATGAATTCAAGAGTGAATTGTGCCTATAACATGCCTAAATGTAAATATTTTAGAATCATTATTGTAAGTAGTGACATTAATGGTGCTATGAATTCAAGAGTGAAATCTGTTATAACATGCCTAAATGCAAACAAGCTAGTGTTGTCAGCAGACTATGAAGAAGAGATTGTCTAGGAAATCATTCCAATAGAGTACTGTGACCTTATTGTTGGTAGAAATTGCTAACCGATTTTATATTTTAATCTCAATTGACTTATACATTTAGTTCTAGAGAAACAATTAGAGAATATAACATTCAAATAGGATATAGATTTGGTTTTGTTACTTCAAAAGGCCATTTGATACAATGAAAACAAAGTAAGAAGCATTTCAGCCCAATGATTTGTATCTTGGTTATAAGTTGACCACATGAAATCTAAATGATATAAATATTTTGATTAGATTTTAATTCAACACTACTTCCAATTCTTTTGATCATTCTTCCCCTAAATGCAAAGAAGTAATAAAGTTTAACCTTAGAGAAAGGGTTTAAATTTAATAGGAACCCATAAGGTTGATCTATTTTGTTTTTAAAAGGCACATTATGAATTTATGAGTTCATGATACAAAACTAATAATCAGATGTAAGTTTTACACACAAGATTTTAACATTTTTAATGACCTAGTACAGGTTCCATTTTATTAAAAACTCAATCCCAAGTCTCCTTATTCTTTATTTTATCAAACAATGAAACATCTAGATATGTTGGTGGTAATTTTTCAAATTTAAACCCTAGAATATCCATAAGTATCTATAATAAATCAAAGGCATACTTGATAACAAAGATATCAGGTTTTGAAATTTAATCAATGGTCTCAAAATGTTCTTATGGTATAATAGTATTCATCAAAATTCCTTGTCCATGGAGTGAAACCATTACTTTTTGTAATTTGATGTAGTCTCTAAATACGAACATACATCTTGTTGTAATTTGAATTTAGGTTTTTTAAAAGAAAGTCCAAAATTAAACCATTTTTTTATTTGGTTATTGTGAGAAATCCCTCTAACCTACGCAACAAACATCAATATTTGACCCTATGAAGCATCAAATTATCAAATCAACAACAATCACCTAATCCTCAACAATTCCCTTTTCAAAAAAGAAATTTACATCTATCACCTAAATGATCCTTAAATGTAGGTAAATATTTTCTTGTAGATATATATATATCCACGAACATACATCTTGTTGTAATTTGAATTTAGGTTTCTTAAAAGAAAGTCCAAAACTAAACCATTATTATTTTTTTATTTGGTTATTGTGAGAATCCCCTTTGACCAAAGCACAGGGTTGAGTAGTCTTCTACCTACTATGACCCCTTCTAAATTTGAGAGCTATACTTATCAATAGGGAATTCCTCTTGAAGAAGAACCAAAGCCCGAAAAGTTGGGGCTGCACTCCTAGGTACCAAAACTAAACCATTATGATTTTTTATAAGACATTGACGTTAAAGGAAACAACTATACATAAAATAAGAAAAATAACATTATATCTATTAAAAAAATTTAATTAATTAAAAATATGTAATTTAGTTGATTCTTCATGTACGGTAAACTTTAATGGCGGAGTCAAGTAGAATAGATATGATGTTAAAGAATTGGAGAGTTCAAATAAAAGATCTAACATTAAAATATGAAAGCAAGCTATTCAAGTGGGCTAAGCCAGACATAGATGACACGTGGTACGAACATTAAAAGATCTAAGATTAAAATATGAAAGCAAGTTATTCAATGGGCTAAGCCAGACATACTTGACACGTGGTACAAACATTAAACGGTTTGAAGCTTACGGCTGACGAAGATATTTACGTTTATGAAAAGGCCAGGTGGAAACCTAAGCACCAAATTAATGTGACATGCCATGTGCCACGTGTACTATTGATGGCTTGTAAGGAATGTGGACGACTAAAAGAGAATATGGGGTAGATATTCCGTTTTGTAGTGGGAGTTTGGGGTAGATATTCCGTTTTGCTGTGCGGTTTTGAGACCAACTCTGTCTTATCTTGAATCGTGTGACACGTGGAAGGCCACCAATATTCTGAAATGTTTTAGAAGATTGAATGATGGAAATGATACGACCAGCAATGTCAACTTTGGAGTGTGGTGGGGGAGTGATTACCATGATTTATAATGTAAGTTGCCACGATTCTAATGAAAAGTTTACCATGATCCATGAGTGTGTACCATCATCCCTTCAAATAGATATCATCCACCCTTCAAAGAGATAAATTGGATGATAGCGGCTGAGAGTCTATCAGTTGGTTATCTTAATTAAATTTAATGTTTAATATTTATTATATTTTTAACAATTTTCAAAGAGAAAGTATATAGTTAAAGATTAAATTATTTAGCATAAATATTTAATGGTAGATATTAATTATGATAAGCAATGAAGAATATGCAACTTTACAATTACAATACATCTAAAGACATTTATATTGGGGACAACGCAGCTGTTAGGGTTTTGGCTTTTCTTTGGGAGGTTCAAGGTTCAAACCACTATGTGTGTAGATGTGTATAATGGTGTACGTTGTGATATATATATCCAATTTTAACATAATAAAATTGTATAACTTGTCAAAGATGTTTTTGGATGAAAAAACATTATATTAAAATGACTTAATCATATAAAAAAAGGATGGGTGGAATTAGCACACCCTGAACACACAACCAACACAATAACTGTGTGCTAAACAGCTAGCAGAGCTACTAAAATATCTTACACAATTATTTGAGAGGGGAGACACAAACTTACCAATATTTTTATCAATTAGATGGTTTGTTTAATATTTTTTACATTTAATGTGTTTCAAAAAACGTTCAAAATGAATATAAGCGAAAGCATGCACTTAAAAAATTAAACTATTTGGTATGAATATTTTAATAATTTTTACATTTAATGTGTTTCTAAAAATGTTCAAAATGAATATAAGTGAAAACATGTACTTAAAAAATTAAACTATTTGGTATATATATATATATACCTCCAATTTTAACATAATAGAATTGTATAAATTGTCAAAGATGTTTTAGTTGAGAGGGCAGACACAAAACTTACCAATATTTTTATCAATTAGATGGTCTGTTTAATATTTTTTACATTTAATGTGTTTCTAAAAACGTTCAAAATGAATATAAATGAAAGCATGTACTTAAAAAATTAAACTATTTGGTATGAATATTTTAATGCAGACATTAATCATGATAAGTAATAAAGAATATGTAATTCTACAATTATAATACATTTGAAGGCATCTACATGATATTTATGCCCAATCTTTTCTTGTTCATACCTGCAATTTTAATTGAATAGAATTTCATTAGTTGATAAAAAAGTTTTAGTTAGCATAATCAATTTTCAAACTTATCAACATTTTTATCATTTAGCCAATCAAGTAACCAAATAAATCAATCATCTTCAAAACCAAATTGTGAATATTTATTGCTCTAGAAGCAAAATCGCTAAGTGAAAATGTTGGTGGCAATTTTGTAAAATTTAACTTTTTGACCATTTCTCACCCAATTTGACTAGCAACAACCATCTTTGCAAAAGTGCCAGAACATTAGCACCACCAATGCTATTACCATCTAGTGCTAATGACTATTGGAGACCTAAAAGGTAAAGTTTGATATTTAGTACCTTTCAGGTCACCCTCCAAAAATGGACTTAATCACATCAATTTGACTCGTAGCTCCAACAAAAATTCAAAGTCCAAAATTTACCACAATATTCAATCATTAATCGCATCTTGATTCTATTTCAAATACTTGCCCTCATCAGTTATATCACCTTCAATGCAATACTTCCCCCAAGAAATCATGACTTCCTATAAAGCCAACACCTGCCCAATCCATCATCATCTTGGAAAGTAACAAAATTTTATCAAATTTCATAAGTGTTATTGATAAGTTGGAGATGATATTATTGTTTGTCATAACTTCAAAACATTTAATTTTTAATATCATCTTTACTCTTGTTGAAATCACATAAATGTTTTGAAAAAATTTCAATATCATCTTTGATTTTTATTGAAGTCACCAAAGGTAGTATAAGTATACATAGATGAGGACAATATAATATTAGAATCATTACTGTAAGTGGTGACATTAAGGGTGCTATGGATTCAAGAGTGAATTGTGTCTATAACATGCATAAATACAAATATTTTAGAATCATTATTGTAAGTAGTGACATTAATGGTGCTATGGATTCAAAAGTGAATTCTGCCTATAACATGCCTAAATGCAAACATGCTAGTGTTGTCAGTAGGCCATGAAGAAGAGGTTGGCTAGGAAATCGTTCCAATAGAGTACTATGACCTTATGTTGGTAGAAATTGCTAACATATTTTATATTTTAATCCCAATTGACCTGTTCATTTAGTTCTAGAGAAAAAATTAGAGAATATAACATTCAAAGAGGATATAGATTTGGTTTTGTTACTTCAAACGACCATTTGATACAATGATTCTTTGGCTTGTAGTTGACCATCAAAACAAAGTAAGAAGCATTTCAGACCAATGATTTGTATCTTGGTTATAAGTTGACCACATGAAATCTAAATAACATAAATATTTTGATTAGATTTTAAAGCAACACTACTTCCAATTCTTTTGATCATTCTTCCCCTAAATGCAAAGAAGTAATAAATTTTAACATTAGAGAAAGGGTTTAAATTCAATAGGAAACCATAAGGTTGACCTATTTTATTTTTAAAAGGTACATCATGAATTTTTGAGTTCATCATACAATACTAATAATCAGGTGTATGTTTTACACACAAGATTTTACCCTTTTCAATGACCTAGAAAAGGTTCCATTTTATTAAAAACTCAATCCCAAGTCTCCTTATTCTTTATTTATCAAACAAAGAAACATCTAGATATGTTGGTGGTAGTTTTTCAATCCCTTGAATATCCATAAGCATCTATAATAAATCAAAGGTATAGTTGATAACAAATATATTAGGTTTTGAAATTTAATCAATGATCTCAAATTGTTCTTATGGTATAATAGTATTCATCAAAATTCCTTGTCCTTGCTGATTGAGGATGACCTTAAAAAAAGTGTTATCAATAATTTAAAGATGATATTATTGTTTGTCATAAAATTAAAAAAAATTATTTATTTATTTTATTTTTTTAGAGATAAAGAGATGCTATATCTTCATATTATAGTCTGATATGATTGTAAATATCCAACGAGGGATCCATTGATAAAAATAAACTATTGTGAATTCATATAAGGATATTTTACTTATTCACATCAACCTCAACCAAATCCAATATAAGCCCTTTAAATGATCTTCAAAAATATATTTATTTCCTCTATTATAGTGTTGTTTCATGTTGAATGAGGTGATCTTGTGGTTAATAGTTAATGTTTTATGGATGTAAGTTTGGTTTATCTTTTTGCATTGACTAGCATTAATTGTAGTCTAAGATTACTTTATGACTTAGTATAAAAATATACTCTATTAGAAGTATTTATCTACTATATTTAATTTGTGTTGTTTATATAAGTGAGATATAAGATATGTTAAAAATGTAACCTAACTTATAGCCAAGACCGACATTATATGATACAATATTGATAGGCCTACGAGTAATCACTATACAAATGTATTTAATTTATTGTATTAATTTAATATGTAATTCCTATGGGTCATGATTAACTTTGTTATAGTTAAACCCATCTTATAACATGTAATTAACCTAGATTTTCTCGTGTTATGTCAACTTAGATTAAATGTATGTATGTAATTGAGGTTCTGGTATTGGTATAAATACCCCCACTACTCCATCCACGATATTAGAGTGTTTTGATTCTTATCTATGGATAATATAGTGATTATTTATGGTGTCTATGGTATCCACTATCTATATGTATATTTTGAACTTTTTAATTATTTTTGTATAAAATTAGAGTAAATGGATTGCTTTTGATAGTTTTTCAAATTAGGTGTGAAATCCAACAAGATAAGCATATTTATATGGTCATATATGAAATTCATTTTTTTTATATAAAAGATGTAATTTTCTAAAGATACACTATAAAAATACTTATATTTTATCTATTAAAATTAAAACTAAAAAAGTGTCCCAACTAGTTGAGGAAAAAGATTGAAGGAAACTTAAAGAATTCTCCTAAAGATTTTTTGTTATATTTTTCTCCAAACATATTATGCAGAAAGCAAAAGGGCATTTAATCTTACCTTAGATCGTGAAGCTAAGGACATATTGATCATATTTCAAAATTATTAGAACTTGAAATAGATTTGAAATTGATTATCAATTTTGAACAATGAGAATAATGTTGAAATGACCAAAATAGTGGAATTTAAATATGGAATTTTTTTTGAAAATGATATTTGGATTCATCGCTCATGTAGATGTGAAACTCAACTAGAATATTAGAAGCGATTTTGGAAAATTGATAGGAAGTATATTCATATAGTTTAAAAATAAGATTTTAGTGGATTGATGTTACTTTTTTTTGTTGGAGAATAAGAGGTTGTACTTGGATCCCCCACTCTTGAAAAATCACAACTCTCTTATTTAGAGCTCTGTGAGTTTACTATAGAGGGGGTAAACTACCCTACCACATACAATTCTCGATTGGATCCATTGGGAGCTGAGGTGACCATGGGGGTGTGTTATATTCTCTACACTTGGTGGATGAAGAAAAGGGTTCACCAGGGATGGTTTTAGGACTCGATCCAAGTTTGGGGTGGAAATGTTTGATGTGTAAATTAAGCATACACCTATTTTTTATCCTTTCTAAACTAAGCTATGAAAATGAAAGAACAATGCAAGACACACAAGATGCAAAAATACAAGGACTAACCCTAGTATGATTCTTTTTTTCAATGATATATAACCCTAGGATTACAAAATAAAGTCTTTGAGCAAGGGTCCAAGGGAATGCACAAACAAGATAAAAACCTTAGATGCACACTATATCCTTTTATTCTTTCAAATACCTAGAAATTCAACCAAATATTTTTCTTTACTTGTAATCTATGTTTTAGATAAAAATGAACAAAAGCAAACACCAAAATGCCTAAATATCTATTAGGGCACTTTTTTGGTCCGATGGTTGATCCAAGCTTTATCTTACATCCAAAATATTGAAATAGCTTCAAACCTGCAAAATAACTTCACAAACATTAGAAAATTTGATCAGCGTTTTGGGGCCTACTTAGGTCGCTATTGACTGAGCTTGGAGGCGCAATAGTCAAGCCCCCTTGGTCCTTTTAGCTGGTAGTTTGAAAGCAAAATGATCTTTGACCTTTGAAACATGCACAAATAGAGTGAAACATATAGATAATAATGAAATATGGTGCAGATAGGGTGGAATCAACACAACACTAAAATATAAATGTATAATCAGGGTTTTAGGGTGTGAAACTTACCCCCAATCCCTAATTTATGAGCACAAATTTATCTTACCAAATTCATGCATTGTATATGTGGGACACAAATCTAGTTTAGATGCCCTTTTTGGGCCCTAAAATAATGAAAAATAAATTGTAAAACAATGAAAAATAGACTTGTGAAACACCTAATGTAAATGCAAAACCTGATGAGCTGATGGAGAAAAAAAGGAGCAATGGATATGTGGAAGAAGCACTCCAAGATGTATTATCTCTCCAATTATCAAGACTCCTCAAATCAATCACCAAGGGTAGAAAACACGATGAAACAATAAAACAACAACTTGCAACAGAAGGACACTTGTTAGCATGAGAAAATGAGTGAGTCCAGAATTATATTCTTAAAAGAGTTTGTTATGGAAAAGAGAGAATCCAATCCTCTATTTATAAGAGGTTTGGACGGAAAAATAGATGGGAAAATGAAATTTCACCAAGGACAAGGGCCAACCTCAAAATGGGCCAATAAGGAGAGGGTTTTTTGAGAGAAAAAATTTTGAATGCCAAATTTGCATGCTATAATTTAATCGACATGAATTTAGCAAAGGTTTTTAGCCAAATTCGTGCCCCATAAAATATAGGGCATGAATTTAGCTAGCTAAACTTGCCAAATTCGCATCCCATATGGGGTGACCGTGAATTTGGTTTAGCTATGTGCAATATTTTGGTACTTTGGGCGACCAAACGATGTCAGATTGAGACAACACTTATATCGTTAGAAAGCTCTTTTTGAGTCCAATCCAATGTTAGAGGTTTTGAGAGGATTATAAAATATTTGATAAGGGAAAATTCAGATCAAATATGACCTTACTTTTATAAAAGGAAAACTAAGGATCTAAGGAAAATGACTCATTTTAATGGGTTAATTTTCCATGTCTAAATTTACCCCCTCTTTGATGCATTTATGGCCTAATAAATGCATCAAAGAAAGATATAGACACATATGGGAAAAAATGACAAACACAAAAAAAAAGAGGTGGCATGTTTAGAAGAAAGGGGTGGTGCAAAAATAGTGCTATTTTAGACACTTAAATATTTTACACGTAAAATGAGGCATTAGGGATATTGATGCCTCTTAGGCGAGGATGCTCCCTCAAGTTTTAAAAGGAATTTTAAATTCATAAGGAAACTTGAAATGGTTGACTCAAAATAAGACAAAGCAACAAAAATGACAAAGACGAAAAATGTGCCAATAGGGAGAAAGAGAAGAGAGAGAGAGAGAGAGAAAAGAAGAAAGAAGAGGATGTTCAGGTTGCTCTTGGTGTACCATTTTTTTTTTTTAAATAATAATCACAAACATAATGAATGTAATTCATAATGATCCTAACTAAAATTCTTGAGTGAATCTGACTAAATGAAATGTAATCTAACATGCAAGCTAAAATGAATGCAAAGCAAAATGCACGGATGAGCGGATGGAAAGAAAGAAGAGATAAGAAGGAAAAAAAGACAAAATAAGAAAGAACAATGGAAGAAGGAGAAAGGCAAATCTCCAAAAGGTCAAAAGAAAATAAAAAGAAATAGAGCAGAACCCTGTGAGGATGTATGCTCGCAAATGGCCAAATAGAGGTTACCCCTCGCTAGTGGCCATGAAGTTATCCTATAAGGGTATTATGCTCATAGAGATGATCAGGTGGAGTGGTACCCACTATGGATGTAGTGCTCGTTAAAATGGCCAGAGAGAAAGATATATACCCACTAGGATGTATGCTCATAAATGGTCAAATGGAGGCTACCCCTTGCTTGTGACCATGAAGCTATCCTATATGGGGTGTTGAAATGATGTGATTGATTTACCAAAATGAGTACTACCCGATAGGGGTGTGGTGTGTACAAAATATGAGTGATCAAAGAAAATAATAACCTATGTGTGCATGTGCTAAAATTCAAAGAGAAGAAATAGAGATGAATAAGAAGAATGGTGTGTGTGAAGGAGAACGCGTGAACAGAGCAAGATTCATAGATAGAAGAAAAGAACGTGTATCCTTGTCTTGATGAAATAGAAAGATAAGACATGCGAGGGGTAAGGATACACATAAGAAGAACTATATTCCTTGACTTGGAGAGAATTGTGATGATCATTTTATACTTTCAAGGTCAAGGAATATAGAACAACATGAGTGAATGCAATGATGGAAATACAAGAAGATGAGCCCTAGGTTGGAAATTTGCTAGGCATCAGAGTCCTAGTGTGAGTGTAATGCATGTGAGCTACAACCTAACTAGGTGTCATAACTTGCCATTATCATGAAATTCCCAAGAATTTATATGATTAGACAGTCATACAAGTATGAGCAAGTAGCAATGCAATTGTATGACAAACAAAATGCAAGGAATAAAATGTTAGGTAAAATATGCAAAATATGACAAGCAATCATGTAGTATGAACAAGAAAACCAAATGCAGTATGAAAACTAAGCTAAATGTAATATGAAGATGTAGAGTGCCAAGTTATGCATAGTATCTCTTTAGATGCATTATATTCATTGGGTCTTTAAGTTCTTTACCATCCAAGGGGAACTAACTTAGGGTGCACCAAAGTTACCATATTGCAAAACAACATGTTAGTGGAGTAAGGAGAACCGTCATCCTCATCATTCCACTCTAAGAATTGATGAGATAAATTCATAAGAGGCTCTTGAAGAAAAGGATTGACCCGATCTTGTGATGAAACATTGATTAGTGGTTCCTCACTCAGTTTTAGATTTCTAAATTGTTTAATTATGTAAGATAAATAAATTGAAGGGCATAAATGAATATCAAATTGAGCTTGCTCAACTAGTGAAAAATATTCAAATGGGTGAGGATCATCCAAAATGGTGATAAATTGATTCTTAAATTCAAACTTTAAACATTGGTGAAAATTAGAAGGGACAACCCTCATCGCATGGATCCAAGGGCATCCAAGAAGAAGATTAAAAGATGCAGGGCAAGACACCACATAGAAAAAGGTATCTAAAATCTTAGGTCCAACCCTAAGAGGGAGAGATACAACGTTGCAAGCCTCTTAGGACTCATTGTTGAAAGTTTTGATGATGATATCGGATTTAGTTAAGTCTTCCTCTTTTAATCCAAAATTTTGGAAGAATTGATAAGTGCATACATTGAGGGAAGAACCATTATCAATTAGAATTTATTTTCTAAATGTTTCCCCAATAAATGCACTAATGTAAAGTGAATAATCCCCTCACAAATCTAAGGAAGGCATATCATCATCTTAGAATGTGATATGATGTATCCCAAGAGAACTCACAACATTAGCTATAACACTAGGGGAAATGTCTTGAGGAACAAATTGTTGTCTTAGGAGCTTCAACAAGGCTTCCCCATGAATAGGAGAAGTTTACAAAAGTTCTAAGAGAGATATCTTGGTTGGGGTACTAGCTAATTGTTGTTGAATGTCAAAGGAGACTTTAGGTTATGGCTTCAACACTAAAGGTGGATTTTCTACTCTCATGCTCCTTTTTTGGGTATTCTTCAAAACTAAGGTGGGTTGGATAAAAAACTCATCTCCTGCTAAGAATGTTGAGTCAATTGAGTCTGTGCTTGTTGCCTTGTAGTTATTTCTATCATACCAATTATATTATCATAGGGAGGTGGAAAATTTTGATATGACACTTGATTAGATGTCTATTGACCATGCTTAGGTAGGGGATCTTGGAAGATTCCCATATCTTGATTAGTTGTGGGTGCTTGTTGAGTGGGAGGTTGATTTTTTGTTGGAGGATTGGGTCAAAGAACCTTCAATAACAAGGTGACCTTCATAAATTAGGTCTTGAACCACATGTTTCATTCTCTTACATCCATTTATCATGTGCCCCTCCACTCTATGATACTCACAATGTTGACCAACTTTATACCAATTAGTTGTGGTATCAGGTTGCCTTATAGGTGGCAACTCGATCATGTTAGCTTCCAAAAATTACTATAGGACCACCATCATAGGTATGTTGAGTCTTGTAAAATTTCTTTGTGGGGGTTTTTGAGGTTTGTTAAGCACCATATTTTGTAGGGTGTTAACAACACTATTAATATGTCTACTATATGTTACCCCATCACCAACCACATGCTTGTTATTATACTATATTTTAGTGGTCCTATCTTATTTTATCTTAAGTTGACCTCTTCTAATAAGGGCTTGCTCTACCCTTATTTCTAGATATATTGCTTGGTCAAAATATGTGATAGTTTTTTCCAATTCATAAGAGATTTGTTCTTGTAAGGTTACAATAAATATCTCAAGCATGTCTCAAGGAGGTAAGGTATACCTCAAACGTCCAACTAGACTCCTCCCGTGAGATAAATTTTAAAGAAATTTCATTTTTAAACATATAGACATCTTTCATAGTCACATTCTTTTCAACATACGCATCAAATTGTTGAACAAATATTTTAGCTGTCCTTTCCAAGTTCCTCAAAGAATGATTAGGCAGTTGATAATACCACTCTAATGCCATACCACCAAGGATATTAGGAAACATATTTAGTAACAACATGTAATCATATATGATATCATGGCATGATGTCCTAAACATCCTTAAATTCTCAATTGGATCTTTCGTTCCCTTATAGATAGGAAAAAATAGCATTGGAAAATGCTTAGGGTAGGGTCTAGAGGTAATGATAGGGTCTAAGGGCTGATTGCACATTTCTCTATAGTTGTAGGTGAAACTAGGTGGCTGAATCATATCCACTCTTGAAACCAATTTTTTTCACCACATTAGTTAAACTTTGTATTTCAGGATTGTTGTTGTGCAATACCCTTAGGTTCTCTAGGGGAGGGGTATAGGTAGGTTGTTGAAAGGGAACATGGCAAATGTTAAAAGAATTGACATTGTTATGGTATGGGTTATGATATGTGGTATCTTGCTATAGAGGATGACTAACATTTGGTGGAGTAGAAGCATGAATGTGGATATTGGCCGAATGAAGAGGAAATTGAATATAATTTTGAGATACACTACTAGTTGGAGGAACTTGTGGAATTCTTCCAATGTTGGTGGTCATAGTAGTAGCATATGTTGGTTTAGGAAAAGGATTAGCATGATGTGAAGATTCAAACAATGGATTTTTGTGAACATCTTGAGGGGAAATGATTTGATGATGAGATGTTCCAACTTCCTTGAGTTGGGCTTCCTCATCCATAGCCTTATCCAAGTTATATTTTTGATGCTTGTAGAAATTCTAGAAATGTTCAAATAATTTAAAGATAAGGTTCCCATTGGACCCCTTAGTAGGATCAAGGTCATTGTCAATTTCTTCATTTTCTTCCTCTTCTAGATTATGATTCTCTCTATCAATCTAATCATATTCTTAAAAAATCTCATTAGACTCTAAAAGCCTTCACCTAATCCTAAGGTTGGGAGCCATTAGGAGAGAGAGAAAGGATAGAGTGGAAAATGAGGAAAACTAAAAACTTTCGAACACAAAATTTTTAAGATGTTTTTAAATGTTTTTGATTGAAACAAATAAAATTAGTGGTCTTATTGATGTTTTCAAGAGAAAAGCAAAGGAAGAGGGTTCCTATCTTGGATAGTAATATGTGTGTTCATTTTGGATACACTAAAGATGTAGAGGGGGAAAATTTCCCTGCCATGTACGATTCTCGGTTGGATCCGTTGGGAGCTGAGGTGACTGTAGGGGTGTGTTATATTATCTACACTCAGTGGATAAAGGAAAGGGTTCACCAGGAATGGTTTTAAGAATCGTTCCAAGTTTGGGGTGAAAATGTTTGATGTGTCAATTAAGCATACACTTACTATTTGGCCTTTCTAAACTAAGCTATAAAAATAAAAGAATAATGCAAGACACACAAGATGTAAAAATACAAGGACTAACCCTAGTATGATTATTTGATTCGATGATATCTAACCCTAGGATTGCAAAATAAAGTCTTTGATCAAGGGTCCAAGGAAATGCATAAATAAGATAAAAACCCTATATGCACACTATATGCTTTTATTATTTCAAAAGCCTACCTAGAAATTTAATCGAATATTTTCCTTTACTTATAATCTAGGTTTTGGATAAAAATAAACAAAAGAAAACACCAAACAACCTAAAGATATATTAGGGAACTTATTTTATTTTATGGTTTATCCAAGATTTATCTTGCATGCAGAATATTGAAACAACTTCAAACCTATAAAATAGTTTCACAAACACTAAAAAATTGATTGATGTTTGGGGGTTTGCTTAGGTTGCTATTTGAATGAGCTTGGAGGCACAACAATCAAGGCCCCTTGGTCCTTTTAGTTGATCATTCAAAATAAAAATTATCTTTGACCTTTGGAACATGCACAAACAAAGTGAAACAGATAGATAACAATAAAATATGGTGTAGACAAGGTGGACACAACATACCACTAAAATGTAAATGCAAAATAAGGGTTTTGGGAAGCAAAACTTGCTCCCAAGCCAGAATTTACCAAATTCATGCCCAATAAAATGGGAGCAAAAATATAGCTTACCAAATTCACATCTTGTATGGGTAGGGTGTGAATATGGTTTAGATGCCCTTTTCGGGCCTTAAAAAAATGAAAAACTAAGTGTAAAACAACAAAAAATAGACCTGTAAAGTAACTAATATAAATGCAAAACCTGATGAGCTGATGGAGAAAGCAGAGAGAAATGAATATGTAGAAGAAGCACTCCAATATGGTTGATCTCTCCAATTTTCAAGACTCCTCAACTCAATCCCCAAGGGAAGCAAACACAAAAGCACAAAAAAAAAAACAACTTGTAACAAAAGGGTACTTGTTAGCATGAGCAAATGGGTGAGTCTAGAATTAGATTTTCCAAAGAATTCTTTGGGAAAAAGAGGGAATCCAATCCTCTATTTATAAGAGGTTTGGAGGGTAAAACAAATAAGAAAATGAAATTTCACTATGGGAAGGGCCACCCTCAAAATGAACCGACAAGGGGAGATGTTTTTAAGATAAAAATCCCTAGAATGCCAAATTTATGTCCTATAATTTATTGGTTATGAATTTGGCATAGATTTTTAGCCAAATTCACACCCCATAGAATACAAGGCACGGATTTGGCTAGCTAAACTTGCCAAATTTGCGCCCCGTATGGGGCAACCATGAATTTGGTTTAGCTAGATCCATGTGTAGTTGTTTAGCACTTTGGGGGATCAAATGATGTCAAAATGGGATAAAACATATACAATTGGATGTTGGATATTTTGAGTCCTCTAAGTCAAAGTTGTCATTGATGTCACCTGATAGAGTTATCACTTATATCAAGGAATTCAACAAGAAATAAAGTCATCCAAGGTTGTCACTATCATCCAAGAAAAAGCTTCAACAATGCAAAAGTAAAAAGGAAAAAGGCTCCATAATATTTTAATATTATTGGGAGTAGAGGTTAAGCGAATGGCTCATAAAAGCTCAAGATGAATTATTGCCAAGGTTAAAAAGGAGGTTTAATAATTATTTATAAATTATTTAAATTCACAAGGAATTTAAATTTTATAAATAATATTCGTTACACCAAGGTTGTGCATTAAGACAAGGCTCAAAGGTTTAATTAAACTAAAACCTAAAGTTGGTCTAATTTAATTTATAATATTTATAATTAAAATTAAAATTTAAATATATTATAAATTAATCAACCAAGCCGACGTCGAACTAAATATATGCACCGACGTGATTGAATGGAAGACAAAAGAATTATATATAATGCCCTAAAAGGCATTAATCAATCTTATCCTTGCTAATTCGTTTGGAGTGCATGCAAATTAAGGCTCGTGTTTTAAAAAACTACAAATTGCGAAAGGGTTTAAGCAGGGAACGTTTGACTTGTGGAGCACATAGGCTAGCTTGGCCTAGCGGTGCGTTTGCTTGGCGAGACACAGGAGGTCCCACGTTCGATTTGCTTGGAGGTTGCTTGCAAGGTCAAAGCGCTCGAAGTGCATTTTGTTTATTTTGAAAGACACAATTTTTGTGAGGTCGATGCAGTTTGTGCCTTCTTAGGCATGTGTGGGTGCGTGGCCCAATGACAGTTTGGCTGTGATCAAGGCATCAGGAAGAAAGACAGAGGGGGATCGAATCCCTCCGAGAGGCAAGGCAAGTTAATTTTTATATTTTAATTTCTATTAAATAGCCTTAAGGGAGAAATAAGGGTTATGCTATGCCCTAGAAAATTGAGATATTTTTTATGGTTTTATTTTTAGAAGGGTAGCATATTATATATCGTTGGAAGGGCTATTTGATTAACTTGCTTAGAAGGAGAAATAAGGTGTGTGTAAAGAGATATTTCTGTTTTTGTAAAGGAGTTCAAAAGTGAGTTTGATTTATTATTTTTCAAAGGGGATTATTTATTTCATGAGAGGACATGGTGAATTTTATTGAGTAGGAGTAATAAGGTGTTATTGGGATATTATTTTTATTGTTGTGATATTACTCAAGTCCTCTAATATCTTTGTGATTGAAAAGGAAATATTTGAAAGTGTGTTGAGTTTGACAGATTTTGTGGACAACTCCTTGGCATAAAAAAGGTATGGGCAATATTCTCCATTGACTTGATTGGGTGATTGATTTCTAAAAAATTCATTGGATAGAAAAGGATTGATTGTGGTTTCCTTTTCGAAAGTGGTTGGTTTAATGCTTCAAGGTTTTCTGGATTGAGAGTTGTGATTAAACTTTATTTTATAAGCATTGTTGTTGAAGCCAATTGGTTATGCAAAGAACTTGAAATTGAGTTAGAAAAGAACATGAGTATCATTGTTATGTGAGATTTGTGGTTGAGCATTGTTGGAAACATTTTGAGTTGGTTGATACATGCTTGGACTAGGTTTGTGAGAAAGGGTTGTTTCTTGAGGTGATTGGTTGAGTAGAGTTTATTAAGCCTAGTCAAGTGGATGCCAGTGGTTGTTCAAGTTCCATGAAACAAACTATTCTATATTTTGATTTGAGTTGAGATTGAGCTTTGAGTATAGAACATATTGAGTCTCTAACAATTCTCTTTATTCTTCTATGAGATTGATTTGAGTTGAGATTGAGCTTTGAGAATAAAACATATTGAGTCTCTAACAATTCTCTTTATGCTTCTATGAGATTGATTTGAGTTGAGATTGAGCTTTGAGAATAGAACATATTGAGTCTCTAACAATTCTCTTTATGCTTCTATGAGATTGATTTGAGTTGAGATTGAGATTTGAGAATAGAATATATTGAGTCTCTAACAATTCTCTTTATGCTTCTATGAGATTGATTTGAGAAAGTGATTAAGCATTGAGTGTAGAACATATTGAGTCTCTAACAATTCTCCTTATGATTCTATGAGATTGAACAAGTTTTGTGTGGACTTGTTAGGCTGATTTGAGGCAAGTCTTTGAGAAGGCTTGTGGACTAATTTTGTGTAAGCTTTGTGGAAGATTACAATGCAAATTTGAGCAAGTCCTAGAGAGGACTTGTTGAGCAGATTTGGACAAGTTCTAAGTGAGCTTGTTTAACATATTTGGATAGGTTTTGAGTGGAACTGTTGAGAAGATTTGAGAAAGTTCTGAGTGGACATTTTGATCATATTTGAGTAGGTTTTGAGTGGACTTGTTGAGCATATTTGGATAGGTTCTGAGTGGATCCGTTGAACATATTTGAGCAGGTTCTGAGTGGACCTATTGAGAAAACTTGAGCATGTTTGGAGTGGACCTATTGAGAAGATTTGAGCAGGTTCTGAGTGGACCTGTTGAGCAGATTTGAGAAGGTTCTGAGTGAATCTATTGATAGAGCTTTAGAGGTGACAGAGTATAGAGGACAAAGTCTTAGTGGATAGAGATCCAACAGCTAGGATAATTGAAGATAAATATTTTGAGTGAGGAGTCTTCAAGTGGAGAGAGATCCACCAATCAGTGCAACAGAGAGATAGAGTCTTCTAGAAGATCACTAACCAGAGCTGAAGGGGAAAGAGTTCTCATGTGGAAGAGATCCACAAACTTAAGATTTAGGGGATCAACATATCCTTTAGACAGAGGTCCATAAGCATTGTAATTGGGAATGATTCCCAAAGGATTATTTGAGAAATATTTATAAAAAATATTTTCTCTATGGAGGTAGCCCACATTGGGTGAACCACATTAAAATCTGTGTCTATATTATATATGGTGTTTTGTGCATTGCTTTGATTACTACTATTGATACTGCTATCTATACACTACATAATATTGAATTGAAAAGAAAAGTAAAAAGTGGTCTTATACTATTCACCCCCCCTAAGTATAAGCTTGTGTTCTTCAATTGGTATAAGAGTGGGTTTCTTCAGAAGAGTTTGACAACTTTAAGGAAAAGTAGTCTAAGAACACAATGGATCAAAAGGATAAAAAATATGGGTCCTTCAATAATGCAGTACTAGTATTTTATGGAAGTGACTTATTGTATTGGTGTGTGTTGATAAGATTTCACCTGATGACACTTGGCAATGAAGTTTGGGATGTAGTGGAATTTGGATATGATTCAACAGCCAATCCTCCTACAGATAAGTAAGGTAAGCTTTTAATGCATGTAAATTCAAGAGCTATAAATGCAATTATAAAAGGGTTACATAGATTAGAATCTATGAAGGTTATGGATTGTAAAACAACAAATAATATGTGGGAACTATTGCATACCATATATGAAGGAGATAAAGGTGTCAAAAAAGCTAAAATCAAAAATCTCAAAGGAGAGTTTGAAAATTTAAGAATGCGATATGATGAAAATATTCGTGACTATATCAATAAGATTTATGAACTTGTACATGAGATGAGAGGTCTTGGAATGAAGGTTGATGAGTCTGATGCTTGTGATAAGATCTTGAGAACTCTTCCAAAAAGGTATAGTGAAAAGGTTTCTGCTATAGAAACATCAATTGATAGTGATTCTTTGAAAATGAATTCTTTTCTTGACATGCTTACTACTTTTGAGATAAGAACAAAAGATCACATTCCTTCGAAAGAAGTTGCATTCAAAATGGAAAAAAATAAAAAAAGATAAAAATACAGAATCAAGTAGTGAGTCTTCCAGTGATGAAGAAGCAAATTATGGCAGAAGAGATAAAGGTTCCAAAAGAACCATAGATGTAAGATTTGTTAAGTGTTTTAACTGTGGAATGTATGGACATTATGAAACATAGTGCAAAGAGCCAAAGAGCAATAATAATGAAGAAAAACAGGATCACAGGTACAAAGAATAAAAAAAACACAAGTACCAAAAGAAAAGCAAGGATGGAAAAAATAGACAAGGGAATAAGTTCTTCCAAAGGCAAAATAGAATCTACTATGCAGATAATGCAAGTAAGTACTCAAATGATAGTGATGCTAGTTTTTCAGAAAATGATAGATATGAAGTCCTATTTATGGTTGAAGAGAAAAAACAAGTTAAAAGAAAGACTCCAGTTATTCTCAAGTGTTTTATATGTGGTAGATTTGGACATCTTGAAGATGATTGCACAAGGGATGGTTATAGTTTTTGTTGGCAATTTTGGGTACCTTGGGTACATTGCCTTTGCTCAAGTGTAGAAGTTGTCATTGATGTCAAGAAGCTTTTGAAGGAATTTGATTTGATGTCAAATAATTTGTTTTGTTGAAGGTTACGACATGACAAGTTCGAAGGTTATTCAGAGTATGGACAATGAGTTTCCAAGAAGACCATAGTGGCCCATTTGCAAAAGATCAAAGAAAAAGACAAGTAAGAAAAGTGTCACGATATCGCGACATATACAGCAGGCAAGAAAAATAGTCACGATTTCGTGACATGTTAGAGGAGAGAGAAAGTGCTGGAAAAACTATCGTGATTTCGTGACATGTTAGAGGAGAGAGAAAGAGCTGGCAAAACTGTCACGATTTCGCGACATGTTAGAAGAGAGAGAAGAAGCAGGGAAAACTGTCATGATTTCATGACATGTTGGAAGAGAGAGAAGAAGCAGGAAAAACTGTCACGATTTCGTGACATGTTGGCAGAGAAAAAGGCAAGTGGAAAAACTGTCGCGATTTCGCGACATGTTGGCAGAGAAGGAGAGCAAGGTGGAAAGTGTCGCGATTTCGCGACATGTCGCATTTTCGTGACTTGAAAAGAGCAGGAAGGCAGAGAAGGAAAAGTGTCACGATTTCGTGACATATTGCAAGGTAGGTTGTACGGACGAAAAAGTGTCACAAAAAAAAGTGTCACGATTTCGTGACATAATGCAGAAGAGAGAGTCCGTAGTATGAACTGTCATGATTTCACGACAAGTTCAAAGAGAGAGAAAGTAACTCGAAAAGTGTCATGATTTCGCGACATGCTGCTAAGTTCGAAGTGAGAACCGTCACGATTTCGTGACATGCTGCAGATGAAAATGTTCCAAGTGAGAACTATCACGATTTCATGACATGCAGCAAAGGAAAGGTTTTGAAGTGAGAACTATCACGATTTCATGACAGGTTGTGGAGAAAGCGTACGGATGAAGAAAGTGTCACGATTTCGTGACAGGATGAAGGGAAAGCGTACGGATGCAGAAAGTGTCACGATTTCATGATAGGCAGAAAAGAAAGCAGACGAAAGCAGAAGTGTCACGATTTCATGACAAAAACTAAAAGCAGGTCTTCTATAGGAGAAGTGTCATGATTTCGTGACAAAAGCAGAGAGGAAGGTTATGAAGATAGAAGTGTCACGATTTCATGATAGAAGTGAAGATGAAGTCTGCAGAGGCAGAAGTGTCACGATTTCATGACAAAAGCAGAAAGGAGGTCGATGAAGGGAGAAGTGTCGTGATATCATGACAAAAGCAAAGTTGATGTTGACAAAGACAGAAGTGTCACGATATCGTGACAAGATGACAAAGGCTGAAGTGTCACGATATCTGAAAGCCAAAAGTTATATAGCAAAGTGTAAAAAGGTTAAAGCAAAGGTGTCGTGATATCGTGACATGTTGTAGTTTTACGGGAAAAGCTACAGAACTATAGAGGCGGTTGAAGCCGACAAAGTTAAATGTGAGCCGACGAAGTTTAGGGTTTCAATCGACTAAGATTAAGGTTTTGATCTTGAGAATTTTTGTTATAAAAGGAGGGATGTTTGGAGATTTGGAGGCATCGAACTTGTGCAAGTTAAGTCCATGGTGTGCAGAGAGCGAGTCGTGTCGAATCGAGCTAAGTGCGAAGCAAGAGTGCATAGAGAGCAGAAAAGCAAAGTGTTGTGAGTTGCGAAGAGTCATGGTGAATTGTTCCAAGTGCCGCTGTGATTGCGCAGACAGTGCAAAGGTTGGAGTTCGACCAAGTGTGGCTGTGATTGCGCAGAGAGAACTTAAGGACAGATTTGTGTGAGCTTTTTTGAGAGCTCACAAGCAGATTTGAGACAAGTCTTTGTGAAGACTTGTGGACAGCCTTGGGCAAGCTTTGTGAGAGCTTGTGAGCAGGTTTTGGACAAGTCATTGAGAGGGCTTGTTGGACAGATTTGAGCAAGTTTTTGTTGAGCTTGTGGAGCAGTTTGGACAGGTTCTAGTGAGAACTTGCAAAGCAGATCTGAGACAAGTCTTGGTGAAGACTTGGGTGAAGATCAAGCAAGCTTTAGTGAAAGCTTGTGAACCAATTTTGTGAACCAGATTTGAGGACCAGTTGAGGACAGAGATTGGTGCAGATTCGAGGACATTTGGGCCAGACCGAAGGACTGTGTTTGGTGTAGATCAGAGAAAGAGGACGAGGACATTTGTGCCAGACCGAAGGACTGTGTTTGGTGTAGATCAGAGAAAGAGAATGAGGACATTTGTGCTAGACCGAAGGACTGTGTTTAGTGCAAATTCGAGGACCAACTTTGGAGGTGATAGAGTTGAGGACAGAGGTCTCCAGCCAGAGCAGGGAGGACAGGTGTCTTCTATGGATAGAGTTCCATTTGCTAAGGGCAATGGAGGCAGAGGTTTTCTAGAGGATCACCAGTCAGAGCAGAGCTAGGGGATTGGTGTCTCCTGTGGGTTGGTGCCCACGAACTCGAGATTGGGGGAAGGTATCTCCTTTGGGCCGAGGCTCATAAACATTGTAATTGGGAAGGATTCCCAAAGAACTTTGAGATAATTTTTAGAGAAAAGTTTTGTGGACGTAGCCCAACCATTCTGGGTGAACCACGTTAAAATTGGTGTCACTTTGTGGATGATTTTGTGCATTGTTTTGATATTGCTTTGGGTATATTGCTTTACTATTTTGAAGTATAAAAGAAAAAGTAAAAAGAGGTCTTATACTGTTCACCCCCCTCTCAGTATAAGCTTGTGTTCTTCAATTGGTATCAGAGCAGGTGCCTTCGAAAAGTTTAACAGCTTGAAGGAAAAGCTAGCAAAGAACACAATGGATTATTCAAGTGGCAATGCAGCACCTATTCTTGATGGATCAGATTTTGGTCTTTGGAGTGCAAGGATGAAGGTTCATCTAATGGCACTTGGGAATGAGGTTTGGGAAGTGATTGAAGATGAGTACACTATTCCTGAACATGGTCCTTATACTAAAGAAGACAGGCTCCTACATCACAGCAATTCAAAAGCAATGAATGCAATCCTGAAAGGCTTACAGAAAGCAGATCTCACCAAAGTGATTCACTACAAGACAGCTAGTGAAATGTGGAAACAGTTGAAGGTGGTTCATACAGGTGATGCAAATGTCCGAAAGGCCAAGTTGAGACACTTCAAAGGTATGTTTGAACAACTCCAGATGAATGATGATGAAAATATTAGTGACTACATGCTTCGTATGGATGAGGTTGTTAACTCCATGAAAGACTTAGGTCTTGAGCTTGCTGAAAATGATGTTTGTGATAAGATTTTAAGATCTCTTCCTAATAGATTTAGTGAAAAGATTTTTGCTATTGAGGAAGCTAAAGATTTGGATAAGTTGAAAAAGGATGAGCTCCATAGTATACTTGCAGCATTTGAGTTGAGAACTCAAGTGAAGGTTGATGTCAAGAAAGAGGCGACTTTCAAGGCTACCAAGAAATCCAAGGGTAAACAACTTCAAGAGAGTGATGAGTCTTCTAGTGATGAAGAGGCATATTAAAGCAAGAAAGGCAAGTTCTCTAGAAAGCACAAAAGCATGAAAAATATAAGATGTTTCAATTGTGGAAAGTTTGGTCATTATGCTACTGACTGTACTATTTCCAAGAATGAAAGTGATGAAGATAAACAGGATTCTAAGAGCAAGGATTCTGAAAAGCACAAGCATCATAGGAAGAACAAAGATGAGCACAACAATCAAGGAAAGAGGTATTCTCACAAGCACAAGAAGAGTTTCTACCTAGACAAAGCAAGTAAGTGTTCTAGTAGTGATAGTGAAAGTTCTTCAAGTGATGATGAAAATGAGATGTTGTTCATATCAAAAAAAGAGGAAGAACCGAAACATAGATTCATTATCATGAAATGTCTTAGATGTGGAAATTTTGGTCACCTTGAGGATGATTGTACAAATAATGATTTGGCTTCTAGTATGTATGAGGATGCTTCAGAAAACTATAAGGAAGATGCTTGTATGGTTTTTGAAAAAGGTAGCACCTCTAGTGAGAAGAAATCTGAAAAAGGCTTTGATGATTCAGAAAGCAAACAAATAAAGGATCTTGAAAGTGAACTTATTAATGCTCTTAGTGCTTTGAAAAAGGAAAGAAAGAAGAATGCTAGACTCAAGGATAAGTTAGATGAATGTTATATGGAGAGAGATGATCTTATAGAAAATCTTGATTTCTCTATAGCTAAGACACAAGAACTCAAGGATGAGTTAGAGTCTAAGGTTCTTGAGTATAGTGAGTTAGAACAGAAAATGGCTTCTTTGAAAGAGGAAACTAAAGAGTACAAGGATAAGCTTTACAGGTTTCAAGATAGCTCCAAAAAGGTTAAGTCACTCATCAAAGGTCAAAGAAAGACAACAGATAAAACAGGCCTTGGTTTTGTTAAGCCGCACAAGGAACAGGTTGGGGAATCTAGTAAGAGATTCCAAAAAGAAGAGAGTTCTGATGAGGAGAGTATTTCAGAGAAAGAGTCCATGAGTGATAGATGCGCAGAAATAGAAAACAGAGTTCAGAATGAGAAGAAGAAGTTTTTGGGACCCAAGAGGTCAAATAGAAGAAAATTTCAAGGCAGATGTTTTGCGTGTCACAGGTTTGGTCACACGGCTTCACATTGCATGGCTCAAATGAAGAAGGTAAACAACAATTTCAGAAGTGCTAGTTTCTTTCAAGGGTATTGTTACTCTTGTCAATAGTTTGGGCACAAGGCAGTTTATTGCAAGACAAATAACAGGAACAGGTTTGGTCAGAACTGGTGGATTCAAAGAATAGGTATGCCTAAAAGAAATAACATTGTTACTTGTTATAAGTGCAACAATGAAGGTCACACAACTAGACAGTGTAGAGCTGAACTTCCAAGGTACAAGAACAGGAACAGTGGTATGAACAGGTCCAAGGATCAAGGCATGGACAAGAACAGGGATGAGAACAAGAACAAGAACAATGACAAGAACAGGAATATGGACAAAGAGTTCAAGAGAAGGCCCGGCAAGGAAGTTATAGACGCTGATGATGATCAGTGCCTAATGGGAGTTTTACTCCCACCCCAGAATTAATCACCTCATCAGGAGGTGGGGGAGGGACTAAGCTAAGAGGCTCATTCTTAGTCTCGAGCCCCAAAGGTGACCCTTTGCCATTGATGACAAAGGGGGAGAGATATGAGTAAGGGGGAGAGCTTCTAGTGAAGAGGAAAGCTTCAAGTCAGGGGGAGCAAAACTTCAAAGGAAGATTCTCAGTTGTTAGCACAGTTGGTTTCAGTTTTGGCTCTTGAGAAGTGTTTTTCGTAAAGGTTTGCCATCAATGACAAAGGGGGAGATTGTTGGCAATTTTGGGTACCTTGGGTACATTGCCTTTGCTCAAGTGTAGAAGTTGTCATTGATGTCAAGAAGCTTTTGAAGGAATTTGATTTGATGTCAAATAATTTGTTTTGTTGAAGGTTACGACATGACAAGTTCGAAGGGTATTCAGAGTATGGACAGTGAGTTTCCAAGAAGACCATAGTGGCCCATTTGCAAAAGATCAAAGAAAAAGACAAGTAAGAAAAGTGTCGCGATATCGCGACATATACAGCAGGCAAGAAAAATAGTCACGATTTCGCAACATGTTAGAGGAGAGAGAAAGTGCTGGAAAAACTGTCACGATTTCGCGACATGTTAGAGGAGAGAGAAAGAGCTGGAAAAACTGTCATGATTTCACGACATGTTAGAAGAGAGAGAAGAAGCAGGAAAACTGTCACGATTTCGTGACATGTTGGAAGAGAGAGAAGAAGCAGGAAAAACTATCACGATTTCGTGACATGTTGGTAGAGAAAAAGGCAAGTGGAAAAACTGTCGCGATTTCATGACATGTTGGCAGAGAAGGAGAGCAAGGTGGAAAGTGTCACGATTTCGCGACATGTCGCATTTTCGTGACTTGAAAAGAGCAGGAAGGCAGAGAAGGAAAAGTGTCACGATTTCATGACATATTGCAAGGTAGGTTGTACGGACGAAAAAGTGTCACATTAAAAAAAAGTGTCACGATTTCATGACATAATGCAGAAGAGAGAGTCCGCAGTATGAACTGTCACGATTTCATGACAAGTTCGAAGAGAGAGAAAGTAACTCGAAAAGTGTCATGATTTCATGACATGCTGTAAGTTCGAAGTGAGAACCGTCATGATTTCGTGACATGCTGCAAATGAAAATGTTCCAAGTGAGAACTATCACGATTTCATGACATGCAGCAAAGGAAAGGTTTTGAAGTGAGAACTGTCATGATTTCGTGACAGGTTGTGGAGAAAGCGTACGGATGAAGAAAGTGTCATGATTTTATGACAAGATGAAGGGAAAGCGTACGGATGCAGAAAGTGTCATGATTTCACGACAGGCAGAAAAGAAAGCAGACGAAAGCAGAAGTGTCATGATTTCATGACAAAACTGAAAGAGGTCTTCTATAGGAGAAGTGTCACGATTTTGTGACAAAAGCAGAGAGGAAGGTTATGAAGAAGAAGTGTCATGATTTCATGATAGAAGTGAAGATGAAGTCTGTAGAGGTAGAAGTGTCACGATTTCATGACAGAAATAAAAAGGAGGTCGATGAAGGGAGAAGTGTCACGATATCATGACAAAAGCAAAGTTGATGCTGACAAAGACAAAAAAGAAAAAAGTGTCATGATATCATGACAAAAACAAAAAAGTGTCACGATATCAAAAAAGCTAAGAAAGTGAAAGGTGTCGCGATATCGCGACATGTTGTAGTTTCGCAAGAAAAGCTACAGAACCACAGAGGCGGTTGAAGTCGACAAAGTTAAATGTGAGCCGACGAAGTTTAGGGTTACAACCGACTAAGATTAAGGTTTTGATCTTGAGAATTTTTGTTATAAAAGGAGGGATGTTTGGAGATTGGAGGAATCGAACTTGTGCAAGTTAAGTCCACGGTGCATAGAGAGCGAGTCATGTCGAATCGAGCTAAGTGCGAAGCAAGAGCGCACAGAGAGCAGAAAAGCAAAGTGTTGTGAGTTGCGAAGAGTCATGGTGAATTGTTCCAAGTGCCGCTATGATTGCGCAGATAGTGCAAAGGTTGGAGTTCGACCAAGTGCGGCTGTGATTGCACAGAGAGAACTTAAGGACAGATTTGTGTGAGCTTTTCTGAGAGCTCACAAGCAGATTTGAGACAAGTCTTTGTGAAGACTTGTGGACAGTATTGGGCAAGCTTTGTGAGAGCTTGTGAGCAAGTTTTGGACAAGTCATTGAGAGGGCTTGTTGGACAGATTTGAGCAAGCTTTTGTTGAGCTTGTGGAGCAGTTTGGGCAGGTTCTAGTGAGAACTTGCAAAGCAGATCTGAGACAAGTCTTGGTGAAGACTTGGGTGAAGACTTGGGTGAAGATCAAGCAAGCTTTAGTGAAAGCTTGTGAACCACTTTTGTGAACCAGATTTGAGGACCAGTTGAGGACAGATATTGGTGCAGATTCGAGGACATTTGGGCCAGACCAAGGACTTGTGCGAGAGAAAGAGACGAGGACATTTGGGCCGGATCGAAGGACTATGTTTGGTGCAGATCGAGAGAAAGAGAACGAGGACATTTGTGCTAGACCGAAGGACTGTGTTTAGTGCAAATTCGAGGACCAGCTTTGGAGGTGATAGAGTTGAGAACAGAGGTCTCCAACCAGAGTAGGGAGGACAGGTGTCTTCTATGGATAGAGTTCCATTTGCTAAGGGCAACAGAGGCGAGAGGTTTTCTAGAGGATCACCAGTCAGAGCAGAGCTAGGGGATTGGTGTCTCCTGTGGGTTGGTGCCCACGAACTCGAGATTGGGGGAAGGTATCTCCTTTGGGCCGAGGCTCATAAACATTGTAATTGGGAAGGTTTCCCAAAGAACTTTGAGATAATTTTTAGAGAAAAGTTTTGTGGACGTAGCCCAGCCATTCTGGGTGAACCACGTTAAAATTGGTGTCACTTTGTGGATGATTTTGTGCATTGTTTTGATATTGCTTTGGGTATATTGCTTTACTTTTTTGAAGTATAAAAGGAAAAAGTAAAAAGAGGTCTTATACTATTCACCCCCCCTTTCAGTATAAGCTTGTGTTCTTTAGTTTTAGTGATGATGATTTTGAATATGCACTTGATAGACCAGATGAAAATCTTCTAATGGTATTAGAAGATGAAGTGAGTGATCCTATAGAAGACAAGCCAAAAGAAAGAAATGATATGAACAAAGGTAAACAAATAGAGGATTATTCAGTAGAGAATGGCTATGATCTCAAGGGAGAACTTATCTATACCCTTGACACAATAAACAAGGTAAGAAAGCAACACTCTAAGCTTGAAAGTTAGTTTCAAGAATGTGATGAAGAAAGATTATTGCTCATAGAGTATTTAGAAAAGTAAAAGGCTAAGGCAAACAAGTTCAAGGATAAGTTAGAAGCAAAGATATTGGAATGTGAAAAGTTAATACAAGAAGTGGCCCTACTAAAGGAAGATTTAGAGGATTCCAAGAATAAACTATACAAGTATGTAAATAGTGCAAAAAGTGTGGATAAAATAGTCAAGATACAAAGAAGAGCAACAAACAAGACAAACCTTGGTTCTAAATAGGTTCAAAAGAAATGGGAAGAAGAGTCTACTTTAAGTCTCGAAGAAGAAGGAACTTCAGAAGAAGATACTTTAGAAGAAGGCAGTGTAAGTGGGAGTGAGGCATCAGAGGATGAGTTGGACATCAAAGAGTTCAACAAAGATAGGAACAATGCACAAAGAAGATACAGATGGAACAACAATCAGAACAGGAGACCAATGAGGTCAAGAAAAGGAAGCTTCAATAAAAGATGTTTTTCATGTCACAGGTTTGGGCACATGGCTTCATAGTGTAGGACACATAAAATACAAGAATATGGAAAAGGACAACTTTTCCAAGGGTATTGCTACTCATGTAATGTGTTTGGTCACAAGGCAATGAATTGCAAGATTTATGACAGAAGAAGATATGGCTTTACTAGGAGAAACCCTAAGACAGTTGCACCTCCAAGGAATAATAACATTAAGCGTTATAAGTGCAATAATGATGGTCACATAACAAGATGGTGTAGAGAAAATATTCTAAAAATAGGCATGAACAGGAACAAGAATATGAATAGGTACAAGAATATGAATAGGAACAGAGGCCAAAACAAGAATAGGAACAAGGATGAGAACATGAACATGAATAGGAACAAGGACGAGAATAGGAACATGAGTAGGAACATGGATGAGAACAAGAACAAAAACAGGAACAAAAGTGATGACAGGAACATGGATGATGACTTGGAAATAAATAGTCAAAGGATTCAGAAAACTCAGAAAAGAAGAGAGAAAGATAAAGGTAAAGAATAGTGCTTTCAAGGAGTAGAAATACTCCCACCCTAGAATTAACCACCTCATGTGGAGGTGGGGGAGGGGCTAAGCTAAGAGGCTTATTCTTAAACCCGTGACCCAAAGGTGACCCTTTGCCATTGATGTCAAATGGGGAGAGATTTGTGTATATTGGGGAAGAGATTTGATATAGAGAGAGATTTGATATTTGAGAGAGCATTGAGCCAGCGGGAGCAAAGTCCCAGGGGAAGCAAAAAGAAGGTCAGGTTTCAGGAAAAGGATATGGATTACCATCAATGAAAAATGGGGAGATTGTTGGACATTTTGATTCCTCTAAGTCAAAGTTGTCATTGATGTCATCTGATAGAGTTATCACTCATATCAAGGAATTCGACAAGAAATAAAGTCATCCAAGGTTGTCACTATCATCCAAGAAAAAGCTTCAACAGTGCAAAAGTGAAAGGAAAAAGGCTCCATAATATTTTAATATTATTGGAAGCACAGGTCAAGCGATTGGTTCATAAAATCTCAAGACGGGTTATTGCCAAGGTTAAAAAGGAGGTTTAACAATTATTTATAAATTATTTAAATTCACAAGGAATTTAAATTTTATAAATAATATTTGTTACACCAAGGTTGTGCATTAAGACAAGGCTCCAAGGTTTAATTAAACTAAAACCTAAGGTTGGTCTAATTTAATTTATAATATTAAAATTAAAATTAAAATTAAAATTTAAATATATTATAAATTAATCAACCAAGCCGACGTCGAACTAAATATATGCACCGACGTGATTGTATGGAAGACAAAAGAATTATATATAATGCCCTAAAAGGCATTAATAAATCTTATCCTTGCTAATTCATTTGGAGTGCATGCAAATTAAGGCTCGTATTTTAAAAGACTACGAATTGCGAAAGTGTTTAAGCAGGGAGCGTTTGACTTGTGGAGCACATAGGCCAGCTTGGCCTAGCGGTGCATTGGCTTGGTGAGACATAAGAGGTCCCATGTTCGATTTGCTTGGAGGTTGCTTGCAAGGTCAAAGCGCTTGAAGTGCGTTTTGATTATTTTGAAAGGCATAATTTTCGTGAGGTCGATGCAGTTTGTGCCTTCTTAGGCATGTGTGGGCGCATGGCCCAATGACAGTTTGGCTGTGATCAAGGCATTGGGAAGGAATACAGAGGGGGATCGAATCCCTCTGAGAGGCAAGGCAAGTTAGTTTTTATATTTTAATTTTTATTAAATAGCCTTAAGGGAGAAATAAGGGTTATGCTATGCCCTATAAAATTGAGAGATTTTTGATGGTTTTATTTTTGGAAGGGTAGCATATTATATATCGTTGGAAAGAATTTTTCAAGGGCTATTTGATTAACTTGCTTAGAAGGAGAAATAAGGGGTGTGTAAAGAGATATTTCTATTTTTGTAAAAGAGTTCAAAAGTGAGTTTGATTTATTCTTTTTCAAAGGGGATTATTTCTTTCATGAGAGGATATGGTGAATTTTATTGAGTAAGAGTAATAAGGTGTTATTGGGATATTATTTTTATTGTTGTGATATTACTCAAGTCCTCTAACCTCTTTGTGATTGAAAAGGAAATATTTGAAAGTGTGTTGAGTTTGATAGATTTTGTGGACAACTCCTTGGCATCAAAAAAGTATGGGCAATATTCTCCATTGACTTGATTGGGTGATTGATTTATGAAAATATCATTGGAGAGAAAAGGATTGATTATGGTTTCCTTTTTGAAAGTGGTTGGTTTAATGCTTCATGTTTTTTTGGATTGAGAGTTGCGATCAAACTTTGTTTTATAAGCATTGTTGTTGAAGCCAATTCGTTGTGCAAAGAACTTGAACTTGAGTTAGAAAAGAATATGAGTATCATTGTTATGTGAGATTTGTGGTTGAGAATTGTTGGAAACATTTTGAGTTGGTTGATACATGATTGGACTAGGGTTTGTGAGAAAGGGTTGTTCCTTGAGGTGATTGGTTGAGTAGAGTTGATTAAGCCTAGTCAAGTGGATGCATGTGGTTGTTCAAGTTCCATGAAACAAACTATTCTATAATCTGATTTGAGTTGAGATTGAGATTTGAGTATAGAACATATTGAGTCTCTAAAAATTCTATTTATGCTTCTATGATATTGATTTGAGTTGATATTGAGCTTTGAGAATAGAACATATTGAGTCTCTAACAATTATCTTTATGCTTCTATGAGATTGATTTGAGTTGAGATTGAGATTTGAGAATAGAACATATTGAGTCTCTAACAATTCTCTTTATGCTTCTATGAGATTGAGTTGAGAAAGTGATTAAGCATTGAGTGTAGAACATATTGAGTCTCTAACAATTCTCTTTATGATTCTATGAGATTGAACAAGTTTTGTGTGGACTTGTTAAGCTGATTTGAGGTAAGTCTTTGAGAAGGCTTGTGGACTGGTTTTGTGTAAGCTTTGTGGAAGATTGCAATGCAGATTTGAGCAAAGTCCTAGAGAAAACTTGTTGAGAAGATTTAGACAAGTTTTGAGTGAGCTTTTTGAGCATATTTGGACAAGTTATGAATGAGATTGTTGAGAATATTTGGACAGTTTTTGAGTGGACCTATTGAGCATATTTGAGAAGGTTCTGAGTGGACTTGTTGATCAGATTTGAGAAGGTTTTGAGTGGACCTATTGAGCAGATTTGGAAAGGTTTTGAGTGGACATATTGAGAATATTTGAGCAGGTTATGAGTGGAAATGTTGAGCATATTTGAGTAGGTTTTGAGTGGACCTATTGATCATATTTGATAAGGTTATGAGTGAACCTATTGATAGAGCTTTAGAGGTGATAGAGTATAGAGGATAGAGTCTCAGTGGATAGATATCCAACAACCAGGACAATTGAAGACAAATATTTTGAGTGAGGAGTCTTCAAGTGGAGAGATATCCACCAGTCAGTGCAATAGAGAGATAAAGTCTTCTAGAAGATCACTAGCCAGAGCTTAAGGGGAAAGAGTTCTCTTGTGGAAGAGATCCATGAACTTGAGATTTTTTAGGGGATCAACATCTCCTTTGGAAAAAGGTCCATAAACATTGTAATCGGGAAGGATTCTAAAAGGATTATTTAAGAAATATTTAGAAGAAATATTTTATCTGTGGAGGTAGCCCACATTGGGTGAACCACGTTAAAATCTGTGTCTCTATTTTGTATGGTGTTTTACGCATTGCTTTGATATTGCTATCTATACACTACATAATATTGAATTGAAAAGAAAAGTAAAAAGTGGATTTATACTATTCACCCTCCCCTCTCAGTATAAGCTTGTGTTCTTCATTGGAAATATATTTTTGAGCCTAATCCAATGGTAGAGGTTTTGAGAGAAATGGAAAATATTTAATGATGGAAAAATTAGACCAAATATGACCTTACTTTTCTAAGAGGAAAACTAAGGATCTAAGAAAAATAACTCATCTTAATGGGTCTATTTTTCATGTCTACATTTACATGTAGATTCACTTCTCATATAAATTGACATGCTATAGCTAAAAACCTACACCATTTTACATAAAATTTCTATATTCTTGATATTAATTTTCTAGATTTTTTCAAATTTCTATGTGAATACAATATTTCAAAATTCAACATATTTTCTTATATTTTCCTACAAAGACATTCACAATACCAAAAATTCACATCTACTATCTATGCATTGCATCTTAGTAGAGTAATATTTCCAAAACATCGCACTATCATAGTTTGCTTTACCATATCTAGATTGCTAGTTTCCTTCCTGAAGCATAAGTGCAACCACAAAAATTATAATAAATATTTTATATGAAAATACATTAATGTTATAAAATAAATCAAATATTACCATAAAAAATATTAAAGTAACTCTTAATCATTATTTTATTTAGGTAGTCAATATTTTCTTGTCAACTTTAGCTAAACTTACTACTTCCTCTAACAATGGAAAAGAGAATTTAACTTCATGATCCTCAATTAAAATCCCTCTATTGGCTAGCCTATTTGCACATTTGTTTCCTTCCATTAACGTATGTGTAAACCCAATTTTTTCAAACTCTTTATCATGATCTTGAATTTCCACAATTATCTCTTATATGTTCCATGGAGCCTTTGCTTTCCTCAAAATTTTATTTATTACTATGAGTGAATCACCTTCCATTCGTACTTTATTCTATTTCATTTATTTTCATATTTTTAACCCTTTTAAATCCACCCAAGATTCAACTTCATTACTTGTCTTATATCCACTATTGGAAGTGTAAGGAGACAAAATATCTCCTTTATTATTTCTAATTATTCCTCCTCCTCCCACTGGTCTTAGATCTCCTTTAGATGCTCCATAAAAATTAAATTTGACCAACTCCACATATGGTGTTTTCCACTTTATATTCTTTGCCTTATTTTTTTTCTCCTATATCCAACATCACAATTCTATTTAATGACCTGACACCATCTATAAAAGCTCTTTGCTTACATATTAGGGATTATGTGAGTTGATAGGGTTGGATTAGACTCCTATATGGCTAAAACAATCTTCCTTTGTATTACCTCTAAATTGCTTTCCTTTCCTTTACATATTTATCTATTCCTTTCTAGCTATATAGTACAAAGTACTGTATCTTTTAATATATCTCAAATTATCTTTAAAGCCTCACTTTTAAAAGTGCTTTGCCATTGCTTTAATAATTCTTCCATTCATCACCATGTATTTACCAAACATACTAATAATCCCTTGCTATAGTTTCCATACTATTGAACAATGTCCCAAGATATGGTCTATACTCTCCTCATTTTTACAAAGAACACATTGTGAGGGGCCATGAAAACTCCTTTTCATAAGTTTATCCTAGGATAAAATTCTTCTATGACCTACTAGTCAAATAGAAATTTTGACTTTAGGAATGCTTGGGATATCTCAAATATCTCTCCATATTCTTGTGATATTCCTATTTTCTTGGTGCTTTACATTATATCCACTTCTTGTTGTGAATTATCCTAAGCTATTCAACTCCTAAATCAGTTTATCCCTGGCTCAACTGCCTCCTAGCATCAATGACTTGTATACTTGAAAAACATCTTATTTCCATTTGTATCTTCCTTCTCAATCCTTGTACAAAATGTTTGAAACCCCATCACCATATTTTTCTTGAAGTCATCTCATCCAAGGTTTTAAAATTGAATATAGATTGAGTGGTTTTTTATCACACTAAGTATCCATCCAAATATTTTTTTCTCCAAATCCTTACCCACTTTAAACCTTTAATCACTAGATTAATTAAATTTTTACAATTGTTCAAAGTATAGAACCAATTGGTAGAGAGAATGCAATAAAAATTAAGCTTGGGTCATTAGGCTCAACATGCTTACTTAGAAGAATTCTTGCCCATTGTCTTTGAATCTATTTTGATAATATCTAGATTACTTTTCCCCTAAGAGTTAAGTTTGCATATTTAAGAACTCTTAAATCGAGACCCTCCTAGTTTTATCATCACACATCTTGCTCCATTTCACAAAAGGAAATGTTCTTTTATTATAGAATCCTAACCACAAAAATGATCACATAATATAGATTAATTTTTTTTATTGATTTTGGTATAATATACAATGGAATATAATAAATTGGAATGGCTTGTAATATTGATTTCATTAGCTGCACTCTTTCTGTTAACGATAACCATCTACCTTTCCATACCGATAATTTTTTTTGAACTTTACTTATAACTAGATTCCATAATTCTATCCTCATTCTCCCCTCAAATAAGGGCATCCCTAGATAAATTATTGGTAAATTTACCTCCTCCATTTGAAGTAACTTGTATATCCTTGCTTTTATATTAGCTAGAGTGTTTAGGAAGTAAATTTTGGATTTTGTCCTATTAAATTTTTTCCCAAATGCTATTTCATATTCCTTTAATAAGTTATTCAAAGCTCTAGCATCGTCAATCCTTGCCCTCCCAAAAGGGTTGTATGATCTACATTCTATTGATGGGTGATTTTTTTGATGTTACTACTTGCCTTAAGTCCATTTATAAGCCCATATTTGTTAGCCTTCTTCAAGTTTCTATCGAAATACTCTCCGATAATAATGAACAAATATGATGATAAAGGATTTCCCTATCTAATATATCTCTTGGCTTTAAAGTATTATGTTACTAACTCATTGAATAACATTGAAAAAATATATATATATATATATATATATATATATATATATATATATATATATATATATATATATATATATATATATATTTAAGCGAAAAATCCCTTACGGGGCTGCCTTGGTTTGAGAGACCACAAACAGGGGGTTCTACACCATCAAAGTCACCCGGGAGTTGCACCCGACCCTGCCCGCACCAACATTATCAATTGGATTTTGGATATCCAATTCAGATTTTTGGTAGGGTGGAGATTTGGACCTGGGACCTCCCTTGGAGGATTGCCATCTCCTCTCCAACTCACCTACAACACCTGGGTGAATAACATTGAATATGAAAATGTAGAGAAAAGCTTTAATCCATCTAACCCATTTCTTCCTAATACCAAATATTTCTAATATTGGAAAAAGAAAATCCCATTAACCCGTATTATAGGATTTACTCATCAAATTCATTGCTTTCTCTTTTCTTGATGCTGCTTAATGTAAAACTTCATGAGCTACTATGATCCCATCTAGAATCTGTCTATCTTTCACAAATATTCCTTGCTATTTTGAAATAATATTTTCTAATAATGGTCTTAACTGATTTAACATCACTTTGGAGATAATCTTATATGCCATATTACATAGGCTTATGGGTTAAAATGAATCAAATATGCATCCTTATTTTTTGGTATTGGGGTAAGATATGTTGCATTTATTTTATAAGGTATGTATTATTTTACCCTAGACTATTCCACTACCACCAATATAGAATCCTTCACTATATCATAATTATGTTGATAGAATGTTGTAGAAAGCCGATCCAGACCTGGAAATTTATCCTTATTAAAATAGAAAATAGCTAAAATTCCCTAGTAATAGGTTCCATAAGTTTCCTATTGTCTTTATTTGTTATAACTGAAGGTCCTTCTTGTAGAAGTTTATCATTAAGAACATTAGACTCCTATGATCCTATAATATTATGATAAGAAGATCTTGCCTCCTTTATAATTCACTCTATTTTTTAATCCAAAAATTTTATATTGATTTAATTCTACTAATTTTAGATTATGATCTCTATAATATAGCCATCCTATGAAAAAACTTTGTATTTTTATCTCCTTTTAAATAAATCTATCTCAATTTTAATCTCCATACTTTCTCTTCCTTATTCAAAATAGTATGATATTCACAAAGCAACTCCCTTTCCTCTGAGTTTTGATTACTGTGATCACCTTTTTGGAATTTTGAAAGTTTGTATTTTAGTTTTTTCTTCTCAAAAATATTTTCAAAAGGTTCTTGTTCCATTATTTTAATCTAGATGTCATCGATTTAATTTATTTTAGAAGTGTATATAGCCCATTGTTTCTTGAAGAATTCCACACTTGTGTTATCATATGAAAAAATTGAGGATGGTTTTCCCACATATGCTCGTATTTAAAATGTAATATTTTTTATAATTCACTTACCACCAATTTAGCTCTTATTGGCCAATGATCTAAACCAATCCTTTTCAAGATATTAATTTTAGCACAAATCCCTTCATCTAGTCAATGGTATGAGAGTATACATATGTCTAATTTATTTGTTATTAAGGTTTGGCCTCTCTTTTTGTTGGTCCATGTATAGTTGTCCTCTTCAAATTCAACCTCCCATAGATTATTGTTTTGAATAAAGGCTAAGAAATCTCTCATACTTTGGGCTAATATCCTAATTCCTCCAAAAAATCTATCTATCTTGGTTATGGCATTAAATTATTCTATGATAATGAATTAGATTTCTTGTTTTTAATTCTCATTAAGGCTTCAATACGACTCCAAAATTATAATATACCTAAGTTGTAGGTCCATAAATATTGATAAGGATGAAATAAATATTTGCAAAGCCGCATATGACTAAAGAGGTTATCCAATGCCTAGTTTTAAGAATGGTTACACAAGAGGTTTCAGTAGGATTTCAACAAGTTAGAATTCCCTTTATTGCTTCAAAATTCATAGCATCCCATTGAAATCTTTTTTTATATTTTATTTACATGGTGGAATCGGTAGCCGCCACGAATCTGGGCAGGCTATCCAGCTTTTATGGCCGCCACAGTATTCTGCGCTGTCCACCCTGGAAGCCACCACATAGATCTTCGCACAGTCCTCCCCTATAACCACCATGCCACAATAATTTTAAACCTTTTACGCCGCTGAAAGCACCAAGAAAGGGACAAATCCCATTGAAATCTTACCCAAATTATTTTCATAGTTTTTGAAATTTCTTTTGTCATTTTAGTTTCCTAGATACAAATAATATGAAGCTTATGACTTAAACAAAGGTTCCTGATACACCTCTAATTTGAGGAGATATTAGCACCCCTTATATTCTATGAGATGATAATATTGTCTCATTAGGGGTTAATGGCCTTGCTTGCAAATTACCAATATCATTTTGTTGTTTGGTAAAGAGAAGTTCAACCAACTTAGTTTGTGTTCGTTTCTCTATGTTTGATCTTGCTTTCCTAGATCTCATTTCATAATTTGATGATTTTACTCTTTTTGCCTTGCTTGTATGAGGAGTAGGTATTATTATTCTATTCCTAAATATTATTTCACAACATTATTTTTCATCAAATTTATCCTCTCTTTGCTCTACAAAAAAAGCTTTTAACTTGCCCAACTTATTTTTTGGTATTTCCTTATTAATGGTAGAGGCATTAATATCTAACATTACATTGGGTATTTTTAATGATACATGGTACTTCAAGAGTATTTAAAATATTATGAGATAAATTCCTTAGGTTCATGGAGAATATCGTCCCTAAATTAGGATCATACTGAATAGACGATTCCTTGTTAATATGTTGAACCTTTGTACTATGTCCTCTAAGCTTTGATCTACTTTTTCTTTAGAGGCTAAAGCCTCAAAAGAGTTGGTATTTATTATGATATCATTACTTACTATTATCCACTACTTATTTGCTTTTATTTGTATAGATCCATATTTTGGAAGCTGAAAACCATATTCATTCATATCCATTTGTAAGTTTTTCTTGTAGTTTTCTACGTATGATTTTGCTAGGCTATTCTTAGAGCATGATATCTCAATATGCCCAACCTTATGACATATTCTACATCTAAAAGATATGTTTTCATAATCTATAGTTTGGGTCCACATCTTATCCCCATACTTAAGAATCATTGATTCTCGTAAAGCTTTACATATAACAATCATGGCCAATATCTGAGCATAAATAGCCAAGAATCCATCTTTTGTAGTTTATGAAATTTCAAAGAATTCTCCTACAGTTTTGCCTATTATATTTAAGGTATCCATTTTATAAAATATAATGGGCAACCCATACATCCTAACTTAGACTAGTACTAGGGATAGATTTACATTTTTAGGTGAAAAGCCTTTATACCAACGGATAAGGAAGAGTTATGCTCTTCCCATAAACCAAGGACCCCCTTTTAGGATTATATCTCTTTATTCCTTAGAAAAAAAATGAATAGGAATAAACGTTTTAAAATAAATGATAGACTCACTTCTAGAGACTTCCAACTCCTATCAATATATTTTCTTAAGGTTGAAGCTCCTAGCCAATACCCATTAAATTTACAAAAAAACACCCTATCTTAAAGCAATGAGGATCGAACCTCTGTGATACGCTCACTAACCTATACTACTAGATATAATTGTAAGGATTTATCTATAGATTGATCCGTGGGAAGGAAACTAAAACATAAAATATACTAAAATTTACTAGAATCTCCAATAACAAATTTAATATTTGATTAAAAATTTCTAATAGTTTGCATGCAAAATTTAAGAAAAAAGAAGGGAAAAAGAAACTTAGCTAAAAACATCTATGCCTAGAGATAATATGTAGCCTCATTAAAGCCCTAGCACTCCATTACTCCTTCCATCGTCCAAACCCTAGTTGATAGATATTTGCAATTTCATTTTTTGCAAATTGAAAATCATCACTGCCCTTATTCTGGATGGATGAATTCATAGGGTTGTATCTCCCTCAATATTGCTTGGATTCCTTCATGTGACCACTCATTTTAAATCTATTAAAATTCTACATAAATTAGTCCTACAATATGCTAAATCATATAATCCTTCATGAATATGACTCCTAAAAGATGAAACGTTACAAAAAATGTCCTAATCCTTTGTGAATATTGATTGATAGTGGATTGAGATTACTTAGTATTAAATTACTAATAAAATTAGATAAGGATAAATTTACAACTAACTTAATCATTTTTCATTAATATTTTTATCACATTTTTTTGATATATTTTTTTGAATTTACATGATAGAATTGGTAGCCGCCACAAATTCGAGTAGGCTGTCCGATTTTTACGGCCGCTATAGTATTCAACGCTATCCACCTTGGAAGTCACTACATAGTTCTTCGTGCAGTCTGCACCTATAAACACCATGCCACAATCATTTTAAACATTTTACACTATTGAAAGCACCAAGAAAGGGACAAGCATTCAGTTCGACGAGGCTCGAGATTTGAACCTTGGACCTCCGCCCCCTTTATGGGGTTTGGTCGAACCAATTGGTCTAGACATCGGACCTCCATTTTCAATGAGTTTACACATGTTTTAATGAGGGGTCATGGTCCCTCATGCTGAGTGGGGTTTGAATCTTGGACCTCTCAAAGAGAAGCCAAAGCCCTTACTACTGCAGTAAGATTACAGCTCAATTTGTTGATAATTTTTGTTTTTTTGTTATTATATTTTTATTATTTTACAATTCATGCAAGTAGAAATTACATCGTATATAGTTTTATAAATTAAACACCATGATTGGATATTATGTACTTTTGGTTGTATGATAAATGACTAACTTCAACGTTACATTGGTTTCAAAGAATACATGCGGGCATAAAGTATATGACCTACAAATTCAACAAAATTGTTATAAGCTCTATTCTTATATGATTGGGTTTCAATATTTTTACAACTTAGCTTTGAAAAAATTTGTCTAATTACAAAAATTATTCATGGAACTTATATAATTTTGATTAAAAAAGTGGATAGATAGATTGATGGATGTCATTAATGTTATGCATGGGTAGCTGGTTAGATGGAAATAGACAAGTTAGACAATCTTAACGTTTGTCATCATAAGTTGTAAATTTTTATATATATTCAAGATATCTATCTTCTACATCTCTTCACATTTATTTTGAATTTGGACTAAGAATACCTTCAATAAATATCAAATTCTTTTCCAAAATAAATTCATTTATACGCATTCCTTTTATTTCTATTTCTTCCATAAGAAAGGTCAATAATAATAGAATATAATGTCTCATTTTGTAAGTCTCTTTGTCACTATAGTTAGGATATGTTCATGCTATTGGATATTAAACTATAAATTTTTTTTCTCTTTATTTAGCTTTATGATATCTTAATTAGATAGTTGCTAAGTTTTCCCTAACAACTCTTGTACATTACCCTTCTCCTTTTGAATCTCAAATTATCCATTTTTTTCCAATGAGTTTACATAAATTTTTATGAGGGGTCTCGGTCCCCTCATACTGAGTGGGGTTTGAAACTTGTATCTCTCAAAGAGAGGCCAAATCCCTTACCACTACATAAGCTTACAACTAAGCTCAAATTATCCATTATTATTAGGTGTCCTATACATTCCATAAGATCAAGAAAATCATGTAGGAATATATTTAATGTCAATTTAAAACTCAAATCCATCAAATAATTTTGAATTACTTTTAATTCAATCTTTACTTGAACCCTTATGAAAATAGACATTGGTAAAACCTTAGTTTTTACATCAAATATACAATTTTATCCTCAAATAATGAACTTCAATTCTAAAGTGAAATCATTCCATCAAATAGATTGACACATACATTTAATGAGAAAAAAATCCTCTAGTATATAAAACACAACAACGTAAAATATAAGGTTATATGTTTGCACATACAACTTAAACAACAAGAGTGTGACATAAAAATTTCTAATATAGAGATGCAAAATAATTATCATTATTTGCAATGCCTTTATAGTCATTTACCTACTCTTCTTCCTTGAGAAATATCTTTATTATTATAATTTATTAAAATTCTTTTTACAAAATGAGACTCTTCAACTTTGTTAGTTTTTATTGGTCAAATATCTGCCTAATTAACAAAACTATGTTTGTGTGCCCTAGACATGGCCAAAATTGAAAGACCAGAGGAAAGGAATGCCCTCCGTGTCAATATCCAGAGAGGGTTGGCTCCCTTACTAACTCCTACACTGGTTTAAGACTAGAGTTATGGGAAAGAAATTGGAAATAACAAAAATAAAGGGAAATATGGCCATAGGCCGGAGTGTAGGATTTGGGGTAGACTAGCAATGGGAATTCCACCCAAGCATTAAAACAACATATAAGAAGAGAAGGCAATAGCATTAACTTATGACCTTACAGTAACAACCTCCAGGATTGCACTCCAGAACTCACTCCCTCACCAACAATATCCAAATTCAGATGCAAAATTTAAATTTAACAGTAGATGATGAACATGAGTATAAAATAGAAATGCATGGAATAGAAGGAAATCACACACAAGATCACTTGCAAATTTAGAAGCCCTGAATCTTCTAGTAATGCAGAGAACATGAGAATTTTTCTCGTAGAATATCTAACCTCCCTTTTACAATGAACACTGAGTAGTATTTATAGAGGATTTTGCCTCTTTCATTAAATGCACATGGATATGGAATGTTTATCAGAGACCAATATGAGAAAATTATTCCTTCGAAATATTGAAAATACATCCTCTTAAATAGTGATCTAACTTATAAGGAAATTCCTTCACAAAATCTGCATTTTTGGATTTGGTGCACAGAAAATTATGAGGCTAGTTTGTTGATCAGAGACGTTCGCCATCTTAAAAACGCGCTCTTATTTTGGAAATCATGAAAATCATATTGCATTTTCAATACGACTGCCTTCCTTGCTCGAGATCCACAATTTGAGTCACTCCTTGCCTCCATTATTTAATGCTTTTCATTAACCTGCTCTAGGCACCTTTAGAAAACTCATGCATTAGTGGAGAATGCACCTTTGATGGATTATATCCCTTCTTTGACCATGACGACAATCATTCCTCTTATCCCAGGTGAAAATATCTTAACTGCATCATTTTATTTTTAAAATTACGTTCGCTTGAAATAAGGGTGACAGAGGCCGTCGCATTCCTTTTCGGGTGAATGCGACGTTGACTTTTCAACATCGCTTCGACCCTTAGCACATTTGTCTGACTTTTATTTCCATAATGTGTTCGCCTGAAATTATTTTTGATAGCACATTCATGCGAATTTGTTTTTTAGGGGACATTTACCCCTGGGAGAGGCGAATGGAGTGTTCGCCCCTCAACCAGGGTGAACCTAATGTTGAATTTTCCATGTGCTTTTAATGATATTCAATCCAAAGTAGGGCGAACAAAGCTTTCGCCCCAACTTTGGGGCGAATGCTATTCTTGCAAGTTTTAACTTCGGGAACTGTTTTAAATAGTTCACCATTTACCATTTTATTCTCTTCCTTTTTCTTCAATGAGGGTTGTGCAGGACCTCTCGTTCCTTGGTTAGGATGAACGCGTCTTACATTTTTTAAAGCAAATTTTTAATCAATGCACTTTTCCTTAGCTATTTTACATACAACGTGAATCAGCGTCTCCAATTCAATTTTCCAGCCTCTTCTCTTAAAAACCCATTATTTCCAAGAAGAAAGAATTATATACAAGCAAACAAAGAAAAAAAAACAAATGCAATATATAAATTTGGCCAAAATATTATATTCTCAGATTAACATATTTTGTCGTATTACAATAAAAAATGCTTTTGTAAAATCATATCAAAATTCCAATGTGGCGAGGTGCAAAACTGCCAATATTTTTGGTGACTCACAGGGTATCTAGCTCGCATTGATGTAAGCGATCCCAGGCATTTATCCATTGGGTTGCTACAAAGGTTATTTTCTGGTTGCCTTGGTTGGCACTTTTGATGTGGATGCCTTTCTATGCGCCTCCTCTTCTACCTTTTCTACGACTTCAACTTCAACTGCAACTTTGAGTACTTTGACCCGCTCTGCTTCTTCTGCTACCTTCTTCATCGTAGCGTGCTCCGTTGATGCTCACTCCTCGTGCTCTTTGAGGATCTTAGAGGTAACCTCATAAACTATGACTACCTCCTCCCAAGCTTGAGTGGTGAATAAGCAAGGAGTACTCAATGACTCGTAAACAAATCGAAGATTTTGGACATCTTCCAAATTGAGGTGCTTTGCTCGCTGAGCTAGCTCAATTAGTGAAAGCTCTAGATGGGTATATTTTTGTATGAGAGATAGCACCTGTGCTTCTATAATATGATCCTCCCATGCATCAATCTTCGAGATATCCTTTATGAACTTCCTCCAAGCCGCTCCCAACTATTCTTTTGGTAGAGGTTCAACCCATTCATCAGTGAAGTCTAGGAATTTAAAAACATGGAAACAATATGCTCTCGCTCGATGGTATTAAAGATTTTATAGCCTTCTATCACCAGTTCCATTCTCTAAAAATAAATGCGCAAGGTGACTTTGGCAGTGGACCAGGCGTGATCCATTTTGCTCAAGGGGTGAATGTGTATGCTGGAGTTAGCTAGAGCTTAAATTTTTACTACCATCTCCATATATGGATCCAACATTTCCTTTGTGATATTAATTAATTACTATCCCAGTTGAATCTATATGCTATCCACCCATAAATAGTGCAACACTTGAACTACTTGTTTGGCCAATTTTTTGCAGTTTTGAGATGAGCTAAGGCACGCCTTCTTAATACTTTTTGGAGAAAAACCTATAGCTTGTGCAACCTTCTCCACCAGCTGATTCTTGATGGCCTCTAGCTGCGTTTGGAGTGAATGCATTTCTATTATTGCTACATCTCTTTCCTTCAAATGCACTCCTACATTTCAATGCAAGTATTCATTTTCTGTGGTTGTCTTATCTTCTTACGCTCTACTTTTGGCCAAGGTAGTTTTGAGTTTGATAATTTTATTATCCTGCTTAAAATATTTTTGCTTGTAATACTCGCCATGCAAGTATACCGAACTCATATCAACCTATATATTTCCCATTTTCTTTGTGGGATTAATCCTGGCGAGGTCCTCCATTATAGTCTCACAGACATAATCACTCAACAATATTTCTCCTTGTGGCTTTTGAACCAAGGTAGTGATTTTAGTCGTGTAAGCTTCCATGGCAACTGGATCAAAGCAACCTTCTTGAGAAGTTGAGATAGATCCATAACTTCTTTTTACCTCTTACTTTTTAACCACTATGACAAACTCAGGAGCGCTCAATTGATTTTCTCCATGTCAGGATGTTTTGGTGCTACTTGAACATCGAGCAATGCTTACAGCTCCAAAAATGGTGTGAATGGTATCAAAACTCTGAGCAGTCAGGCTCAAAGGAAGTGGATGAGATGACTAGGATAGGGGGAACTGAAATGATGGAATGGATAGAGGAATTGGGTTTAGAAGTAGTTATGCTCACTCTGGAAGGAGCTTGTGTACTTACAACCTTAGTGGAAGTGGTGGTGGGAATGTAAGAGGATGGGCACAAAAATGGGTTCAGCCCTGACGCATATGAAATGAAAGAAATGGAGGCAAAAAAAAGAGGAAGAGAAGAAGGAGCAGTAGTGAATTTGGGTAGGGAAGAAGAGGGAAGTGAAATAGAAATGGAGGGCATACCCAAATGTGGAGATACAAAAACTAATGGAAGTGACTCGAAAGTCACTACATACTCTGAAGAAAAAGAAGTAGGAAGAGAAAACGTACCTTCGAATGTAGACACCATGTGACTTGGTGATGGGAGCAGCTGTGAAATAACTTCTTGTTGCTCCAATTGCTATTCCACTCTCTCCTCAATATTTATATTTTCTTATATTTCCACAACCTCCACTTGATAGCTCTTCGACTACTAGTCCTCTGCTTGTTCTTGAATCATTGGCAACATATGTGCAACCATCATCGGAGCCTTTGTCATTGGCAGAGAAGAAATAATGGTTGTTAGGACAACTGGAACTGTGGGTACTATAGTCACTGAAACTTGAGCGATAGAGGAAGAAGTGGCACCAATTATTGGTCTCTTTTCCACTTTGGAAAATGGGGGCGCATTCCAAACATTCTACTTCTCTAACGTAGGTTCCTCCTCAATTTTTTGCTTTTTTTACTGCGATCTTCTTCTAAACACATACTGTTGTTCTTCCTCTTTCAGGATATCTTCTTCAACTAACGAATGCTCTTTTTTATCCCCACTTTCACCACTATTGAAATGTTGGAAGCTTTACGAAAAAAATATTAGAGAAAGTTATGGGCTAATAAGAATCAACAAACTCATCTTAGGTGTCCGAAAATACTTCATCCATCTTCAACCCATAAGGAGACATGGTATTTCCTCGATGGACTTGCATTATCCCCCAGTTTGTAATTTTCTCCTCAAACAGGGGCTGACTTTCTTTTACCTGAAAAATAATCTAGGAGGAGGAATCTAATTGTTATACTTCATTGAATTATATTCAACATCCTATTTGTAGCAGTTGTGCCAAGATAGGAGCACCGTAATATCTTCAATATGCCAATTCATGTCGGGCCCCTCAAAATTATTTCATCTTTTCTCAATGTTGTGTCGTGGACAATAGTGAAATGAATTGGCCTTTACAATTTGTAAAAAATTCTCCAATGGGTCATACCTCCAACGTTACGGTAATTCTATCAGCCCCAAATCCTGTAATGTCATTGTGAGTAACCGATTTTATCCTACCTGGCTCACTTCTATACTACCTAACTTGAGTGACATATTGCAAGTTGTCTTCTTTCCATGCCCTACTCCATAGACATCATTTACATAGTCTGATTGGTGCACCACCTCCATAGCAAAAACATGTTTGATGGTGAAGTAGGGTAGCAAGAAAGGCTTTCCTGTAAAACCAAAAATTCTCATGACCACGCCTTGTGTAAGCAGAAAAATATCTCCCTTTTTTCCTTTGACTACTACTTCTCTCATCTCTTGTGGCACTCTTTCACATGTACCACAAAGTAATTCTATGGCGGGTCCCAAAAATAAACTGTTAAAACTATAGAATGACTCCCTACTTGACAAAGCGAAAGTCCACATATACATCGGTAGAAGTTCATCCCTCTCATCCATTTGCCTCACCGCGATGAAAGGGAAGTGTTGTTGTAGGTGGAAAAAGAAATACCATACCAGAAAAGAGGTGTGTCTTAATGATGTCTCTTCCCTAGTTTGCTCCAACTAAGAATTCAACCTTCGAGAAATAAAATCGGCCCAATCAAAGAAAATCAGATTGATGCCTTGCCTCATAGCTAGCGGAGTGTAAAATTCAACCCAAAAAATGCATTGTGTTAGGGCCACCTGCCACTTATGAATATTAAAATCTGTAGGCAAACCCGTAATCCATGCCAACATGGAGTAAATATCTAAGCTCTTAAATTATTTGAGTGGCCTAAGCAAGTTCGAAAGCTACCCCATTTGTGGCTCTTTAATGAACTACGTCTCCATGAACTGACGCATTGTTACAGTAGAGACATATCTGTCCTCCTGCTCATTAATATGTAGCTTCTTAGTAATCACATAAGAAGGAGGCTTTAACCTAAAAGTGAATGGTTCCCACACTTTCTCAGGGGTGATAATGAAAAGTATTTCCTTCTTTTCATTCCTCACTGTCCTTGAGCGATAAACTACACCAGCTCTGGACAAGGGTGTACGGGTGGACACAAGTACCAAAAAAATGTGAGTGATATGGAACCTTCAACAAGCTTCCTAACGTCAACCCCTGATTCACCACAAACTCCACATGCTGGCATAGTTTCTCCACTCCCTTGTGGGTAATTGCACAGTCCTCAATTTTTGTCATTGTGTCGGTATATGGGTCCAAATAGACATTTTCATTCCTTCAAGCCTTCTTGGATTTAGACCCTCCTATTTTCCTCAACTTCTTATATTTTGTAGTCTTTGTAGTCTCTTTACTTCATTTTCCCATTATTTCTCTTTGATGAGTGCTCTAAATGTCCTCTAAAAAATTCTACAAAAATGATTTGGAAAACACAGTGGCAGTAAAATTTAAAATATAAACTATGGAGCTTTTACCTGATGCCTTATATAGAGTGCCCCACCAACCACTATAGTAAATTCTGAATCCCTCTTGAATTATTTTGGAATAACGTGTGCATTGATTCACTCATCCAGAACTTCTTCCAATGCTTTAATGGTATCACCTTTTACCTATTTCCAAATCATCCTTAGAAAGTGTACACTCCTTTGCTGCATAAGTTTATTGTAAATTACGTCCTGGCTATCGAAGCTTTCTTGGAAAAATTAAATCGGTCACCTGAAACTAATAATATGTATTTCTACTCCTCGAGAAAAAAAAATCTTACTCATGCGTAAATTTGGGTGCATGTTTGAATTAAATGACTTCTGAACATTCCTCGACCTGCATGCATGCTTTCTGATATCTACCATACGTCCAAGAGAGGAACTTCTTTGCAAGAGTGTTTCCGAAATCACAAAATATTGGTATTCTTTTATTACACTATGAAAATCCCTTGAATTTTCTTGGTACGACTATTTCATGGTGAATGGATTTCTCTTAAAGATTTCTCCATTTTACCTTTTTGCCCAAATTTAGAAAAACCTACTTTTCTAAAAAAAACACAGCCACTTTTAGGTCTTTTCTTTGTTTTTAGATTTTCTTTTCTTTTAAAAGCGCCTTGCTTTAATATTTAAAATATTTCATCCAAAACAAGGCGCATGCGCCTATTTTTTATTTATTTATTATATTTTATTAATATATTAAATCCTTATCATTCCTTTTGGGAGATCCTCAGACCAAATTTTTTGGTAAACCTCCGAATCAGGCGAGTTCACTGTCAAATATTCTTACAAACTCTTGTTACCTGTTGAGGTCCATGTGCTACCTTTTAGTATGGTTTGGCTCAAGTACCTAATCCCTAAAATTTCTTCCTTTTTCTGGGTTACCATTCAAGAAAAGATTCTCACTATTGACAACTTGTTGAAATGGGGACTACCCATACCCAATAGATGTTATCTTTGTTCTTATGACTGGGAATCCTCCTATCATATTTTTCATGGGTGTTCCTATGCTATTTCTATTCTTTATAAACTTTTTGAGTGCTTAATTATATTAGGGGTTGTCCCTTGTTCTATCCCTGAACTTTTTATTCAATGGCCAAACCCTTTCAAAAACTTGAGCCTCAAGACCTTCTGGTAATTTTGTCTTCATCACTATGTGTGGAAAATTTGGTCAGAGAGAAATCGACATGTTTTCTCAAATATATCCCAAAATTTTGAGTTCACATTTAACAAAATTCTCACCAGTGCAATTGAGAACGCATCCCTATGCCCTTTACCTTCCTTGCTCTCTTCTTCTTTTGAAGCCTCTATGGGGAGGTCTTTTAACTTTTCCATTGTTAATTCTTGTGTTCATCCTATGTCCAATGGAATTCTTTCATATTGGATTCCTTCCCCTCATAGTTGGCTCAAATTGAATTTTTATGGTTCTATCAAGGGTAATCTTGGTCGATCAGGTGTGGGTGGAGTTATCAGAGACAATCAAGGTAAAGTGATCATTGCCTATGCTAAATTTCTTGGAATCCAGTCTAACCAGGTTGCTGAGGCTCGTGCTCTTTGGTGTGGATTATATTTAAAACATGGGATGACCAATCAGATTCTTGTGGAAGTTGGCTCTCTGAACACCATCAACTATTTCAAAAGTAAAAAAATACCTTCATGGAAAGTTTGCAACTGCATCGATGAAGCTAAATTTCTCAGGAGTTAATTTCAAGATATTATTTTTCAGTATACCTTCCATGAAAATAACAAAGTTATTGATTCTCTTGCCAATATTGACACATCCATAAGTGAATTGATGACATGGACGTCTGACCCGCCTCAATTATTACTTCATATAAATGAAAAATACAAAGTGTCTTCAAGACCTGTTCCTCCTTCAGCTAACGTGGAGCAAGTAAGCATCGTTCAAAATGATCCTCATGTCAATGAGATTTAATTCCTTTCTTGCCTTATTTTTTGCTAAATTATCTTGAGGTTCTCTCATGTCTTTATGCAATGTTATCCTTGATAGTCGGTATTCCTACTTTCGAGGTAGTTTTTTTGCATCTTCTCTCGCATATGTCTTCCTTGACTGTTGGTTTCCCTTTTTGTGTAGATTCATCATTGTTGTTTACCCCTATCTCACTTTTCCCATTTTTCCCATGCTTCCACCTCTTTTTATTTCACCTTCGTCCACCTTCGCATAACATGTCATCCTTTTCCCGCATGGCTCTTGTTGTGTTTTGGACCTTTAGTTTTTATTTTTGAGGGATCATTTTTTGTATTACCTCATGATTCTCTTTGGTGATCATTCCCATATTGTCAGTATTGATCGTTTCGAAACATGGTGCTTCCTTAGATGGCACGAGTACCGAATCCAATGCAATATTGCTGTTGTAATTACTCTTTGTGGATTCTTTGGTCGCATTGCTCTATTTTACTCCCGTCGTCATTCTTCCCTAAAAGTCTCTCCTGTAATTCTCTTTAATCATCATGGATACTTATGTTGAGCCTTCCACCCTTAGTATTGATTCAATTGCTAAAGGGATTATTGATGGTAGAAATTTCCTTCGTTTCTTTCAAAAGTTTGAAGGTGAAGACCCTAAAATTACTTTGGCCTTCATGGAATCTTGGGATGACGGGAAGGTCACCATTTGAGGAAAATCCCATGTTTTAGATATAAATACTCTTGTGGAGCTAACTGGTCAATCGCAAAAAGGAAGGTTTATCAGAAGGGAGAAACACAACTGGGATGCTGAGTTGAAGGATGTTTTTGACAAGGATATTTGTAGAAGATCCAAGCTTGGAATGCATCGTGATGAGCTTCCATTTCCTTTGGGGAGTGTCCTTAAGCCAATAATAGAGTATGTCACTGTCGACAATCCAGATAAACCCTTAAAGAGTTTTCGCTTTGCCTTTTATAATCATTTTTGTAAGGTTAGGGTGTTGAACATTCCCAAGTTTATTTACAATTCTATCAGTCATACCATAGAGGAGTCTAGGAATAAACAAGGTTCTAAGTTACCCAACCACCGTGGTTTGTTTAATGTCCTATACAAGCACTAGTTGATCCATTGACCTAAAGGTATTGTCCTAACCCCCACCCCTGATCCTAACCCAAGTTGAGTCCCCCTAGGGCCAACTCCTCCCAATCAATTCCCCAATCCTCCAAAGTTCTAAAATTGTCTACTAAGAAACATAAAATTGTTGAGAATATTGCTAGACTGAGGAAAAGGGCTAGAAGTGCTTCCACTGATAGTGACAGTGATCATGAACCAGAACAAGAGATAGAACTTGAGAAAAAACCTCTTCATGCCTCTATGTGACTGAAGAACAAAGCCAAACAACGGGAGTCCTTGGTCATTGACTCTGACGAAGACACCAAGGATGACCCTAATATTTGTTTGTAGGAGTATATAATGAAATCAACTTCAAATAATATTGCTCAACTTGTTGATTTACGCAATGCCTTGAGTCTTTGTTTTTTAGGAGATCTTTCTCTGAAAGGAATGTAAATGAGTCTGATGCTAAACAAAGGAATAAGCAGGTCAATACTGAGGATTCCCCTGTTAATGGAAATGATGCTAAAGTGGACTTTTTCACTGCAAGCCTGCATGACCTCACAACAAAGCCTACTTCTATAAAATGAAATATGGTTGTCATTTTTTGTTCTATGTAATGGTTTCTCCTTTTCTCCCGTCTCTCTGTGCTTTATTTTTTCCCTCTCTTCGCGTTGGCTAAGGATAGCCTTTCTTTTGCTTTTGTTCTATTTTCTAGGTAGGTTGAGGATTACCTCAAGTTTTGATTCTATGATATTTTAAAGCTTCTGGTTGGTGCTCCTGCAGGCTGGTATTGCCTTTTGTAATCAAGTTTTGGATCCCTGTTAAAACCCCTTTATAATATATATCTAATATTTTAACTAATCAAAAAAATATATTAAATCCTTATCGCTTCACACCAAACAAAAACTGCATTCATCCTCTTGCGCTCCCTTTTTGCTTGGCAGTGCACGCTTTTACCAATGCATTCACCCAAATTAGGGGTGAATGGTCATTTCACCCCTTTTTTGGGGTGAACGTGACTTTGACAGTTTTAATAAAACTTTGACCAAGCACTCCCACTCTTCTTTGCTCATTCATGCTCAAAGGAGAGCCTAAGACCTTGAACTCCCCCTTGGGTAAAAATACCTGAAAGCCCCTTATATTTAATCACAAATGTACTCTTTGGGAGGGGTGAAGATACTTTATTATTTTAAAAGGTGCACTTCTTGCTAGGAACTTTGTAATGCTATTTATTTTTTCCAAAGCCTTCCAACACCTTTAGGAATTTGGAATGAAAGTAAATTTTAAAAAAGAACACTTCTCTCTTCCTCTTATATATATATCATCACCATATAAAGTGAATAAAATACTAAAAAAAGAATATGTACATATTTACAATATGGTACCTCTGAAAATTTAATTATTGAATATAAGCCTTCAAATGAAGGCCATTTACCGAAATAGGAAGATTCCAACCATCCATATCACTAAGATAATATGCATTTTTCAAATTCACAACAAAATATGAAAAGGGCCTTCCCAGATTACATCAAACTTGTGGTAAACCTATCTTGGCCTTGTTTTCATTCCATTTAAGAACTAAGTCCCCCACCTAAAATCTAAGCTCTGTTATCTTTTTTTTGAACCATTTATGTATAAATTTGGTGTGATCGGTGAATGCTTGATAAGTCTTTTCCATGTCTTCTTCCAACTGTAATAGTTGTGCCAACCTCGCACTCATCGGATCATACTCGTCATATTCGTCTTTAAATAACTGCAATATTTGAAGCACTAGAAGCTCAATGTGAGTAGGCAGGATTACTTATTTTCCATACACGACAACATACGAAGAAGTTTTAATAGATTTTTTCATGGATATGCGGTCTGCCCAAAGAGCCTAGTTCAACAACAAGTGCCAACTTCTTTTATTATTCTCCAGTGCCCTTTTCATGATTTGCAGCAAGTTTTTATTTGTAGATTCAGCTAAGCCATTCCCCTACGGGTAATAATTGGATGACGTCTTAAGATAAATACCATACTTGTTGGTAAATTTTGTAATCTTAGCCCTAATAAATAGAGTTCCATTATCCATCACAATAGAGTCTAGGACACCAAAACAGATGATGAGTCCCCCCAGGAAAGAGATGACAGTAGCTTGATCTGAATTTTTGGTAGGAATAACCTCTTCCCATCTAGTAAACTAATCAGTCACTGTTAAAATATATTTATTTTATGTGGAGGAATGTAGATCAATGACTCCAATGAATTCAAGGTCCCTCTACTGAAAGGGTGCTTCCACTTGAATTGGGCAAAGGGACAATGCTCATTTCCTGGTTAGACCAACATACTGCTGATAATTAAAATAGTGTTGACTCACTTTATGAGCATCGGTAAATAGAGTAGGCCAAAAGTAACCAACTTGAATGATTTTTAAAGCCATGGTCCTCCCAAAATGACCAGATAGACCAAAATGAAATTCTTCCAATATTTTCTCCTTCTTTGACTCCTTCACACATATGAGGAGAACTCCATCAATATTCTTGTGATATAGCCCATTAGGAAAAAAACATATTTGAGTTCTTGTAGCCTAAACCTTCGATATCATGAAGCATCAAGGTGTGATGGACACTTCCCAGAAGTAAAGAAATCAACTAGGTACTCTTTCCAATCACGATCACTCGCAGTGCAATTTGCACAAATTCTTTTGCCAATATCCTCTTTTTGTATTAAAATAAATGATTCGGATGCTATGCTTTTGGCCAATTCTTGATAGAGAGATCGTCCAAAAACTAGCTTAGTTGGTCAAATCTCCACATCATATTATTGAATTTTTGAGACCCAACCCGCTCTTTTATTACCTAGTTCCCCTTAGAGGATGAAATTTCGGACATCAAGGTGTATAACATAAATGACCGTTTTGCTTTGTGAGACGAAGTACCAAAACTTCTTCAAATATTTCATCACCGCATAAACCTATTTTTTAGTAAAATTATACTTCTCCTGATGAAGGGCAATGACTTGGCTCAAAAAGGCAATCGAATTCTCATCTCCATCTTCTTGCTTTTGCATCAAAACTATAGTATAACTCTCTTGCTCACCCACTACATAGAGAATGAATTCCTTTGAATAATTAGGATTGATTAACACTGGGGCTTGGGTAATTCTTTTATTGATCTCTTGAAAAGCTCATCTCCTGGCTTCAGTCCATTTAAAATCTATATTTTTTAGGAGCTCAGTCATGGGTTTCACCACTTGGGCAAAGTCGACGATGAGTTTTCGAATGAAATTTATTTACCTAAAGAAATATTGCAAGTCCTTTTTGTTGGCTGACAGTGGTAACTTTAGGATTGCCTCAACTCTTGTAGAATAAATAGCCAGTCCTTGTTATGAGATCACATGACCCAATGACTTCCATTCTTTGACAATAAATATTGACTTCTTTGGATTTATACTAATCTTGAACTCACGATATTTTTTGAACACCTGCCTAAAATGAGAAATGTGGTCTTCTCTACGATGCAAAAACACAATCATATCATCAATATAGATTACAATAATCCTATTCAATAACTCACCAAAAGCGATGTCCATGGCCCTATGAAAGGTAGCACCAACATTTGAAAGTTCGAATGGCATCTTTTGATAAGTGAATGTGCCCCACTTGGTAGTGAACGCCATTTTGTGTTGGTCTTCATCCTTCACCCAAATATGGTTATAACTGAAGAAACCATCCAATAATGAAAATATTTATGCTTTGAAAACCACATGAAGGATTTGATCAATCTGCAACAAAGGGAAATGATCTTTTAGTGACACCTAGTTCAAGGTCCAAAAATTGATGCACAACCGAATGTCTCCATTATTTTTTCTTACTAGTACCAAGTTCACCTCCCATGTTGTGTTTGGTTGGGGATATTATCTTCACTTCCAGCATATTTAATAGTTCTACCTTCATGAGCACTTCAATATTGGGATTTATGGATCGTTTTTTCTACTAAAATGGTTTTACCCCCTCCTGTAGCTCAATAATATGTTGAATTACGTTCTTGTCATACCCCTTCAAATCCTAATAGCTCCATGCAATGATGTTGGGGAATTCATAGCACAAGTTATTAATGTATTCTAACTCTTCTGGTATGCAATAAATTTCAATTTTTATGATCTTGTTAGGTTCGAGCTACAACTCCTTATACTCCTTCACATCCACTTTGATCTTATGCTTTTTAGCCCTATCATTTTGATCAAATAATATTTCTAGCAAAATCAGTCCCCTTGAAATGTGATTATTCTTCAATTGAATCATCCCCTTCATCTCTTCTTCGACAAGAACTCTATCGTCTGCACTTGTAGCTTTCTTAATCAAAAAATTGACTATTTTTTCATCATTATCAAACACTTGCCAATAGATATTTTTATCAGGGACTGAGGGTCTATAGATCACCCTGATAGTCTTAGGCTTTCTGACTACCTGCTTTCCTGGAGAATAGTTTACACCAAGAGAGGCTAAAATATCTACTTGTTTGTTCTTCTCTCGAGAAATTGCTTTAATGTTCAAAGCTATAAAGGATTCAAACAAATCCTATACTTTGTTGCGATAGGCTTTAAGGTAATGTTGCTTAGACACACACTTGTTGGTGGTCTGGTTGACAATAAGCTCAGAGTCACCAAAAATTTACAACTATTTAATGCCCAACTTTTTAGCCTTTCTCAAACCAAGACACAATGCTTCATATTTGATTGCATTATTCATGCAACTCCAAGTTAGTTTGTAAGAATATATCTTCTATAATACTTCAGGAGAAACCAAAAAAATACTAGCTCCTGCACCGTTTTTACACCTAGCACCATCAAAATACAACTTCCACAATTGGTTTTCAATGGGGCCTGGGGACTCGGGGATTTTTTTGCAGACTGCTTAGGCTTGGTTATCATATAACAACCAATATCCGAATCATCCATCACATTGAAATCCATGAGTGAGAACTCATCCTCAATATGGAGTTCACCAAGCACTTCTTCCATCAAGTCAACTTCCTCTAATTCCTTAGTCATCATGTTGACTGCACCCAAAGGTTTTTCTTCTTCTTCCAAATTTTCAATATGAAAAGTTGATGGATTTTCATTATAAATATGAATTATCTTCCCTTTGAATGGAATTTCCAAATATGAATAGTCCAAGGAAAGGTAACCTACCAGTTTTGTTGTGAACTCCCTTGAGAGGCACATGCTAAAGTATGGCTCCAAGTCAACCACCACTACTTCTTGTATAACAGTGATTTGTAGCATACTATGTAGAACTATAGGTATATCCTTGATTACTCCTACTATTTTTACTAGAGTCCCAGCTAACTGTAATACTCCCAAGATACTTCTTATGTACTCCATCCCCATGACTTCACACACTGTCTTCGACATGACAATAGTTGCAGCACCATAATCGATCATACAGTTGTGCACAATCCATCCCTCCATTCTGAGTGACAAATAGAATGAGGGTGGCCTATTATTTATAGTGGCTAAATTTAGGAGTGTCTGAGCCAAAAAATTTGGGAATGACTCTTCTTTTGGTCCATCACAGTCTTAAGAGACTCTTGCAACAAGTCAACTTGTCTTGGTAACTGCAAAGCATCGTATAAGCTCACTTTCATAGGTATCTTCTTAATATCTTTCACATTGTAATAATAAGAAATACTAAGATATTTTTCTTCTACAATCCGCTCATATTTATTTTGGTATTATTGAGTAGCTTCCACCCTCTGTCGCTTAGTCAATGACGGATAGCGAAGGTGTTCTTTGGCTTGTTATTTTACCTCTTTATGCTTTGGATCAACTATAGGTTGTGTAATTTGTGCCTTCATATTTGCTTGTTTGGGTAGTAAATCCTTCAATAGGATAGGATCTTGTTGTTTCACCATCGCATTAGGTGCTTTTTCTTATGGATTCATTTTCTTATTTTGTATTTTCGATTCTACCCTCAAAGGCTCCAATTTGACTGGATTCAAAGTCACCGATTTTCCTATATCTTGTAAGGACTGAGACCTACTCCAAATAAGGTACCATAAAATTATGATCGACCTCCATTATCATATTCACTTGGCTATCGATAATTTTTTTTTCTAGCGTCTGTACATAGTTCAAATGCACCATACACGTCTTCTCCATGAGTATCATTGCATGTTGAGCACCAATACACCTTTTTGAATGTGCTAGCTTCTTCATTTGCCAGCATCGTTGTTCTTGAAATCTTCTTAACCAAAAATTAGCTTCAGCCTACTTCTTTCTCACGATTGTAAGTTCATTTGACATTGCCCTTTTAGCTAAATTAGTAGATTTTACCTCCTATAACAACATCGTGTAAGCATCAGGATATGTAGGTGTAGGAGGTGCCGGTAAGGGTAGATGTGCTAATGGGTTAGGTAATTGCAGTGGAACTGGTGGCACTGGCAATACTGGAAAAAGAATGTGTGCTAGCAATTATGGCATTGTCAGAGTGGGTAGTTGTGGAAAGCTTGGAGAAGGAAGCTATGGTACAAGAATCAGAGCGATTTGAGGAGAATTCAAGCTCCATGAGGGAACTAGGTACATAGAGAGCATGGGTTGCAAAAATGTGTTTGAATACAAATGCTATGGAAGGTTGGGAAGGATAGGTATGGTCATTTTTGGGGAAGCTTGCCTATAGCAATTAAATCTGACTCGACATTTTGCACCTGCATGTATAGTTTTGGAAATGTATTCATATTGGTTTGCTGAATAACCATGCCAATATGAGTGTTGAAAGCTCTGAGATAGTAGAACGCAACTTGTTTATGTGTAGGCCAAAGACCATCAGGAACCCTTTGTCAACTTAGGGTGAACCTAAAATTGAAATCAACTATCTCCTCCTATGGGTTTCTTTGAATTTTTGTAAATTGATGCAGCAAGGAGAATGGGTCAGCTTGTTCATGAAAATTCTTGATCAATAGCTCCACCAACTGATCCCATGAGGTAATAGTACTTGGTTTGCAATGATCGGTACCAATACAATAATTTTCCTCTCAATGCTAACACCAAAAACTGCACCATAATGTTTTCCTCAACTATGTCATGGATCGTGGCCAAAGAAGCCACATCCTGAATATGCTCATGAGAAGTTTTACCTGTACCATAATAAGTAGGTAAAGCCTTCAAAGCTGCTTGAGGTACTAGATTTTGTGCTTGTAAATTCAAGGCTCCTGAGCTATTCCATGTTGGGAATTACCTTTGCTACTGTGGTGGTGGGTTCTGAGCCATATGGACTGGTGTGTGTGGTTGAGCTTGAGGAATGCTAGTAGCAGTACTAACCGGACTTGTAGGGGTAGAAAAAACACCAGCTAACCATAAAGATGTTATGGATACTGTATGGTATGTATGAGGTAATTATGACGTACGACGTATGAATAGTTGAGGATGCTCTCTTAGCATTTGGATATAAAGTTTGTAGAACTCAATAGGGTTTTCAAAATTTTTGGCCTTTGATCTCATAATCATGAAGCACAGCTTTCGCTTCCTTCACATTTGGAGGTTTTTGGGTATGATTGAGTTGCCAGATGTTCTAGTTATACAACACGAAGGCGAACATCAAACCTTGATACTGTTGAAAGTGGAACTTTTAGGATCCCATCGAGCGTGCCAAAAATTGTTGGTCAAATATCTTCCTAATATGTTTGTATGTCCTAGACATGGCCAACATTGAAATACTAAAGGAAAGGAATGTACTCCGTGTCAATCTCTAAAGAGGGTTGGCTCCCTTACTAACTCCTACACTAGTTTAAGACTAGAGTTACGGGAAAGAAATTGGAAATAATAGAAATAATGGAAAATATGGCCACAGGCTGAAGTGTAGGATTTGGGGTAGACTAGCAATAAGAATTCCATCCAAGCATTAAAACAACATATAAGAAGAGAAGGCAATAGCATTAACTTATGACCTTACAATAACAACCTCCAGGATTGCACTCTAGAACTCACTTCCTCACCAACAATACCAATTTAGATGCAAAATTTAAATTTAACAGCAGATGATGAACATGAGCATAAAATAGAAATGCATGGAATAGAAGGAAATCACACACAAGATCACTTGTAAATTCAGAATCCCTGAATCTTCTATTAATGCAGAGAACTTGAGAATTTTTCTCGTAGAATGTCTAACCTCCCTTTTACAATGAACATTGAGTGGTATTTATAGAGGATTTTGCCTCTTTTATTAAATGCACATGGAGACAGGATGTTTACAAATCAAAGACCAATATGAGAAAATTATTCCTTGGAAATATTGAAAATACATCCTCTTGAATAGTGATCCGAATTTTAAGAAAATTCCTTCACAAAATTTGCATTTTTGGATTTGGTGCACAGAAAATTATGAGGTTGGGTTGTTTACTGGAGACGTTCACCATCTTGAAAATGCGTTCTTACTTTGGAAATCATGAAAATCATCTTGCATTTTCAATACGACTGCCTTCCCTACTCGAGATCCACAATTTGAGTCACTCCTTGCATCCATTATTTAATTCTTTTCATTAACCTGATCTGGGTACCTTTAGAAAATTTGTGCATTAGTGGTGAATATGCCTTTGATGGATTATATCCCTTCTTTGACCACAATGACAATCATTCCTCTTATCCCAGGAAAAAAACTCTTAATAGCCGCATCAATTCCTTTTTAAAATTGCGTGTACCTAAAATAAGGGCAACAGAGGCCATCACCTTCCTTTTGGGGTGAACGTGACATTGAATTTTCAACATCACTTCAGCCCTTAGCGCATTCATCTGACTTTGATTTCCATAATGCGTTCGTCCAAAATAATTTTTGATAGCGTGTTCACGTGACTTTGTTTTTTAGGGGATGTTCACCCCTAGGAGAGGCGAACGAAGGGTTCACCCCTTGACCAGGGTGAACGTATTATTGACATTTCCACGTCACACTTTTAATGACATTCACCCCAAAGTGGGTTGAATGAATCTTTCGCCCTAACTTTGGGGTGAAAGCTATTCTCACAAGTTTTATCTTTGAGCGTCATTTTAAATAGTTCACAATTTACCATTTTCTTTACTTCCTTTCGATTCGATGAAGGTTGTGCAGGACCTTTCGTTCCTTGGTTGGGATGAAAACGCCTTCCATTTTTTAAAGAGAAGTTTTCATCAATGCACTTTTCCTTAGCAATTTTACATACGACGCGAATCAGCGTCATATAATTCATTTTTGCAGTGTTTTCTCTTAAACACCCATTACTTCCAATATGAAAGAAAGTATATACAAACAAAGAAAGAAAAAAAAAACAACTACAATATATAAATTTGGCCAAAATATTATATTCTCAGATTAACATATTTTACCGTATTACAATCATAAATACTTTTGTAAAATCATATCAAAATTCCAATGTGGTGAGGTGCAAAACTGCCAACATTTTTGTTCTTGCAAGATTTAATGGACTCGGTCCAAATCCCTAAGGTCACATACAAAATATATGATATTTAAGTTTCTTATATATGTGTTAGACATTTACAACCATTTGAAACCATTTTTTTTTTCATTTCCACTAGAGCCACTATCTTGTTAGTGTTCTTATCAATTTGAAGTAAGGGTGATCTCATGATTAGTATTTAGGAGTTGCTTGTTGGTTCTCGAGCCTTCCTTACTATTCCTTGGTATTCCTCCACTCTGCATTGTAATTAATCTCATAAATTATAGAGAAACTCCATTAATTGACATTTTTAGTCATTTTTAAGCTTCTCAAGGATCCAATACTTGTCAAATAACTCTTTGGAGCTCTCAACAATGACATAAATCATTCCTAATCATTACATATTTTTGAATTCATAAATTTTGATGAACTAAATAAATTTATACCTTTTAACACATGAAAACTAATTCTAAATTATGCTCATTAGTGTATATTTCAATTTTGCAACTAATACGTCATTAAACCACAGTTTATGAATATCTAAAATTTATTTTCATAATTGTCTAATCTATTGGTGACCCAAAACCAAAATTTGCATCTCCTCTTGTTGTTTTATCCTATTATGATTCAAGGGGTCAATTTTTTAAATTTCATCCATTATACTTTGAATAGACCTTAATGATACAACTTAAATAATTATTATATAATCTTGAGCACCAATTTAATACTCAATTAATAAAGGTATCTATGAACTTTTTATCTTATTTATTAATTCAACTCTATAGTAGCTAATATGATAATTAGGTGATAAATATAAATGATGTATGCCATTTTACTTCGATCCCTTTGGTAAACTTGATTGCAAAAAATTAAATTGTGATGGATAATGAATCAAACTTAGACTATGGATCAAATTTTCGAACACTAGACATAAGGCTAAACTCTCTAGGAAAAAAACTAATTGTTTAACATTAATAATCACAAACCTTCTCTAATTACCTTTATACTTGTACTTACAATAAAGTAATATATCTTCAGATAATAAAACATATAAATCTTACTTCAAAACTATTATATTATTTTAAGAGTAATAAAAGTTTAACCTTATTTTAAAAAAAGATATTTCTTTTCACATTAATAATCAAATGCGATTAGAAACATTGACAATTAAATATTGTTATTTTTATTATTATACAATTAATCTAAGATTCAAATGAAGTAAAATTAAGTGAACCATACTCCAATATAAATGGAAAAACACATGGATATGGATATTATAGAACATTTAGAGACCTAATATTTTAAATGTAGAAACTAACATGTTAAAATTAAACACTAGACATGATGGATCTATGTGAGATTATTAACCTTTTTTTACACTTAAATGTGTATAAAGTTTTTAACATTTTTAAATTACAGGTACACAAATTGAAACTAGAAAAAGACAACTCCCACCTCCTTTTTCCATCCTTTACCAAACTTAAAAGAAAAAAATATTATTTTAACATTTATTCATATATTAATTACCAAAAACATCAATTTTTGATCTTATGAAGCATCAAAATAGCCAAATCAACAACAATCATCTAATTTTTTTTTTCCTTCTGTTACCAAACTTAAAAGGAAAAAGTTTTTTTAACATTTATCCAAATGTTTCTTACCACAAACATCAATGTTTGAACTTATGAAGCATCAATTGTCTAAATCAACAACAATCACCTAATCCTCAACAACTCCCTCTTCAAAAAGGAAATTTATATCTATCACCTAAATAACTCTCAAATGCAGGAAGAATATTTTCTTGTGAAGATTATATATATGAACATACATTTGTTGTGGTTTGAATTTGGGTTTCTTAAAAAAAAAAATCCAAAATTAAACCATTATAATGTTTTATAAAACATTAACATTAAACCAGACATTTATAAATTGAAATAAGAAAAATAAAAATATATCTAAAAAATTAAAATCTGCTCAACAAATCTGCTCAACAAGTCCACACATAACTTGTCCAAATATCATAGAAACATAAAGAGAATTGTTAGAGACTCAATATGCTCTATACTCATCACAATGCTCAATCACTTTCAATAACTCTCTTAGAAACATAAGGATAATTGTTAGAGACTCAATATGCTTCAAAATCAACTCAATGCTCAATTCAAAATATAGAATAGTTTGTTTTATGAAACTTGAAAAATCACTTCACACATCCACTTGACTAGGCTCAACCAACTCTACTCAACCAATCACTCAATGAAATACTCCTTTTTCAAAAATCCTAGTCCAAGCATGTAAACACCAACTCAAAATGTTCCCAACAATGCTCAAAAATAAATCTCACATAACAATGATACTCATGATATTTTCAAACCCTAGATCAAGTTCTTTGCTCAACAACTCACTTCAACAACAATGCTTATAACAATGATACTCAAACCCTAGTTCAAGTTCTTCACACCATTAATGGCTTCAACAACAATGCTAATCAAACAAGTTTTCAATAACAACTCTTTATTCCAGAAAACCTTAAAGCATTAACTCAAATATACTTAATAAAGAAACCCTAATAAAATCATTTTCACTCCAAACTTATTTTTTAGAAAACCAACCAATCAACTTAACTATGGAAGAATGTGCTCATACATTTTTCTTGATGATAAGGAATATACCTCACAAATCTGCCACAACCATAAACACTTCTTTACCAAACTCAAGAAGGTTAGAAGACAAAATATTATTCCAATATTTCCTTAAAGATATTTCTTGGACTAAAATATAATCAATGCATTATTTCTTCATTTTTTCAATTACACTCAACAAATCATACATAACAACATACTTGGAAATACGTTATCAACTCCAATCTTAGAATAGTGACCAACACCCTAATATATCAACCACTCTTAAAATAATATCCAACACCATAGGATATTAACCACTCTTAATAATATTCAACACTATAGAATATCAACCAAATACTTTTCACTCCACACAAAACCTTTGAGCAAACAATATTAAAAATTTAATTTTGCCAAAACTTATAACTCCCTTGCAACCTTAGAACCAAATAATAAACATGCAAAATTAATTTTTAAATTGCCCAACTAAACTTCCAAAAATTTTAGAGATCAAATATTCTGCATACCTTGTACTCCCCACAAAAAGGGGATTCGGCGTGACTCGATCCGCCATCTCCTCTAGCCTAAGCGCTAGGCACTTGGGCAATCACCGCGTGGGCTACGAAAGCCCACATGAAGGAAGGATAAAGACCTTCCTCTTATACCTTCAACACTCTTCTCATGTGAAAATCACGTTTTCTCTCTCCCTTGGTGACATCGCCGATTACTATGCTTGCATGATCTTCTTAGGCATGGTAAATATTAATGAGGTGGGTGCTCCCCCTTATATACTTGATTTGACATTCCTCCTCACATCGACGCTTTTCGAAATTGGATTTTCGAATTTCAAATCTAAAACCCACTCTAGGGTTTTAACCTTAACTTAAATTAATTTATAATTAATAAATAAATAAATTAATAATTAATTTAAATAACTTTTCAAGTTAAGTAAATTAACTAATAAATTAATTTAAAATTAATTTATAATTGACTTTAAGCTTCCTTAGTATAATAAAATTATTATACTTTATTTTACAATGGTTTTTATGAAAAACCTTTTATTTTCTCCTACAATGGTTTTAATGGAAAACCTTTTATTTTCTCTTTCAATGGTTTTAATGGAAAACATTTTATTTTCCCCTTCAATGGTTTTAATGGAAAACCTTTTATTTTGCTCCGTCAGGATTTTAATGAAAAACCTTTTTGTTCATGCTTTATAAGACATTATGCAACTCTTTTAGAACCAATCAATTACATTCCTTTTGACATCAATGACAACTCAACTTTGCTTACAAAATTACTCAAATTGCCAATAAAGTTCGTGGACACCAATCCACATGAGAACTCTTTCCCATTTTCTGGTTCGTGGATCTCTATCCACAAGAGAACTTTTTCTCCTTTGCTCTGGCTGGTGATCTTCTAGAAGACTACTACCTCCACTGCTTTGGCTTATGGATATCTCTCCATAGAATACCTCTATCCTCACTTAGAAGACCTTTATCCTCATTGCCCTGGCTAATGGATCTCTATACACTAGAGACTAATCTCCTATGCTCTATCACCTCCAAAGCTTACTCTCAGCTCTGCTCAATCTCTATCTCAAATCTGTACTAAACACTATCCTTGGTCTAGCACAAATCTACTCACAAGTCTATCTCTAGTCTGACATAAATATTCCCTCAAATTTGCACCAAAATCTATCCTAAAATCTGTCCTCAAGAATTAACACAAATCTTGATCAATCACAAATAAACTCTACTTAGATCTATCTCAAGCCTTACCACAAAGCTTGAAAAAATCAATCAAATCTCCTCTTAAGTCTTCTCAAATACTTACCTTAAATATGTCCACAACTCCTCTCAAGAACTTGCTCAATCTGCTCTCAAGTCTTCACTAAGACTTACCTCAATCTGTCCAACAACTTTCCACAAGTCCTCTCAAGAACTTTTTCAATCTGCTCTCAAGTCTTCACTAAGACTTGCCTCAATTTTTCCAACAACTATCCATAAGTCCTCTCAAGAACTTGCTTAATCTTCTCAACAAGTCTTCACCAAGACTTACCTCAAATCTATCCAACAAGTCCTCTCTAGAACTTGTCCAATCTGCTCAACAAGTCTTCACCAAGACTTGTCATAAATCTGTCCAACAAGTCCTCCCTAGAACTTGTCCAATCTGCTCAACAAATCTTCACCAAGACTTGTCTCAAATATGCTCTACAAGTCTTCACCAAGACTTATCTCAAATCTGCTTGTAAGATTTCACAAAAGCTCACACAAATCTGTCCTTAAGCTTTCACAAAAGCTTACTCAATTATGTCCTTAAGTCCCCTCTAGGACTTACTCAAATCTGCCCACAAGATTTCATAAAATCTTGCTTAACTCTATCCTTAAGCTTTCACAAAAGCTTACTCAACTCTGTCCTTAAGTCCCCTCTAGGACTTACTCAAATCTTCTCACAAGATTTCACAAAAGCTTACTCAAACAACTACAATACTTGCATACAAAACTCAACTTAATCTCTTTAAGAAAACCTCTTCAATCACACAAACAAGTTTCACTCAGAATCTTGTTTAACCATAGAAACATATAGAGAATGATCAAAGACTCACTATGTTTCACACTCACAATATTTTGTACTCAAAAAAGTAATCTTCCACTTTCAAACGCTCTTTCAAATCAATTAAGAAATAATGTATAATTTGTTTCACAAAACTTGAACTATCACTCCAATGCTTTAAATCAATAATGCTCAATCAAATTTACTCAAATATTCAATCAATGAAACACATCTTGCTTACAAACCCTAACCAAGTATTTCACTATACTCCCAAAAACTCACACTATGGAACTCAAACCTTGAATCACGATAATTCCAATGTCACATAACAATGATACTCATGTTCTTTCACAAACCCTAGCTCAAGATAGTTCTCAAATCCAAATCAAATCAAATCATTCATCAACAATATGTACTCAAACTTGGTCACACATTTCCAATAATATTCATCAATCCTTTTCACTCCAACTTTGCATTTCACAACATTCAATCCAACAATATTTCACTCATAAGGATGATGTGCCCATACATTTTATTTTTATGGAGATATATCTTCAAAACATGTCTTAATCACAATCAAATCCTCTTTACCAATTTCAAGGTTAGATAGCAACAATCTATCTCAAAATCTCCACACAAATATTTTTCTCAATAATTATTTCATCATACAAAAATATCAACTCTCAAGTACATATTATAATATCCAAGCTTCTCAAAATAATATTCAATACATAAAAAATCAAATTCCTTTGTCAACACCTTATAAACTCCAAACTTCACAAAATAACTTTCAAAAAATAAAAATTAAATTCCTTTGTTAAACCTTATAACTCCAATTCCTTTATTTATATTTCTAATAAAAAATAAAATATTTTTAATCAACCTTATGACTCCCACCTTTGCAAAAATAATCACATGGCCTCTATGTAATTTGCGCCTTCCAAAACCTTGGCAGAAATTAAAATCAAAGCGCTTACCTTATAAATGTTGGCCCACCTTCAACAAAATTATTTTACCCTTTATGACTGTGCCCAAACTTGAACCTACGACCATTCATCGTCGTAGTGCCTTAGCCCAAGGTAAGCTGTTGTTGGGCTACATGTCCACACAACACTCAAAATGCACGAGTCGCCCTTTATGCATTGCCTTTAGTGAATTTCAAATTTAATCAAAACTTTACTGTATGCCAAAAATAAAGAGGATGGGAATCAAACCCTCACCTTGCCCTACACAATGTCTTAACCAGCCCCCGACCACCATCTGCTCTACCCAGCGCTTTGGGATCATTTTGGCGCTCCACATGGATTTAATGGAAAGTCCATGGATTTAATGGAAAGTATACCTCCTTAAAATTTAAAACATGTGAATCCTCTTCTTCTTTCTCAATACAGCACACGATTAATTTTTTCTCTTAGGAATACAAAAAAGCATTGGGGAGTTAAATGAAAATCATTGCCTCCTTTTATACATTGTTCTTTGCACTCCAACACGTTGGATTAGGGAATTCAAATTTTAATTTAAACCTTTTGGCGCCTTATTATTTATTTAAATTAAAATTTTAACCATAGGTTAAAATATTTTAATTTAAATAAATTAAATAATAACCTTTAAAATTTGCTCAATGGGTCTTTTCAAGGATTTATTTTTAATGATTCCTTGGACCTTGTTTTTCTTCACCTCATCCTTTTGCCCAAAATATTATAATATTATTAATTCTTTTTAAACCTGCTTCTCTTTCCTTGGATCTTCAATATTTTAGGCATCTTTAGGCATATAATATTTAAAATAAATATTATATATTTTTTCCTTTAACCACTTCCTTTTCTTTTGGAAAAACAACTTTATAACATTAATGACGACGAAACTGGACATCAAACCTCTTGACATCAATGACAACAAAACTAGCTCAAATTTCCAATAATCTCCCCCTTTAACATTGATGGCAACCCTTTTTATTTAAAGCATTTCTTTTACCTTTTTCAGTTCTGCTCCCCTTGACTGAATGCTCTCCCCCTAAGTTAAATATCTCCCTCTTTGACATCAATGGCAAAGGGTCACCTTTTGGGCTAAAGATAAGACTCTTAGCTCAACCCCCTCCGCACCTCATTTTCTTGAGGTGCTTAATTTTTAGGTGGCAGTATCTCTACTCCCAACATTCATTGCTTTTTTTCTTTGTGCACCTTCTTCCTCAATTGATCCTTTTGATTCCTTTGAATATTCCTGTTCTTGCTTGTCTTTGGAAATTTTGTCTACACCACTTAGCCATATGCCCAACATTATTGCACTTATAACGCTTAATGTTGTGGTTCATTGAAGGTGCAAATATCTTGAAGTTCCTCCAGGTGAAGCCATATCCATTCCTATCATGAATCCTGCAATTAACTACCTTATGATCAAACTGATTACAAGAGTAGCAATACCCTTGAAAGAGATGCCCATTTCTTAAATTTCTCTTGGTGAAACCATATCCCTATTTTTTGTGTCTTGCACTGCGTAGCCTTGTGACCAAACTTGTGACAAGAGTGTATACATATATAAAAACACCATTGCAATAAAAATGAAACATTTTATTAAATTTGGGAAAGTACCTTTTGATACACTTTGACCCTTTTAGGGTGCATTTTACAAAGAGATGTGCCAAAGTGTAATCCCTTTTATAGATCAAGGATGGTGTATTTTGCTCTTCTTCATGCCACAACAATGTTGGAGGTGGGTTTTTCATGACCATCGTGCTGGACTTGAACTTGTTGAATCCTGAACTTGAAATCTGCATACATGCAAATACACAAGGGTTTAGTAGCACCTATCACAATGATAATGATAAAATGTAAATGAAATGACTAATGTAAAATGAAAATAGAAGATGAACAATGGATATGGCTTACATGAGCACAATATGGGTAGAATAACATTAGCATTTCCCTATCTTTATCTCTCTTTTTTTTGGTCATGTGATGGTGCCTTTATAGGCCTTTAAGGATTTTGGAGGGAAGGATAGATGGCAAGCCAGTGCTGCCAAGTGGTAGGGACTGGATAGCCACCTATCTTGTGTTTTTGCAGTGAGTCAATAGAAGTGTCTCACTCAACTAGGGAGATGTGGCAAGTGGATAGGTGCAAGTGGAGTGATGTGTGGAGTGAGGTGTAAGATGTGGCAAGTGGGTAGGTGGAAGTGAAGTGATGTGTGGAGTGAGGTGTGAGATGTGGCAAGTGGGTAGGTGAAAGTGGAGTGAAGTGTGGAGTGAGGTGTGAGATTTGGCAAATGGGTAGGTGTAAGTGGAGTAAAGTATGAAGTGAGGTGTGAGATGTGGCAAGTGGGTAGGTGCAAGTGGATTGAAGTATAGAGGGTTGTCCTATGTGAAGGGAAAAAGGGTACAATAGTGTATGAGAGGTGGCAAAGGGGTGATGGTGATGTGGATAGGACATATGTCAAGTGAGGAGAGAGGGTATCCTATGAGGATATTTCCCATATTTAATAAAATCTAGAAAATATAATTATGTGCAGGATTTTATGCCTAATTCAAAACTTAGGCACATAATGTTATGCAAAACTAAAATATGGATGAATAATGTGCAGTAATTATATGCCTAAGTTTAGACTTAGGCATATATTATTATGTTAAAATAAGATGTGCAATGTGGGTGAATGACGTGCAAAATTATATGCCTAAGTTTAGACTTAGACATATATTATTATGCAAAATTGTGATGTGTAATACAAATGCCTAGATTTTGGTATCTACAATGAGAAGCAATGTCCATTGAAGAAACCTTGCCTTGATCCCATTGGTATCTTAGTATCTTCTTCCATATGATGTTTTCTGTTCCATCTATTCCTTATTTGTGCATTGTTCCTTTCCTTGTTGAACTTTCTATTTTCCAACTTATCCTCAGAAGTCTCACTTTATCTTACACTCTCTTCTTATGAATCTTATTATTCTTTGGATCTTGATATTGACTCCTCTCCTTGTTCTCTATATTCCTTTTCAAATCCAAGTTCTGTCTTGTTTAATGGAGTTCTTTGTACCTTTATAATCTTATTCAAGGTCTTTGAGATTCTCCCAAACCTGTGTAGCTTGTCTTTAGAATCTATCATTTCCTTCCTTAGTGAAGCCACCTCTTGCTCTAATATTTCACATTCTAAAACTTTTGCCTCTAACTTCTCTTTAAATCTTCTTGTCTTAGCTATTGATTTTGTCAGATCTTGTATAAGCTTTCATTTCTCTTCATCACATTATTGAAATTGAAGCTTAAGTTTTAAGTTCTGCTTTCTTACCTTTCTTAATTCTTTAAGAGTAGAAATAAGCTCACCTTCAAGATCAACTTCTTGTTCCTCTTAATTTTCTAATTCTTCCTCTACTCCTTTGTCTTTAAGAGCATCTTCATTCCTTTCTGATTCATCTTCAATAGGAGCACCTCCTTCTTATTCTATTGCCAAAAGAAGACTTTCTTCTTCTAGACCTTCAAGAGCATCTTCATATTCATATTCACTGAAACTGAACCCATTATGTGTGCAATGATATTCAATATGATCAAAGTTTCCACACCTAAAATACTTGAGAATTATTGGTTTCCTTTTTACCTTTTTCTTAACATCTTATTTTTCTATTGTCAAAACTAGAATATCTTCTTCTTCATTATCTGAGGAACTTTCATCACTATCACTTGAACTCTTGCTTGTCTTATTTGAATAAAAACTCTTCTTATACCTTTTGAAAAACTTCTTTTCTTGCTTGCCTTATCCATCCCTGCTTTTCTTTTGATACCTATATTTTCCTACTTCCCTATTCTTATGATCCTGTTTCTCTTCACCACTGCTATTTCTAGCTTATGGACAATCAGATGCATAGTGACCATATTTACCACAATTGAAACACTTGACTATTTTCATACCTTTTATTTCTTGTATCCTTGTTCCTTATGCCATAGTTTGCTTCTTCATCATTGGATAACTCATTACTTGAATTTGACTTCTTATCCTTTGTCTTCTTTGTTACTTTGAAGGCTAATTATTTCTGGGGAATAGGATCCTTTCTTATTCTCATCTCAAAATTTGTGAGAGTTCCATGTAACTCATCCCATGTAAAAGTTTCAATATCTTTTGTTTCTTATATGATTGAAACATTTTCACTATACCTCTTAGGGAGTGACCTCAAAATATTTTGACAAACATATGATTCTTCAACTTTAAATCCAAGTCCTTACACGGAGTTAATAACCTCATCCACATGAAGTAAGTATGTAGCAATGTCTTCCTCATCCATCATCTTCAGGTCTTCAAAATTTTTCTTGTGATTTTGCAATTTTGCCATCTTGAACTTTTTGTCTCCCTCATATGTTTTCTTCAACTTTTCCCAAATATCTTTTGATGATGTGCAATGCATAACTTTTACAAAATCTGATTCACATAAACCACTTAATATTCCATTCATTGCCTTTGAATTATTCAGTTGTAGGAGCTTACCATCTTTATCTGTAGGTGGAGTAGTTGGCGATGTGTACCCATCCTCAACTGCTTGCCATATATCATTTCCTTGTGCCATTAGGTAAATATTTATTCTTACACTCAAAATTGCATAATTATTCCCATAAAACAATGGTACCTTATTTCTTGAATATCCACTATAAGAATCCATCTGTGTTCTTGTAATATTTTTCTTCAAGCTGTTAAAATTTTTTGAAGGAACCCACTTTGATACTAATTGAAGAACACAAGCTTATACTGAGAGGGGGGTGAACAGTATAAGACCAACTTTTACTTTTATTTCTCAAACAATATTATCCAATATATCAATGGCAATATCAACAATATTAATCAAAGCAATGCATAAATCATCACACACAATAGAGACACCAATTTAACGTGGTTCACCCAATGTGGGCTACTCCACGGAGAAAATATTTCACTAAAATTTTCTCAATAAATCTCTTGGGAATCCTTCCCTATTACAATATTTATGGACCTATGTCCAAAGGATACACCAATCCCCTAATCAAGTTCATGGACACCAATCCACAGGAGAACTATTTCCCCTTTACTGGTTCGTGGATCTCTATCTATAGGAGAACTCTTTCTCCTTTGCTATGGCTGGTGATATTCTAGAAGACTACTACCTCCATTGCACTGGCTTGTGGATCTCTCTCCATAGAATACCTCTATCTTCACTACCATGGCTAATGGATCTCTATCCACTAGAGACTTCTATCCTTTGGTTTGTCACCTCCAAAGCTTACTCTTAGTTCTACTCAATCTCTGTCTAAAATCTACACTAAACACTGTCCTTCATCTAGCATAAATCTACCCACAAGTCTATATCTGGTCTGGCACAAATCTACCCTCAAATTTGTACCAAAATCTATCCTTAAATATGTCCTCAAGCCTTAAATATATCCTCAAATCCTCTCAAGAACTTGCTTAATCTGCTCTCAAGTCTTCACTAAGACTTACCTCAACCTGTCCAACAACTGTCCATAATTCCTCTCAAGAACTTGCTTAATTTGCTCTCAAGTATTCACTAAGACTTACCTCAATCTATCCAAAAAATATCCACAAGTCCTCTCAAGAACTTGCTCAAACTGCTCAACAAGTATTCATCAAGACTTACCTCAAATCTATCCAACAAGTCCTTCCTAGAACTTATCCAATCTGCTCAACAAGTCTTCACCAAGACTTGTCTCAAATTTGTCCAATAAGTCCTCCCTAGAACTTGTCCAATCTGCTCAACAAGTCTTCACCAAGAATTATCTCAAATATGCTCTACAAGTCTTCACAAAGACTTGTCTCAAATCTATTTGTAAGCTTTCACAAAATCTCACACAAATCTATCATTAAGATTTCACAAAAGCTTACTCAATCCTATCCTTAAGTCCCCTCTAGGACTTACTCAAATCTTCCCGTAAGCTTTCACAAAATCTTGCTTAACTCTGTCCTTAAGCTTTCACAAAAGCTTACTCAACTATGTCCTTAAGTCCCCTCTAGGACATACTCATATTTTCTCATAAGCTTTCACAAAATCTTACTCAAACAACTGCAATACTTGCATACAAAACTCAACTTAATCTCTTTAAGAAAACCTCTTCAATCACACAAACAAGTTTCACTTAGAATCTTGTTTAACCATATAAACATATAAAGAATGATAAAAGACTCAATGTGTTTCACACTCACAATGTTTTGTACTCAACAAAACAATCTTTCAGTTTCAAAATATCTTTCAAATCAATTCAGAAATAATGTATAATTTTTCCACAAAAACTTGAACTATCACTCCAATGCTTTCAATCAATAATTCTCAATCAACTTTACTCAAACATTCACTCAATGAAACACACCTTGGTTACAAACTCTAACCAAGCGTTTCATACTCCCAACAACTCACACTATAGAACTCAAACTTTGACTCAAGATAATTCCAATGCCACATAACAATGATACCCATGTTATTTTACAAACCCTAGCTCAAGATAGTTCTCAAATCCAAATCAAATCAAATCATTCATCAACAATATGTACTCAAACATGCTCACATATTTCCAACAACATTCATCAATCCTTTTCAATCCAAAAATATTTCACTCAAGGATGATGTGCCCATACCTTTTATTTTTATGGAGATATATCTTCAAAACCTATCTTAATCACAATCAAATCCTCTTTACCAATTTCAAGGTTAGATAGCAAAAGTCTATCTCAAAATCTCCACATAAATATTTTTCTCAATAATTATTTCATCATACAAAATTATCAACTCTCAAGTACATCTTATAATCTCCAAAATTCTCAAAATAATATTCAATACATAAAACATCAAATTCCTTTGTCAACACCTTATAAACTCCAAATTTTACAAAATAAAATTCAAAAAATAAAAATTAAATTCCTTTGTTAAACCTTATAACTCCAATTCCTTTATTTATATTTCTAATAAAAAATAAAATATTTTTAATCAACCTTATGACTTCCACCTTTGCAAAAATAATCACGTGGTCTCTATGTAATTTGCGCCTTCCAAAACCTTGGCAAAAATTAAAATCAAAGCGCTCACCTTATAAATGTTGGCCCACCTTCAACAAAAATTATTTTGCCCTTTATGACTGCGCCCAAACTCGAACCTGCGACCAACCGCCGCCATAGTGCCTTAGCCCAAGGCAAGATACTATTGGGCTACATGCCCATACATCACTCAAAATGCATGAGCCACCTTTTATGCCTTGCCTTCAGCGAATTTTGAATTTAATCAAAACTTTGCTATGTGCCAAAAATGAAGGGGATGGAAATTGAACCCTCGCCTTGCCCTGCACGAACGTCTTAACCAACCTCCAACCACCATCTGCGCTACCCAGTGCTTTGGGATCGTTTTGATGCTCCACACAGATTTAATGCAAAGTCTGCCTCCTTAAACTTTAAAACATGTGAATCCTCTTCTTCTTTCTCAATGCAACACATGATTAATTTATTCTCTTAGGCATACAAAAAAGCATTGGGGAGTTAAATGAAAATCATTGCCTCCTTTTATACATTTTTCTTTGCACTCCAACACGTCGGCTTTGCAAATTCAAATTTTAATTCGAATTTAAATTTAAACCTTTTGCACCTTATTATTTATTTAAATTAAAATTTTAACCATAGGTTAAAATATTTAATTTAAATAAATTAAATAATAACCTTTAAAATTTGCTCAATGGGTCTTTTCAAGGATTTATTTTTTAATGATTCCTTGGACCTCGTTTTTCTTCACCTCATCCTTTTGCCCGAAATATTATAATATTATTAATTATTTTTAAACATGCTTCTCTTTTATTGGGTCTTCAATATTTTAGACCTCTTTAGGCATATAATATTTAAAATTAATATTATATCCTTTTTTCTTTAACCACTTCCTTGCCTTTTGGAAAAACAACCTTATAACATTAATGATGACGAAATTGGACATCAAACCTCTTGACATCAATGACAACAAAACTAGCTCAAATTTCCAATAGTATATGACCTACAACTTCAACAAAATTGTTATAAGCTCTATTCTTATATGATTGAGTTTTAATATTTTTACAACTTTAGCTTTGACAAAATTTGTCTAATTACAAAAATTATTCATGGAACTTATAAAAGTTTGATTAAAAAAGTGGATAGATAGATTGAACTATGTCATTAATGTTATGTATGGGTAGCTGGTTAGGTGGAAATCTGTAAGTTAGTCAATCTTAAAGTTTGTCATCATAAGTTATAATTTTTTTTATAAATTCAAGATATACAAGATACCTATCTTCTACATCTCTTCACATTTATTTTGAAATTGGACTTAGGATACCTTTATAAATATCAAATTATTTTGCAAAATAAATTCATTTATACACATTCCTTTTAATTCTATTTCTTCCATAAGCAAGGTCAATAATAATAGAATATAATGTCTCATTTTTTAAGTCTCTTTGTCACTATAGTTAGGAGATATTCATGCTATTGGATCTTAAACTATAAATATTTGTTCTCTTTCTTTAGCTTTATGATATCTTAATTAGATTATTGCTAAGTTTTTCCTAACAACTCCTGTACATTACCCTTCTCCTTTTGAATCTCAAATTATCCATTTTTTCAATGAGTTTACATAGGTTTTTATAAGGGGTGTCGGTCCGCTCATACTGAGTGGGGTTTGAACCTTGGATATCTCAAATAGAGGCCAAATCCCTTACCAATATAGTAAGATTACAACTAAGATCAAATTATCCATAATTATTAGGTGTCCTATATATTCCATAAGATCGAGAAATTCATGTAGGAATATATTTAATGTCAATTTAAAACTCAAATCCATTAATCAATTTTGAATTACTTTTATTTCAATATTTACTTGAACCCCTATGAAAATAGATATAGGTAAAACCTTAGTTTTTATATCAAATATACAATTTAATCCTCAAATAATGAACTTCAATTCTAAAATTAAATCATTCCATCAAATATATTGGCACATACATTTAATGAGAAAAAACCCTCTAGTATATAAAATACAACAACGTAAAATATAAGGTTATATGTTTGCACATACAACTAAAAATACAAGAGTGTGACAAAAATTTCTATTATAGAGATGCAAAATATTTGTCATTATTAGATGGATTATTTGCAATGCCTTAATAGTCCTTTACCTGCTCTCTTTCCTTGAGAAATATCTTGATTATTATAATATATTAAAATTATTTTTACAAAACGAGACTCTTCAACTTTGTTAGTTTTTATCTTGCAGGATTTAATGGACTCGGTCAAAATTCATAAGGTCATATACAAAATATATGATATTTAAGTTTCTTATCTATATGTTAGACATTTACAACCATTTGAAACAAAAATTTATTTTTATTTCCACTAATACCACTATCTTGTTAGTGTTCTTATCAATTTGAAGTAAGGGCGATCTCATGATTAGTATTTAGGAGTTTCTTTTTGGTTCTCAAGGCTTCCTTACTAGTCCTTGGTGTTCCTCCACTCTGCATTGTAATTAATCTCATCAATTATAGAGAAACTCCATTAATTGACATTTTTAGTCATTTTTAAGCTTCTCAAGGATCCAATACTTATCAAATAACTCTCTGGAGCTCTCAACAATAGCATAAACCATTCCTAATCATTATATATTTTTGAATTCATAAATTTTGATGAACTAAATAAATTTATGCCTTTTAACTCATGCAAACTAATTCTAAATTATGCTCATTAGTGTATATTTCAATTTTACAACTAACACGTCATTAAATCACAAAGTTTATGGATATCTAAAATTTATTTTCATAATTGAGAGGGAAAAAAGTAGAGAGGGGAGAGTCCCGATCCCTTCCTTACTCCCCCTTCCTTGGTTCCTGCCCAGTCCCTGGCTCATCCCAGGTCATCCCTCCTTGGGATTGTTTGTTGCAAATGATCTCCTTGAGGGAGATCCTTCTCCTCTTTCTGCACCTCTCCCAGTCGGTCAGGGTTCCCTTGTTTGAGTTTTTGGCCTAGTGCTTCCCAGGGTTCCTTGTTGTTTTCGGGATCCCTTCCCTTTTTTTTCCCTCAGGCTTCCCCCTGGGGTTTTCTACAGGTTTTTGGCATGGATCTGGTTCCTTGCGGTTCTCTAGGTGGTGGGGGCGATTAGTTGGGTTTTTGACGGCTTCCTAGGGTTTCCTTTGAGGTCCTTACTGCTTTGGGGGTGGTCTGGGGGGGCCTCTTTCCCCCTTTTACTAGTGAATCCTCTCTGGGATCCTGTGGCTATTGTTGGTCTCGTCCCTGTGGGGAGGGCCCTCTTCGATTTCTTACTTGGAGGCTTCTTCGTGCTGGTTCTGCTCCTTGGTGGACACCCTGGGCATTTTTTTGGCCTTGGGGGGCTTTTTCTCTCCCTGGGCTATTCCCAGCCTCAGTCCCAGTTCCCTGAAGTTTCTCCTATGCAAGGATGGGATTCTTGACCCCTACTATTGGGGTTCTATGGGTTTTGCTGTATTTTTCAAACCATGGGGGGATCTGATCTATGCATGCAGACCCTGGATCCCCCAGGCTAGGCTTCCAGGGATCCCATCTTTGTGGCTGTTACCTCTTCCCGCCTGGGATCCCCAGTCCTTGTATCCCTGGTCCCTTAACCTGTTGTCTTTTCCTGTTGGTTGTCCTGGGGGCAGGATTCTCTTGATGGTGCTTTCTGGCTACTTCCCGATGGGCGGGATCTCCTCTTTGCTGGTTTTTAGTTGCTTCCTACTAGGTGGGATTCCCCCTTCTTTTGGGCGGGATGGTTTCCCATGGGGTGGGATTCTCCAGAACCGCTGGGTTTCCCGCTAGGCGGGTTTTTCTCATTTTTTGCTAGTTTTCTCGGGAGCCGGGATTCACTTGGTAGAGGTTTTTGCTGCTTCCTGCTGGGCGGGATTCACTCTTTGGTGGTTTTTCGATTGCTTCCTGCTAGGCGAGATTTATATTATAATGGTTTTTTTGCTGCTTCTTGATGGGTGGGATTTACATGATGGTGGTTTTCAGCTGCTCCCCGCTGGGCAGGATCTTCAAACTTACCTTCCTTCAAAATTTGTGGTTTCCCGCTGGGCGGGATTGTTCAAATTTACCTGTTCTCGCTGGGCGAGATTTCTGTTTGTTTTTCATTTTCAGGGTATTGGTGCCTTGGGCCCATAATTTTGTTGTAATGGCTTATTCTCGACATGTTATTTCCAACTCTTATGTAATCAGGTTTTGGGATCCTAGTTAAAACCTGTTGTAAATACAATAGCTACTTATAAAAAAAAAAAAATTATTTTCATAATTGTCTACTCTATTGGTGGCCCAAAACCAAAACTTGCATCTCCTCTTGTTGTTTTATCCTAGAATGATTCAAAGGGTCAATTTTTATAGTTCATCCATTATACTTTGAATTGACCTTAATGATACAACTTAAATAATTATTATATAATCTTGAGCACCAATTTAATATTAAATTAATAGAGGTATTTATAAATTTTTTATCTCATTTATTAATTCAACTCTATAGTAGCTAATCATTTCACTATTCTATGATAATTAGGAGATAAATATAAATGATGTATGACATTTTACTTCGACCCCTTTGGTAAACTTGATTGTAAACAATTAAATTGTGATGGATAATGAATCAAACTTAGACTATGGATCAACTTTTCTAACACTAGACATAAGACAAAACTCTCTAGCAAAAAAACTAATTGTTTGACATTAAAAATCACAAACCTTCTCTAATTACCTTTATACTTGTACTTACACTAAAGTAATATATCTTCAAATAATAAAACATATAAATCTTACTTCAAAACTATTATATTATTTTAAGAGTAATAAAAGTTTAACCTTATTTTTTAAAAAATATTTCTTTTCACATTAATAATCAAAGGTGATTAGAAACATTGACAATTAAAATTTTTTATTTTTATTATTATACAATTAATCTAAGATTCAAATAAAGTAATATTAAGTAAACCATACTCCAATATAAATGGACAAACACATGGATATGGATATTATAGAACATATAGAGACCTAATATTTTTTATGTCGAAACTGACATGTTAAAATTAAACACCAGACATGATGGATCTATGTGATATTATTAACCTTTTTTCACACTTAAATTTGTATAAAGTTTCTAACATTTTTAAATTATAGGTACAAAAATTGAAACTAGAAAAAGACAACGTCCAACTCCTTTTTTCATCAAGTTGTTTTAACATTTATTCAGATATTTCTTACCACAAACATCAAATTTTAATCTTATGAAGCATCAAAATGTCCAAATCAACAACAATCATCTAATCCTCTTTTTCCTTCTTTTATCAAACTTAAAAAGAAAAAGTTGTTTTGACATTTATCCAAATGTTTCTTACCACAAACATCAATGTTTGAACTTATGAAGCATCAAATTGTCTAAATCAACAAACATCAAAATTTGACATTATGAAACATCAAATTGTCCAAATCAACAACAATCACCTAATCCTCAACAACTTCCTCTTCAAAAAGGAATATTATATCTATCACCTAAATATCTCTTAAATGCAGGTAGAATATTGTCTTTGAAGATTATATATATGAACATACATTTATTGTGGTTTGAATTTAGGTTTCTTTAAAAAAAATCCAAAATTAAACCATTACAATATTTTATAAAACATTAACATTAAAAGAGACGTTTATAAATTGAAATAAGAAAAAACTAAAAAATTAACATTAAAAATAAAAATAAAATTACTTAATAGAAAAATATTAAAAATATGTAATTTAATGGATTCTTCACATTTGAACACGGGTATGGTAAACTTTAACCGCGAAGTCAAGTAGAATAGATATGATGTTGAAGAATTGAAGACTTCAAATAAAAGATCTAAGATTAAAATATGAAAGCAAGTTATTCAATGCGTTAAGCCAGACATAGATGACACGTGGTATAAACATTAAACGGTTTGAAGCTTACAGCTGACGAAGATATTTACGTTCATGAAAAGGCCAGGTGGAAACCTAAACCTAAGCACGTAATTAATGTGACATGCCACGTCGACCTACTAGGGAGGGGTTGTAAGGAATGTTGACGAGTTAAAGAAAAATTGGTGTGGATAGTGGAAGTTTGGGGTATGTATTCCGTGTTGTTGTGCGGTTTTGAGAGAAACTCTCTTATCTTGGATCGTTTGACACGTGGAAGGCCACCAGTATTCTTGAATGTTCTAGAAGATTGAATGATGGAAATGATAAGGCCGTTAATGTCAACTTTAGAGTGTGGTCCCATGATCCCCACTCGTTTAGTTTGTGGAACCTAATATAGTTATTTATTTTAAATAGGGATTAATCCTATCTAGTAGGGTGAAGATGAGTTAACAATATTCCAACATCAATTGTTTAAGGAATTAAATTGGGGTAATCTGTCGGCAAGCACTCAATCACTATCAATTAACCTATGTCTTGTAGATTGTGAAGCCTAAAGCCTAATTTTTGTATACTTGGGCTGGACCTTTTCGAATGATCTATTCTTTATATATATATATATAAGAGGTGCCAGGGTGTTTTTTAACACATTCATATATTCATCACATGTTTTGAATTGCGGTCTCCTTAATAAAATTTAAAAACATATCAAAAGAGTTCCTTTTATGTAAGGGTGTTTCGACTAGCTCTTATTATATCGAAACATATAACACTTTGTTAATTTGGATTAATTTTGTATCTTGTCCTGGTCTGACCAGGATAATCCAATGGTTAAGGCCTTTGGGAAGGTCTAAGGTTCAAACCATGAAGTATCAAAAAATGGATAGGCTAGATGGTAGCAGTTGAATGTTTATTGATTGACTACCTAGTTTGAGGCCTAAGGTTCAAACCATGATGTATTCAGAAAGGGATAGGTTGATGGTAGCGATCGAGTGTTTATCGATTGGTTATTTCGGTTCGATATCTTGAAGGGTCAAGGGTCCTATTGACTTCATCTAATCCAATGGGTTACTTTAGCTTGATGTCTTGGATGGACCCTTGTCAAGGGTCTTGTTGACTTCAACTAATCCAATGGGTTAGGCTTTATAGTGATAGCACCTAATAATGTTATCAATTCCCCTAGGTATTTAAAAAAAAACTTTGTATCTTGTTCTTAAGGGTGAAACACAACACTTTCTTAATTTGGGTTAACTTTGTATCTAATCCTTAAGGGGTGTAATGAGTTGTCTAGTCAAGCAATTAATCTTGGACCTAATTAAGAAGACAACGTTATTCCATGAGATTGTAATATTTTAAACATTAATTAGATTTTTTCTTTCTTTTTCTAAAGTTGCAAATATATCTATTGATTTGTATTAGTTCCCAAGATAAGAAGGCAAGTATTTATTTTACTTAATAAGACTTATCATTTAATTATTTATAAGCTAACCAAAAATCAATGGTTTTAGATGGTATGTTTAATATTGATTAAATTCAATGTATTTTTTTAAGAATTTGAAAAGATAATTATGTTAAAACAAAATTATTTACAAGTTGGGACGAGATTCCTCCCAATATTAGCCAACAAAAATACATGTTTCCTCCCTTTAACTTTCCAACAAACTTTCATAACTCTAAAACTCAATATCCTAAGAAATAACTACTTTTGATTACAACACTAAAAGGAGATTTGCATTGGAGCCAAATCTCCTAAACTATATGTCTGCAATGGCTGTCCAAATTAGCTAAACACTAAATTTGCTCACCAACCTACATAATCCTCCCATCCTCAATAGCCATGCCACTGCCATTGAACCCTTACCTATTCTCGGTACCTATCTTAGCCAAGAAGTCTACACATTATTAAGAGCTCTACCCCCATAAATTGAAATCACATCATCTGATTCCCTCCATAAGTCCTTAATGACAAGAATCCTCAACCTCCACATATCAAAAGCAAATTTCCTCATGTAATCCAAATCTCCTACCAAGATTTGAGAATATGATTCTTTGATTATCCTCCTATAACCTTGTCTTACTACCCAGATAGAAGCATATTTGATAGCTAAGGCTTCTACTTCATTGTTTGTGGTCTTGTCTTGGTCTCGAAGTTCCCAATGGTGCACTATCCCAACATGATTCTTGCAGATCACTCCAATTCTAGCTCTACTCGAATTGCCTTTTGCAACTCCATTAGTATTAATTTTAATCTAGCCTTTTGGGGGTGTTTTCCAACTAGCTCTATCTTACCCCTCTTGCACTTTAGCTTCCTTCTCCATCATCCCTATATCGGTCTGAGTTTCCTCTTTAGCATACATTATCATAGTTTCCATGACTTTGCTCCAAATGACCTACTAGACATCATCCGAGGATGCAAATGTTTCTCTAATTTGTTTGTTATTTCTCTCCAACCACACTTGCCACCAAATAATGTTTAATCCAATCTTCCACTCGATACGAAGAGATTCAAATTTAAATTTATCCCTCTTCCATCTTTCCCAAATATTAATCCTATTCAAAACACCATTTGATCAAATTTTATAAGCTAAAAAACATCACTCCCAAAATTTTCAGGTGAATGGGCACTCAAACATTAAGTGGTTAGATGTTTCCTCGTTTTTGTAGCATAAAACACATTGGGATGGACCAATGGTTCCCCTATGTCTCAGATCATCAAAAGCAAGAATTCCATTGTGCATGAAATGCTAGACAAAGAAGTTTACTTTTGACCAACCCTGGACTACCAAATATTTCTCCAATCCTCAACCTGATACAATTAGGAGGTTCTGGAAGGATCTTTTCATATTCATCCTTCATTGTGTAGACTCCAAGGTTCCTATAGCCCCAAGCTAATTCATCCTCCTCATCTCTACTTGTGAGAAATATTTCTACCAAGATTTTAGTCATGATGGGTATCAATTTCAAAGGGATTGGAATTGTCCACTCATCCAACTTTTTAAACTACTTAAACCTATAATATGTTGGAGAATATTACATTATTTGGCACATGCAAATGTACCCGCATGGTACCTTCATGGTACAATTGTAAATACATAATAGATATTGGTTGAGTCTATAGTTTAGATGACTGATTTATATTTCTCATTTATGTAAGTGTCTATGTGCAAAAAATAAAAAAGTGTCATGTAAGTTAGAGTGCAAGTGTGTATTGAGAGAATGTGCACAAGTTTCATGTATGTAAGTGTGCAAATATGTAAAGTGAGGATGTGCACAAGTATCTTATATTAGGAGTGCATGTAGAAGAGTAAGAGTCTTGTAGAAGTGTGCAAGTGTCATAGAGTCATGTATACATGTAAGAAGAGAGTGAAGAGTCTAGTACACAAGTGGCAAGATGATAAGTCAAAGGTTATGGGAATTGTCATATGGAGAGCAATAGTCAAGTACATGAAGAGTCATCTTCTATGTCTATATTATGGAGACAAATCACCATACAACGTATAAGGTAAATAAGGAAAAATAATTTGTAACAATCACCACATAGCAAACATTGATAGTAAAGCTTGTATATAATTTTTGAGAAATTTATTATTGTAAGTATTCTTCATGCATGTACATGAATGATTTTGGCCATTTACATTCATATTTGATATTATAAGTAAATGTTATTTTTATTATTATATTGTCTTGATTATATATTTGATTGCTCACATATATAATTCTACTCTTGATTATTATTACTTTGATCTATAATATTGTGGCTTATACATATTGTGACATGTAATATGTTATGGTAGTAAGGCTTAAAAACCAATAGTGCTATTAGAGATACCACTTAACTCTATCTGTTTTCTATAGAGTTATATTTTAGCCACAATTACATTGGAGTCTGTTCACTTTGATAGCAGTGAAGACTTGCACTCTATTTTTGAAGGTTTTTCCACTTGGTTGAAGGAAAACCAGTGAAGACTAAGACTTAACTAGTTTGATTAAGAGCCAACTCAAAAGAAAGTTGAAAGTTTGAGGAAATTCAATGTCATCCCGATAATATTTTAGATTCTCTAGAGAAGAAGAGGAGAATCGTATTGAAGATTGAGAGAGAGCCAACTCAAAAGAAAGTTGGTCATTCAGGGACATTCATAATCACCCTAATAATATATTGGATTATCTATAAAATAGGAGAATCGTTTTATTTCTTAGGTGTGACCTAAGACATCATAGGATTGAGGAGCATCAAATATCTCATATGATTGAGAAGCATCATATATTCCAAGGATTGAGAAGAAATATAAGCTTCCAAAGATTAAGATAACTTAGATAGAATCTAGAGTGCAGTAGAAAGAGTAAAACAATAGCTTTCTACTAATATTGAAAAACTATTTTGTAGCTATGTAAGTGTTGGAAATTTGAGTTATTTTATGTTTTCATTGATGTCACATGGATCATTGATGTCACATGGATCATTGATGTCACATTGAGTTTTGGTGGCAAAAGCACTTCATAGATAAGCATTTATGATATTTCAAAAAATAGGGTTTTTGTGAAAACCAAGGCAGGTAAAATAAAAGGTTTTATTTAAAACCACGGATGGCAGATTTGATATGGGTTTTTCTTAAAACCCAGGTTGGCTTTTTGTTTCATCGAAAAATGTGCCCTGGAGATGAAGATATTCAACCTTGAATAATCGGTGCAAATTTTAATATTTAAAATTTAATATTTAAATTTTAAAATTAAAATTTAATGACATCACCGTCGATGTCATCATAAAAATCGAATTATTCAAAATCCGCCAACGTTGGAAAAATAATGAAGGGTGCATATATATACACGAAGGATTTTGTTTAAAAACCTTGGAATTGAAGTGGAGAGAAGACGCGAGCACAGAAGATAATTCATGTGGCGTGGCCTAACGGCAAGCGAGGGGAGACAAAGGCATTTTTGACAAAGGCATTTTTCTAGGAAGAAGACTGAGGTTCGATTCCCACCGGTTGAGATTTTTAGGGCAAATAAAAGGCCCACATTTTGTTGTGTTTTCGGGGCAAGAAAGGCCCACGTTTTGTTTTGCGAAGAGAGAGAAGAAGACAAAAACGCCTTTCGTGCTTATCGTCTCATGTGAGTGTTGTGCTCACCTGGTCATTGAAGCCGTAGTTAAGGAAGTGCATGGGCAGACGACGAGGGTTCGATTCCCTCTAGAGGTAAGTAATTTTTTATTATTAAAATTAATTTTTGCCTAATGTTGGAGGTATAAGGTGATAAGGGTTGAGTTGTTTTGGAAGGCAAGATATATGTGCTCTTAGTAGAAAAGATATTTCTGGTATGTTTCTTTTATGAAAGTATATCATATTATATATCATTGGAAAGCTTATTTCGAGGGATATTTGACTAACTTATTTAGAAGGAGAAATAAGGTGTGTGTAAAGAGATATTTCTGATTTTACAAAGGGGTTCCAAAAGTGAAGTTTACCTTGTTCTTTTCAAGAGGATTAATTCTTTCATGAGGTGACAAGGTATGCAATATTGTGATTTATTTTATTTTATGGTATAAGTGGTTTTGGGAGTGAAAAGGTTATGCAATGTTTTGATTAATTTTATTTTATGGTACACGTGGTTTTAGGAGAGATAAGGAAGTTGTGCAATTAAAGGCCTTGGTGATGATTATTGAAAAGTGGAGTAATGTTGATTATTTTATGATCTACTGACCCTTGTGAAGATTGGCAAAATAATTTTGTGATTATAGCAGATTTACAAAGAGGTTTTTTCATCTTCATAAAAGGTATGGACACATTCTCCTATTGATTATTTATGGTGGTTGATTTCTGAAATATCATTGGAGGGAAAATGATTGTTGTGGTTTCATTTTTGAAAGTGTTTGGTTGAATGCTTCAAGGTTTTCTAAATTGAGAGTTGTGTTAAACCTTGTTTTATAAGCATTGTTATTGAATCCCATTGGTTGTGAAAGAACTTGAGTTAGAAAAGAACATGAGTATCATTGTTATGTGAGATTTGTGGTTGAGCATTGTTGGAAATATTTGAGTTGGTTGATACATACTTGGACTAGGGTTGTGTGAGAGAGAGTTGTCCCTTGTGATGATTAGTTGAGTTGAGATTTATATTAGAACATATTGAGTCTCTAACAATTCTCTTTATGCTTCTATGAGTTGATTTGAGTTGAGTTGAAATTGTTTTGGGTTGAGAGTGAGTTTAGAACATATTGAGTCTCTAACAATTCTCTTTATGCTTCTATGAGCTGAGTTGAGATTGATTTGGGTTGAGAGTGAGATCAGAACATATTGAGTCTCTAAAAATTCTCTTTATGCTTCTATGAAGTTAATTTGAGTTGAGATTACCATTCATTTTTGAGTTAATTTTGAGTACTACTTGAGCATGATTGATTGAGCCTTTGAGAAGGCCTTTGGGACAAATTTGAGGACAATTTTGGGACAACTTTATGGACAGCTTTGTGGAAATATTTGTAGAGTAGATTTGGGCAAGTTCTTGGTGAGCTTGCTAGAGCAGATTTGGGCAAGTTCTTGGTGAGCTTGCTAGAGCAAAAATGGGCAATTTATTTGTGAGATTTCTAGAGAAAATTGGGTAAGTTCTTTGTGATCTTGCTAGAGCAGAATTGGGCAAGTTCTTGGTGAGCTTGCTTGAGTATATTTGACAAGTTCTATGTGAGCTTGTTAAGCAGGTTTTGTGTGAGCCTATTGTGCAGGTTCTGTGTGAGCCTATTGAGTAGGTTCTTAGTGAGCCTATTGACAGAGCTTTGGAGGTGACAGAGTATAGAGGATAGAGTCTCAGTGGATAGAGATATAGCAACCAAGACAATTGAAGACAAATCTAAGTGAGGAGTCTTCAAGTGGAGAAAGGTCCACTAGTAAGTGTAGCATAGAGACATAGTCTTCTAGAAGATCACATAGCCAGAGTAGAAGGGGAAAGAGTTCTCCTATGGAAGATATCCACGAACTTGATATTAGGGGATCAATATCTCCTTTGGATAGAGATCCATAAACATTGTAATTGGGAGTGATTCTCAAAAAGATTAATTGAGAAAGTTTTAGTAAAATATTTTCTCCGTGGAGTAGCCCACATTGGGTGAACCACATAAATTGTGATGTCTCTATTGTGTATGGTTTTTGTGCATTGCTTTGATTACTGTTATTGATATTGCTATCTTTACACAACATAATATTGAATTGGAAGAAAATGTAAAAAATTATCTTATACTGTTCACCCCCCTCTCAGTATAAGCTTGTGTTCTTTAATTAGTATCAGATCGGGTTCCTTTGGAAAGGCTAACAACTTGAGGGAAGATTCTACAAGAACACAAATGGATTCACATGGATTATCTTCAAATAAGGCTCCATTATTTGATGGTAACAATTATGCTTTTTAGAGCATGAGAATGAAGAACTACTTGATATCACAAGAATATGAGGTATGGTAGATGGTTGAAAAATAATATAAGGTTGAAGGTGATCCCGAGGAAGATAAGACTACCAGGAGATTGGTTGGTATCAATGCAAGAGCAATGAATTGTATTTTGAGTGGGTTACGTAAGATAGATTTTGCAAAGGTCATGGTATGTACTTCAACTAATGATATGTGGACCAAGTTGAGGAATACTTATGAAGGATATTCCAAGGTAAAGTTGGAAAAACTAAAAACTCATAGAAAAATATTTGAGGAATTAAAAATGAAAGATTCTAAAGATATTGCAAAGTTCTTACTTTAAGTTGATGAGATTACTAACACATGAGAGTCCTAGGTTTTGAGATGAAAGAATCAAAAGTTACTCAAAAGGTTTTGAGAACACTTCCCATGAAATATGATGCAAAGGTTTCAACAATAGAAGAAACAATGGATATCAACAAGTTAACAATGGAAGAATTGCAAGGTACTCTCACAGCTTATGAGATGAGGGTAAGTAAGCATCAAGATCCAATAAAAGAGATTGCATTCAAGGCTTAAGAAAAAGAGAAAGGGAAATTTTCAAAAATAGATAGAGTTTTATAAAATGATGAGGAAGCTAACTTCATCAAAAGGAATAAGGACTCAAGGAATTTCAGAGATATAAGGAAAGTCAGGTGCTACAATTGTGGTGATTTTGGTCACTATGCATACAAGTTTCCACATGAAGAAATCAGTGATGATGAAAAACATGGTCACAGAAGAAAAGAAGATGGAAAGCATAAGCATAACAAAGATGACAAATTCAAGCAAAACATGTATGAGAAGAATAAATTTTTTCGTAAGGCAAAGATATATTACTACATTGTAGAAGCAAGTGATAGCTCAGATCATAGTGATAGAGACAATTCAGATGATGACAAGGAAGAGCATTTATTCCTAGGAATAGAAAGTGAAAGAGAACAATTTTTTGTGTAAGGTCAAAGAGATCACAGATCAGGATATTGCAATGGTTTCAGTGATAGTGAAGATGAGATGACACATCAAGGAAACAAGCATGGTCAAAGAAATCTTGAGAGTTTTTTTGCTATAGAAGATTATAATGATCTTAGTGACAATGAATATGAAGAAGGGTTTTTCTTTGGAATAAGTGAAGAAAATCAAGAACACCTATTCCTAGGTATTGAAGTTAAAGAAGAGGATGTGCCTATTGAAGAAAGACATGAAGAGCTTGCCATAGCCATTGAGCAAGCATATAGGTACAAGAAAGGTCTAAGGATACTAAAATGCTTCATATATGGATATTTTGGGCATATAGATGATGATTGCACATACTACAACAATTACAATAAGGAAAGTGTATTTGAAAAAGAAAGCAGCAGTTCTAGTGACAATTCCAACAACAGTGAAAACAAAGAAGTCTCATTTTTGGTAATATAAAAGGAAGAGGATGAGCCAAGTAAACAAAAATTAGAAATCAAAAGGTTAAAATAAGAATACAAGAATATTGAAAACACGATTCGAATAGATGTCAAAATAAGAGAAAAACCACTTCAAACAATCAGTAATCTCAGATAAGAGCTTCAAAATGCAAAAAGGATAGAAGAGAGGATGAATGAAAAACTAAGGGTAACAATGGCATGACATGATACATTAGATGAAAAGATTAAAAAAGAAGTGGAAACTTATTTTAAGGCTGTATATTACTTCCAAGAAAAGTCACACTCAAAAGGAAAGGAAGTTCTAAAATATGAAAGCAAGGAAGCACCTAAGATTTGTGAGGAAAGTTCCAAAGTTCCTATGGCTTCAAATATTCAGTTTGGTTCTTGTTTTGAGATAGGTGAATCAAGCTCAAAGGGAAAAGAAATTCTTGAAGAGAAAGGCAAGGAAGAGGTTTTAGATACTACAAAGAAGGTTCAAGAATGCAATCCACAAATTGAATATGATCATAAGGATAATGGTCAAGAAAGGTATGAGGAACCAAGACATGAACAAAGGGCTTTTCAAGGATATTGTTTTTCTTGTAATGGATTTGGACACAGGGCTATACACTGCAGGGTTTATGGATCAAAGAAGTTTGATTTTGCTAGAAGAAACTTCAAGGGAAGAAGGTATGGTTTTCAGGGACATTGCTTCTCATGTAACAAGATTGGTCATAGAGCTTTTCAGTGCAAAGGAAATGAGCAACATGGTTTTGGTTTTAGAGCTACACAATTCAGAAGTCATGGTTATAATGGTCATGAAAATAGAGCTTCACAATACAGGGTTTAGGAAAGGAATGGATATGGAAATTATTTTAAGAATAATTTTAGGACATGGGCACAAACAAAAGGCTACAATATCAAGTGTTTTAATTTCAATAACTTTGGGCATATTGTAAAATTGTGTAGGACTCAATTCCAAACAGGTTCAATCAAGAAGGTCAAATAGGTTTTAGACAAGATGATCAAGTAATTCATCAAGATAAGGATATCAAAAAAACATGGAATGAAGTTGATAGAGGAAAGAAACAAAGTGATATGGGAGTAAAAGTACTCCCACCCCAAAATTAATCACCTCAAAAGAGAAGGGGGTGAGGGGGATAATCTTAAGAGTCATATCTTTTAGCCCCATAGGTGTCCCTTTTGCCATTGATGTCAAAGGGGGAGATATTTGAGTTAGGGGAGGAGCCTCCAAAGAGAGCATTGAGTTAGGGGGAGAAACCTTCAAAGAGAGTATTGAGTTAGGGGGAGCAACCTCCATAGAGAGTATTGAGTCAGGGGGAGCAACTTTGATTCTCAGAGATGGCTTTTGCAGTGATTGTAGTGATTTGCATTAGAGGTGTTGCCATCAATGACAAAGGGGGAGATTGTTGGAAATTTGAGTTATTTTATGTTGTCATTGATGTCACATTGAGTTTTGGTGGCAAAAGCACTTCATAGATAAGCATTTATGATATTTCAAAAAATAAGGTTTTTGTGAAAACCAAGGTAGGTAAAATAAAAGGTTTTATTTAAAACCACGAATGGTAGATTTTATATGATTTTTTATTAAAACCCATGTTGGCTTTTTGTTTCATCGAAAAAGGTGCCCTGGAGATGAAGATATTCAACCTTGAATAATCGGTGCAAATTTTAATAATTAAAATTTAATATTTAAATTTTAAAATTAAAATTTAATGACATCACCACCGACGTCATCATAAAAATTGAATTATTCAAAATCCGCCAATGTTGGAAAAATAATGAAAGGTGCATATATATACACCAAGGCTTTTGTTTAAAAACCTTGGAATCGAAGTGGAGAGAAGACGACGAGCGTAGAAGATAATTCGTGTGGCAAGCGTGGCCTAACAACGAGCGAGGGGAGACAAAGGTGTTTTGCTAGGTAGAAGACTGAGGTTTGATTCCCACCAGTTGAGATTTTTAGGGCAAAAAAAAGGCCCACATTTGGTTGTGTTTTCGAGGCAAGAAAGGCCCACGTTTTGTTTTGCAAAGAGAGAGGAGAAGACAAAAGTGCCTTTCGCGCTTATTGTCTCATGTGAGCGTTGTGCTCACGTGGTCATTGGCACCATGGTTAAGGAAGTGCATGGGCAGACGATGAGGGTTCGATTCCCTCTAGAGGCAAGTAATTTTTTATTATTAAAATTAATTTTTGCCTAATATTGGAGGTATACGATGATCAGGGTTGAGTTGTTTTGGAAGGCAAGATATATGTGCTCTTAGTAGAAAAGATATTTTTGGTATGTTTCTTTTATGAAAGTATATCATATTATATATCGTTGGAAAGCTTATTTCGAGGGCTATTTGACTAATGTATTTAGAAGGAGAAATAAGGTGTGTGTAAAGAGATATTTTTGATTTTTCAAAGGGGTTCCAAAAGTTAAGTTTACCTTGTTCTTTTTCAAGAGGATTAATTCTTTCATGAGGTGACAAGGTATGCAATATTGTGATTTATTTTATTTTATGGTATAAGTGGTTTTGGGAGTAAAAAGGTTATGCAATGTTTTGATTTATTTTATTTTATGGTACAAGTGGTTTTAGGAGAGATAAGGAAGTTGTGCAATTAAAGGCCTTGGTGATGATTATTGAAAAGTGGAGTAATGTTGATTATTTTGTGATCTACTAAACCTTGTGAAGATTGGCAAAATAATTTTGTGATTGTGTGATGAGGGCATCAAATTCCTATGATAGGTTTTCTTTTATTTTCCTAGGATATTTTCTTTTGCTCCCTTTCCACGTGAGGTTTCCCCTCACGTAGGTTATTAGTTGGCATTACGATTATTGGTTAGTTGTTAGCTACGCTATAGGCATAGTTAGCATATTGTTGTTTTACTTCCTCCCTATTCTTGCTCCTCTCACGTTGGGTGTATTGTTGCATAATTAGGGGGTTCTTGTTTGTAATTGGGTTTCCTTGCCCCTATATAATGCAAGGTTTGTGAATTAATTGATTAGCTTGATTTGTATATTCTAATTGGGCTCATTGAGGTTCCTTCGGGAACCTCAACATTGTGGCAGATTTACAAAGATATTTTTTCATCTTCATAAAAGGTATGGGCACATTCTCCTATTGATTGTTTATGGTGGTTGATTTCTGAAATATCATTGGAGGGAAAATGATTGTTGTGGTTTCCTTTTTGAAAGTGGTTGGTTGAATGCTTCAAGGTCTTCTAAATTGAGAGTTGTGTTAAACCTTGTTTTATAAGCATTGTTATTGAATCCCATTGGTTGTGAAATAACTTGAGTTAGAAAAGAACATGAGTATCATTGTTATGTGAGATTTGTGGTTGAGAATTGTTGGAAATATTTGAGTTGGTTGATACATACTTGGACTAGGGTTGTGTGAGAGAGAGTTGTCCCTTGTGATGATTAGTTGAGTTGAGATTGAGATTAGAACATATTGAGTCTCTAACAATTCTCTTTATGCTTATATGAGTTTATTGTAGTTGAGTTGAGATTGATTTGGGTTGAGCGTGAGTTTAAAACATACTGAGTCTCTAACAATTCTCTTTATGCTTCTATGAGTTGAGTTGAGATTGATTTGGGTTGAGAGTGAGATTAGAACATATTGAGTCTCTAAAAATTCTCTTTATGCTTTTATGAAGTTAATTTGAGTTGAGATTGCCATTCATTGTTGAGTTAATTTTGAGTACTACTTGAGCATGATTGATTGAGCCTTTGAGAAGGCCTTTGGGACATATTTGAGGACAATTTTGGGATAGCTTTGTGGACAACTTTGTGGAAATATTTGTAGAGTAGATTTGGGCAAGTTCTTGGTGAGCTTGCTAGAGCAGATTTGGGCAAGTTCTTGGTGAGCTTGCTAGAGCAGATTTGGGTAAGTTCTTGGTGAGCTTGCTAGAGCAGAATTGGGTAAGTTCTTTGTGAGCTTGCTAGAGCAGATTTGGGCAAGTTCTTGGTGAGCTTTCTAGAGCAGAATTGGGAAAGTTCTTTGTGAGCTTGCTAGAGCATAATTGGGCAAGTTCTTGGTGATCTTGCTTGAGCATATTTGACAAGTTCTATGTGAGATTGTTGAGCAGGTTTTGTGTGAGCCTATTGTGCAGGTTCTATGTGAGCCTATTATGAAGGTTCTGTATAAGCCTATTGAGCAGGTTCTTAGTGAGCCTATTGATAGAAATTTGGAGGTGATAAAGTATAGAGGATAGAGTCTAAGTGGATAGAGATCCAAAAACCAGCATAGTTAAAGATAAATCTAAGTGGGGAGTCTTCAAAAGGAGAGAGGTCCACCAGTAAGTGTAGTAGAGAGACATAGTCTTCTAGAAGATCACATAGCCAGAGCAGAAGGGGAAAGAGTTCTCCCATGGAAGAGATACATGAACTTGATATTAGGGGATCAACATATCCTTTGGAAAGAGATCCATAAAAATTGTAATTTGGAGTGATTCCCAAGGATATTGATTGAGAAAGTTTTAGTAAAATATTTTCTCCGTGGAGTAGCCCACATTGGGTGAAACACATAAATTGTGGTGTCTCTATTGCGTATGGTTTTTATGCATTGATTTTATTACTATTATTGATACTACTATATTTACACAACATAATATTGAATTGGAAGAAAAAGTAAAAAGTGGTCTTATACTGTTCACCCCCCCTCTCAGTATAAGCTTGTGTTCTAGGATTGAGGAGCATCAAATATCTCATATGATTGAGAAACATCATAGATTCCAAGGATTGAGAAGAAATATAAGCTTCCAAAGATTAAGATAACTTAGATAGAATCTAGAGTGTAGTAGAAATAATAAAATTATAACTTTCTACTAATATTGAAAAACTATTTTGTGGCTATGTAATATTGAAGATAATGTAAAGAGGAAACGACCGTGGTAGTGTCTAAGCATATAAGAATCACATCAAACCTATTGTAATATAAGCATAAAGGATAAGCACTTAAGACTAATAAAACTTAGAAAATAAGTGCACAAGCTTGAAAGAAACCAAACACAACAATCTTGGTAAAAACTAGTATAAAAGAGCAAAGATCAAGCATAGAAGAGAAATGGCTAAGCACTTGAGTCAAGCAACATTTAAGCACTAAGGTGAAGTGAATGAGTTTAGTCAAGAGTGTGCAAGTATGGCCCAATGTAGAAAAGAAGAGGTCAAATATAGTCAATATACCAAGAGAAATATAACAGCGCTCACAGGGAAAATTATAGTAATGCTCACAATAAAAATATAGAAGCGCTCATAGCAGAAGTATAGTAGCATAGCAGTGCTCACAAGCAACATTATAGAAGTTCGTATGAAGAATGATCACATGCAACAATATAGAAGCACTCACAAATAATGCTCATAAGCAATGGTATATAAGCGCTCATAAAAAAAGCTCATAGACAAAAATATAAAATCACTCACATAGAGAACTCATGATTGAAGCATTCATGATAGTAGTAAAATGTGTTCACATATCTCTCATAGAGGAATAAACTGCATGAGATGTTCTCATATAGATGAAAGAAATGGCGTATAACTTTCACTCAATGAGAAAATAGTGGCTAGAGGTAATCACTTGATAGAATCATAGGTGAAAGAATTCAATAAGCTTTCAAATAGCATGCAAGCAAAAGCACAGTAAAGAAACTATGATATCACATCTTAAAACCTAAAATAGAAAGCAATATTCTGAGAAAGAAGTATCTAAGGAAGAATGTATTAAGGGATAGAAGCTAATACATTAAAATTTGAGTAGCCTCATAGCATTGTTAGGTGAAACAACTCAAGAAACTAAAGAAGAACATATCAAGAGATAGAAGCTAGTGCGTTCGAATCTGAGTAGCCATAGAGCATTGCCAGGTGAAGTAATAACCCAAACGTCTAAGTACAAGGAAGAGAAGCCAGTGAATAGTGAAACAATTGATGCAACATAATGCTTGCGTAATGGTCAATGCAAAATAATATTACTTCGTGTTAATATTCTTATGACATGTAAATTCTTGCAGATGTTGCTCATTATGCATTGAAGGCTATTAAGGAAGGTGTCAAGAAAAATCATAAAGTTCAAAACATTCACAGGAGACATTAAGCTAGCAAGGAGGAGAATAAGATAATAATCATTATCTTAATGCAAATAGTAAAGACCTAATGTTTTTAGGTACTTTAATTATTGAAGTTAATATGTTGGAGTTATAAGTAGTTGAAGTTATAAGTTACTTTTATGGTTTATTTATACGAGTTACAAGGTTTCTATGATTAGAATTTATAAGTTGTTATAATTTATGGACTTATAAGGTTTTTTAGAGAATTTTCATAATTTGATTATTTAGAGGAGTCATAAGGTTCTCTACTATAGTTTGAAATCTATATTTTTGAGTTTTATAATAATTATTAAGTATGGATTAATAAGGTTTTCTACTAAAAATTATATTTTTTGGATTTTATTTTCTAAAATTTAAAGTTTGGAGCTATTTGAAGAAATAATTTTTTTGAAGACTTGTTTTTCAAGTTTTTGAAGTTACTGAAGATTTTTAAAGTTTTTTAAATTTTGAGAAATTTTGCAAATTTAATTTATTAGAGAGTTTAAAGTATTTCTACTTGAAAGGTTTGGAAAATTTTTGTAGACACCAAAATCTAGGCATTTGCATTTCATCACATAATTCTGCATATTAAATTATATGCCTAGGTCTAAACTTAGGCATATCAATTACTATACATTTCACCCACATTGCACATCACAATTCTGCATAATAATATATGCCTAAGTCTAAACTTAGGCATATAATTCCTGCACATCATTCATTCACATTGCACATCAAAATTCTTCATAATAATATATATGCCTAAGATGATTGTAAAATATCTCTTTTATATTAATAGGGGAGCCTAAATCTCCTAGTATTACAATAGTTTTGATTGCCCCGAATGTCGGGTGCAATATTACAATGTATGATACAAAAATACAAGTGTTCCAAATGACAGGTGATGGGCTCTCCAAACAAGCAAATAGTATCTTTCACTCCTCTACTACAGTCCAAAAGTTGAGTGGGCTTTGGTATCCAATGAATGCGGGACCACTCCAACTACAACTTCTCTAGAATACCTGTTACTCTGCACACATGAAACCATAAAGGGTATCAGTAGCACCTGTAGATCAAAACATAAAATGATGCTATAAAAACCTAAGCAAATAATCATGTGAATGTAGAACACAAATAAATGAATCCAAAAGCCTTGTTGAGTAAAAATATTATTGATTAGATTTGTCTCGGATCTACGTCAGGCTCTCAGCTCTATGAAACTATGAATGCACAGTGGTAGACGAGATACTATGCATGGGATATGGGGAAACTGCGTGTGGGTGGTTCTAAATGTAAAATTATGGATCATCGATTTGGGATAAATGATAGACTACTTCAAAAATAGGACCTATAGACTTGAGATGCGTCTTCTCCTCGAGATGTGTGTAGAGGTCTGATCCTATTCTGGTAGCCTGGCAGTATGAATGCTTATCTCCCTTTGGTGGATGGGATGAAGGTTCATTTATAGGCCCCTTAGGATTTTGGAGAGAAGTAAGAAGTGGTAAACCTGGATCACCAAGTGGCAATCTTGGGTTTCCAACTAGAGGGTATAGTTACAGTGAGTCACCCAGTGTGGCTCACTTAACTGGGGTGATGTGGATATAAGTGGAGTATTATGTGGAGGGTTGCTCCATGTGAAGGAATAAGGGGGACAAAGGTGTATAAGATGTGGCAAGGTGGGGTAGTGAGGTGGTTAGGACACATGTCTAGTGGGTAGGCAGGGTATCCTAGGCTAATTTTCTAGATTTAATAAATCTAAAAAATAGGATAATGTGCAGGATTTTATATTCCTAAGTATAAACTTAGGCATATAAATTTATTATGTAGGATTTGTTGTGGGGTGGTAAATGGTGACTTTGTAGATGATCAATTTTTGGTGTCTATAGATATCCCTTTTTGTACTGCATTGTGTGAAACACGATGTAGTGCAAAAACCAATGATACCTATCTTTATTGGATGGACTCAACTCTTCTCGATGCACAAGAATGACCACTTTTTAAAAAAATTTGATGGAATTTTGATTTGATTGCTTACCCTCTCAATTGGAGAATGGGTGAAGGATGAAACCCATGAGGCAATTGACAAAATGCGGATGATGAGATGAAGTGAATGGTAAATGATGTGAATTTTATGCAAATGTATGACATTGAATCACCTTAATGTGCCAAGTTCAATATTTTTGTGTTTTGCAAATTTACCTTTGGTTCATTGTGGCAATTATGTTGGTAAAAATTTCAACCATGTTTGGAGTTCTTGTTCCCTTGTGACCATAGAAATTCCTTCCAAATGATGGGTTCAAGGAACCAGTCATTCTGGAAATTCGATACTCATGTGATTTCCAATTATTACCAAAGTTGATTTGATTGTTTTTCGCTTTTGACCCAACGAAAGGGGTTGAAGGATAACCTTTGCAATTTGTTGTGAACACATCCAAACTCAAAATATTGTGGTATATAGATGATTAATGCCATTTTGATTTGATGGTGAGTTTCCTTAGGGTGAGTTATCCATCCTACTGAGTTGCATGGATTTCTAGTCATTGCAACCGCTAGGTGTATAGGATAATTCACTAGATACAAGGTTCATAAAAATATGCGATGCTAATGATTATGATAATGGTGATTTGGTGGAGTTTGGTTTTTGTTTTTGAACTAACTGTGCACACGCAGTTCTATCTTTCTCTAACCACGCATACACAGTTTGCACCGTAAACCATAGGTTCGTGTTTTCACGCGCTCCAAAAAATGTGGGCACATAGTTTGCATCATGAAATATGGCTATATAAAGAGATGAGGGGTATATTTCATTTCATTATTGTGGTTTGATTCTTCTGAGCATTTTGAGAAGAAAGAGTGAGATGGAGGTTAGTGAGGGGAGCGGAGTGGGCGCAGGTGCCGATGGTGGTGGCGGCTCGGCTAGAGCGAAAGTCAATATCCGCTATAATAAGGTAGGTGTTCTATTCCTTAGCTTTGTTTATTTGTTTGTTGTTTTTGTGTGTTTTGTTTTTTTTTTTGTGCGTTTTTTTTTTTTTTTTTAATTTTTGAAACCACTAAGAGGGGTTGGTAAATTGTTTTTTTTTTTTTTGACATTTATGAATGGGGGAAGCTGAAAGTTTTTTTTTTTGGATATGCATATATGGGGAAGGTTGAATTTTTCTTTTTGCTTTTGTGTTTTTATAATGCTATTACGCTAAGATGAAATGCAATATTTTTTTTTTTAGTGCAACTATGCTAAGAAGAAATGATTTGTTTTTTGTTTGTTTATTTTAGTTTTTAATGCAATTAAGCTAAGATGAAATGCTTTATTTTTGTGTTTTCTTGTTTTTTTAAGATATGCACTGATTTTATTCTATTTGTGTTGTAGGTTAAGTTTATTACCGCTAGACATCGATAGCCCTGCACCATCTCCAAGGTGCGAAAAGATCTTATAGTTGATGATTGGAAGTTCCTAGGGTCCATTGTATTGGAGGGGTGTTGGCAGTTAAAGACCGTTCAAGCTAACAAGGAGCTGATATCTGTGCTAGTGGAGATATGGGACCTAGATCAAGGTTCTTTTCAGCTTCCTAGAGGGGAGCTCAATGTGAATTTAGAGAATGTTTATCACATCTTCTATGTGCCTGTGAAGGGTTTACCTGTGAGTATTGACCATGACAAGAAGGCTGCCCTCAACCCTATTTTTGGAGATAACTAGGATGTCGACTATGAGAAGGGCAATATTTCTTACCTTGATCTCTACAAGACTAAGAATTTGGATGCCCTTTCGACTTATTTTATGTACACTCTAGGCAACATGTTGTTGCTTAATAACATGGGCTCTAGGTTCCCTTGGAATCAGGTTTCTATTGTTTGGCAACTGATAGTAGAGCTACAGATCTATGCTTGGGCTCTCGTGCTCTTGTGTTAGTTATATGATGAGCTTTAAGAGGTAAATAGGTGGGAGTGAAAGGATCTCAATAGTAACTTGGTGCTCTAGATTTGGACGTGGGAGCATATCAGAGTTGGTCATCCAGAGGGGCTACCCTATGCTTGTGATGGCTAACTTCCTCATGATTACCATTGGTTGGTTAGCGAGGAGTCTTCTCCCACTCACCTCTATGGTGGAGACCTATCAAGATAGCCTGAGTACTTTGACACATGATGACATCTGCTGGTGACCTTGGAGAGGTTTGAATTGGGATGATGACACAGTGTAACTTCATCAGGTGAGATGAGGCAGATGGATGGTGGGTAGTCATGGGCAAGAGATGGAGTACATCCAGTTCTTGTGGGTGATGAGATAGTTTGGCTTAGTGTAGGGGGTCCCAAATGCTCCTATGATGTACAAGTGATGGAAAGATGAACTTAGTTTTTCATGAACTCTAAATTTTTGGACTGTTGACGATACAGTGGATGACACTGTGGTGGACGTTCCCTATTTAGATGATGTGGGGACTATTATAGACTATAATTCTTGGTTTGCAACATAGCCTCCTTGCAGGCCAAAATAGGTGGTGGAGGATGCAGTTAGAAGGGATGATCTCGATACTAGTGAGTAGGCTCCTAGGTGGTTGAAGCACCACCAGGAAAGTGGAGGTAGGAGACAGTATGCTGTTGGTAAACAACAGATAGATGTTGACATTAGGGTTGTAAAGATAGTGGTGACGAGGGCCATGATGTAGGGCATGATGTGGATGTTGATATTGGTGTGATTGTTGGACATTTTGAGCTTATTTAGTTTTCATTGATGTCAAGATGAAAAGTCATTATTGATGCTAAAGTAAACATATGAAGACGTCATTAATACCATGGAGCACACCATAAATAGCACTAGGAACAATGCGAAGAGTTGAAGAGAAAGTTGGAAAAATAATATTTTATGAGGGTTTATGGTAAACCCATGGTGGAAGATTAAATGGTTTTATTAAAATAATTATGAGGATATAAAAGTCTCCTCACACATTGAGATGGCAATTAATATTTTAAAATACCCACGGGGGTAGAATATTTTATAGGTTAAAGGTTTAAGTTTAAACTCAAGGAAGGCTTTAATATCTTTAAAGCTAAATTTTATAAATATAATTTATAAAATTTAAATTCCTTAGAATTTAAATAATTTATAAATTATAAAGGTGGGAGAACCGATACCATCAAAAGTGGGAGTGCTGACCTCTAAGAAACAAAGGGAATTTCGTGTATAAATTAATGCCAAAGAGGCATTCAAAAATTACCCCTCGACATTATTATTTCATGTGACAAAGTGAAACATTTTCGTGCATTTGTTATTCATTGAGGAAGAAGATAAGAATTTCGTTTGTCTTTAGCGCCAGGTAAAAGAGATAAGCGAGAGAGCAGATTGATTGAAAGGTAAAGGACATGGTGGTCCATTGTGTGTCTTGAGCACTAAGGGAAGTTCCTTTTGCACGTGCCTTATTTTTGCATGACAACTGAGGATAAAGGGGAAAACGAGCGTCTAATATCTTAACCGTGCATCTAGCACACGCGGTGGTCAAAGTCGCAGCTACAGCGCTCGCGGAGGCAGATATTGTGGGTTTTAAATCCACTAAGAGCTAAAGGTAATTTTTGATAATTAATTTATTATTTGCCTAAGATTTTTCTAAAGGATAATGTGGAGTAATAAGGGTTTGTGAAAAGTTGTGTGTTTGATTTATATTGTTTTGGAGTTATAAGGGTTTGTGAAAGGTTGTTGATTTGATAATTGATTTATATTATTGTGGAGTAATAAGGGTTAATGAGAGGATGTTTTATTGATGAGTGATTTATATCATTGGAATTATAAAGAAAGTTGATTTGATTTTTACCAAAGTTTCTCTTGCCATTAAATTAAATTAAATAGGTTTGAGTTAAATTTGGTGGATGTTAATTTTATTTTAGTGGGGAGTTTATAAGGTGTTATTGGATAAATATTTTATGTATGTTGATGGTTATTTTTGAAAGGTGGAGTGCTAAGGTGTAATTGAGTATTTAAATTATATTGTGAGAAAGATTTATCTACTAACCTCTTTGAGCTTGGCATAGAAGTGTTTGTGGTTGTGATAAATTTATGAGATCCCTTCATCATCAATAAAAAGGTATGAGCACATTCTTCCATAAGTTGAGTTGATTGATTGGTTTTTTGGAAAATAAGTTTGGAGTGAAAAGGACTTGATTAGGGTTTCATTTTCGAGTGTTTGAGTAAGTGATTCAAGGTTTTATGGAATAAAGAGTTATTGTTAAAACCTTGTTTGGTTAGCATTGTTGTTGAAGCCATTGGTTTTGTAAATAACATGAGTATCATTGTTATGTAAATATTATTTTATAAGCATTGTTGTTGTGTGAAGAACTTGAAATAGGGTTTGAAAAGAACATAAGTATCATTGTTATGTAAAATTAGTTGTTGAGCATTGTTGGAAACATTTTGAGTTGGTGTTTATATGCTTGGACTAGGGTTTGTTAGAAAGGAGTGTTTCATTAAGTGATTGGTTGGGTAGAGTTGGTTGAGCCTAGTCAAGCTGATGTGTGAAGTGATTTTTCAAGTTCCATAAAACAAACTATTCTATATTCTGAATTGAGTTGAGAAAGTGATTGAGCATTGAGTTGAAATTGAAGCATATTGAGTATCTAACAATTCTCCTTATGTTTCGAAGAGAGTGATTGAAATTAATTGAGCATTGTGATGAGTATATAACATATTGAGTCTCTAACAATTCTCTTTATGTTTCTATGAGATTGGACAAGTTCTGAGTGGACTTGTTGAGAAGATTTGAGCAAGTTATGAGTGGACTTATTGAACAGATTTGAGCAAGTTCTGAGTGGACTTGTTGAGCAGATTTGAGCAAGTTTTGAGTGGAATTGTTGAGCAAATTTGAGCAAGTTCTGAGTGGACTTGTTGAGCAGATTTGAGCAAGTTCTAAGTGGACTTGTTGAGCAGATTTGAGCAAGTTTTGAGTGGACTTGTTGAGCAGATTTGAGCAAGTTCTGAGTGGACTTGTTGGGCAAATTTAAGCAAGTTCTGTGTGGACTTATGGAGCAGATTTTGGTACATATTTGAGGATAAGTTTATGCCAGAACAAATATATATATTGAGAAAATTTGTGCTAGACCAAAGGAATGTGTTTAGTACAAATTTGAGACAAATATTTGGAGGTGAAAGAGCAAAAAGGATAGTTGTCTCTAGTGGATAGAGATCAATTAGCTAGGGCAGTGAGGATAGGTCTTCTAAGTGGGGACAAGGGTCTTTAGTGGAGAGAGAACCACAAGCTAGTGTAGTGGAGGCAGTAGTCTTCTAGAGGATCAATAGCTAGAGCAGAGGAGAAAGAGTTATCATGTGGATAGAGATCCACGAACTTGATTTAGGGGATTGGTATCTCATTTAGACAAAGGTCCATAAACATTGTAATAGGGAAAGGATTCCCAAGAGATTGATTGAGAAAATTTTAGTAAAATATTTTATCCGTGGAGTAGCCCACATTGGGTGAACCACATAAATTGTGGTGTCTCTATTGTATGTGGTGATTTGTGTATTTCTTTGATTACTGCTATTGATATTACTATCTATACATTGCATAATATTGATTTGAAATAAAAGTAAAAAGTTGTCTTATACTGTTCACCCCCCCTCTCATTATAAGCTTGTATTTTTCAATTGGTATCAGAGCAGGTTCCTTAATAAGAGTTTAACAACTTGAAAGAAAATCTAACAAGAACACAATGGATTCTAAGGAGGTTTCCTCGCATAATTCAACACTCGTATTTGATAGAAGTGACTATATATTGGAGTATGATGATGAAGATCTACTTGATGGCACTTAACAATGAAGTTTTGGAAGTAGTTGAATTTGGATACGTTTCATTAATTAATCCTCCTACAGATAAGGAAGAAAAGCTCCTACACCATTATAATTCAAAAGCAATGAATGCACTTGTGATAGGTTTGCGTAGAACAAAGTCTATGAAAGTTATGCATTGTAAAACTACGAAAGAAATATGGGATAAATTGAAAAATATTTATGAAGGAGATAAAAGTGTCAAGAAAGCAAAGATGCAAAATCTCAAAGGACAATTTGAAGAATTAAGAATGAAGGATGAGAAAAACATTAGTTCCTATCTACTTCGAATTTATGAAGTTGTTAATGCTATGCAAAGACTTGGAATAAATATTTAAGAGATTCAATGAAAATGTTTTTGCTATAGAAGTTTCAATAGATGGTGATATTTTGACAAGAGATATGTTGCTAGGTATGCTCAAAATATTTGAGATAAGAACAAAATATCCTATTCCCTAGATAGAAGCAACCTTCAAAGCAATCAAGAAGACAGAGGATAAGAAGTCAGAATAAAGTAATGAGTTATCCAGTGATGAAGAAGCTAATTATGGTAGAAGAGATAAAGACTCCAGAAGATCTAGAGATCTAAGATCTATTAAGTGTTTTAATTATGAAAAGTTTGGACATTTTGCAATATATTGTCAAGAACCAAAGAACAACAATGGTGAAGAAAAATAGGATCACAGGAACAAGGAATTAGAAAGATATAGGCACCAGAAGAAAAACAAGGATGGAAAAAGCAGACAAGGGAAGAAGTTCTTCCAAAGATAAAAGAGAAGCTACTATGCGGATAAGGCAAGTAAATACTCAAGTGATAGTGATGCTAGTTTTTCAGACAATGATAGATATGAAGTTCTTTTTATTATTGAAGAAAAAGAACAAGTTAAGAAAAGGACTCCAGTAATTATCAAGTATTTTAGATGTGGTAACTTTGGACATCTTGAAGATGATTGTACAAGGGATGTGTTATGAATCCTTGACAACGACCCCAAAATTGGGGACCCACCTTAAATTTTGTGATTTCAAGGAATTTTTGTTTATCCAATTTTGCTCACATCAAGGTATTTGAAAATTTGATTTAAATTTGGAATTACTGACATATTTGCATTTTGAAGGTTTGAATATAGTTACAATGCTTCAAACTGAATATTTTGATTATTTACATATTAATTGCATTATTTCAAATCAAATAATTTGATTAAATCATTTTCAAAGGTTTAAATGATTAAATTTCATTTAAAGAATTAAATTTTATTTTAGGGTTAACCCTAAAATTAATGCAAAATTGAAATGGACATATCTTGAGCTAGACAACTCCGTTTGATCTCATTCAAAACTTGGTAAAAAGATATAGATTTTCTATTTCTAATGGTACTAAACTTATAGGATTTTAGATGTCAATTTCACCAAAAAATAGCAGTTTAATTTAGCAATATGAGAACTTTGAAATAATTTTGGAAAAAAGTAAAGTGGAGAATGAATAATAAATAAATTGTGGTTTTATTTTGATATTATGATTATTATTTCATTATGTAGGTAATACAAGGGCAAGGGTTGAAGAAGATAGTTATAAAATCCATTCCAGAAACTGTGATGAAACGGAATAACTAAACTTTTCAAATTATAAATAATTTATTGAGATTCATGGAAAGGGTCTAACGTCTTTGTAGAGGAGCCAAGGAAGAAGGGAATCGAAGAGAAAATAAAAGAGAAGATGCACAAAGTGGGAATCACATAAGAAAACCAGAGTTTATTTTAAGATTAGATTGTTATGTCAAAGCATTTTTGGATTTAAATATGTGTGAAATTCTGTATTTAAATTGATATGAAATGGTTTTGATATGACTATTTTAAAATTACTATTACTTAGAAGATGACATCATATCATTGTTGCACTGTGTGAATACTGGTGGGCAAGGGTCTGGTTTAGATTTTTTGTGATTTGATTTATTTTGGTAGCAGTTTGTCCGAGAAGACCCAATCCTTATCGGTTGTTATTTATTTTTATTTGTTTGTCAAAATCCTTATACGTATGGAACCTAGTTCAAGTATATATATGAATGAATATTTATACTAGGTTATCTTAAAATTTATTGATTTAAATATTGAATTATTTTAATATTTAAAAAATGAATTTAGCAAGGTAAATTAATGTTTTGTTCTTTAACTTTAAGTCATAAATTTGAGGATATCAGAATGAATACCTTGGATTAGGCAAGAGTGGGCTCTGTAATTCAAATTGATTTCATTCAAAAGTTCAAGCCTTAATTTTGAAAAACATAATATTTGTTGTCAAATGTTTTATCCTATAAATATTTGATACTTAAATATAATGAAGGAATATTGTTTAATTGAACTAAATTTCAATCTATAAATTTACAGTTCAAATATAATGTATTATATCAAAACCCTAAAAAGGTTTTAAAGCCTTCTTTATTTGGGTTAAAACATTTTGATTTTATTCAGATTCTCAAATACTCTCGAAGTAGATTTTGGATTTGATATGAATAAAATAAATCAAATCTTGAATTTCGTGAAAGATAAAATTTCATAATCAAGATTTACATTGAATAAGTTTTTATACAAATTTCATTAACTTAGATTTATTTTAAAGTTAATGCAATTTTGATTAAAATACTAAGTGCTTCTGTTTGTTTCCAATTCATTCAAAAGCATTTTAATTAAGATTTTCTATTGATATTACAAGATAAATTTGCATAAGTAAACTTAAAATCATAAAGCAAACTTGATTTTCATCATTGGATATTTAAATGGGTATGAAAGGTATGTTTTACATGATGAACTCAAAATCATTTACCTAATTCCCAGACCCCTTTTTAATAGTAATATTCAAACCATAGAGAGTTTTCAAGAACTTATTTACACACATACACAATATCTAAACTATTAAGTGAGAACGTTGGAGAAATAGACTTTTTTTGAAAGAGATGATTTTAAATCCTAAGTTGTCGAGTGGTTTTTGTGACTTGAAAAAATCACACCTCAATAGGATGGTTATAGTTTCAGTGATGATGAATATGAGAATGCACTTGAAGGACCAGATGAAAATATTCTAATGCCATTAGAATAAGTAAGTGATCCTATAGAAGACAAGCCCATAGAAAATAAAGATGTGGAAAAAGGTAAACAAATAAAGGAATATTTAGAAAAGGATGGTTATGATCTCAAGGGAGAAATTATTTATGCCCTTGACACGGTAAAGAAGGTAAGTAAGAAATATTCTAAACTTGAAATTCAGTTTCAAGAATGTGATGAAGAGAGAAGATTGCTTATAGAGGATTTAGAAAAATCAAAGGCTATGACAAAAAGGTTTAAGGATAAGTTAGAAGAAAATATATTAGAATGTGAGAAGTTAGCACAAGAAGTGGCACTACTAAGAGAATATTTAGAAGACTCCAAGGTCAAGATGAAAGGGTTTAAAAATAGCTCAAAGAACTTGGATACGTTCATCAAGACACAAAAGACTACATCAAGCAAGACAGGTCTTGGATTTGAACAAAATAAAAATAAATGGGAAGGAGAGTTAACCTCAAGTTTTGGAGATGAAGAAAATTCATATGAAGGTACTTTAGAATAAGACAGTGTAAAATAAAGTGAGACATCTGAGGATGAGTTGGACAATAGAGAGTTCAACAAAAATAGGAACAATGCACAAAGAAGATACAAATGGAACAACAATCAGAATAGGTCAAAAGAGAGTAAGATACCAATGAGGTCAAGACAAGGAAAATTCAATGGAAGATGCTTTTAATGTCACAAGTTTGGGCACATGGCTTCACAATGCATTACACATGAAAGAAAGGAATATGGGAACATACAACTTTTCCATGGGTATTGCTACTCATGTAATCAGTTTGGTCACAAAGCAATGAATTGCAGGGTTCATGACAGAATAGGATATGGATTCACTAGGAGAAATCCTATGACATTTACACCTCCAAGGAATAATAACATTAAGTGTTATAAGTGCAACAATGATGGTCACACAACAAAGTGGTGTAGAGTAGACATTACAAAAATAGGTATGAACAGGAACAAAAATAGGAACAATAACAAGAATATGGATATGAACAGGAATAGGAATACGAATACAAACATGGATATGAACAAGAACAAGAACAAGAACAGGAACAGGAATAGGAACAAGAACAGGAACAGGAATAGGAACAAGAACAGGAACAGGAACAAGAACAAGAACATGAACATGAACAGGAACAGGAACATGGATATGAATAGGAACAAGAACAGGAACAAGAACAGGAACAAGAATAGGAACATGGATATGAACAAGAACAGGAACATGGGTATGAACAGGAACATGGACATGGAAAGAAATAGTCAAAGGAATCAGAAGGATTCAATAGGAAGGAAAGAGGATAAAGGTAAAGAACAATGTTTTTTGGGAGTAGAAATACTCCCACCTAAAAATTAACCACCTCAAGAGGAGGTGGGGGAGAGGCTAAGCTAAGAGGCTCATTCTTAGCCTCGAGCCCCAAAGGTGACCCTTTGCCATTTATTTCAAAGGGAGAGAGATTTGAGTAAGGGGTAGAGATTTAATATTTGAAAGAGCATTGAGCCAGGGGGAGTAATGTCCTAGGGGGATCAGAACAAAGGAAAGGTCAATTTTTTGGTAGAAATAAATTGGGTTGCCATCAATGACAAAGAGGGAGATTGTTGGACATTTTGAGCTTATTTAGTTTTCATTGATGTCAAGGTGAAAAGTCATCATTGATGCCAAAGTAAACATATGAAGACATCATTAATACCATGGAGCACACCATAAATAGCACCAAGAACAATGCAAAGAGTTGAAGAGAAAGTTGGCAAAATAACATTTTATGAGGGTTTATGGTAAACCCATGGTGGAATATTAAATGGTTTTATTAAAATCATTATGAGGATATAAAAGTCTCCTCACATATTGAGATGGCAATTAAGATTTTAAAAGGCCCACGGTGGAAAAATATTTTACAAGTTAAAGGTTTATGAAGAACACAAGCTTATACTGAGAGGGGGGGTGAACAGTATAAGACCTCTTTTTAATTTTTCCTTTATACTTCAAAATAGTAAAGCAATATACCCAAAGCAATATCAAAGCAATGCACAATATCATCCACAAAGTGACACCAATTTTAACGTGGTTCACCCAAAATGGTTGAGCTACGTCCACAAAACTTTTCTCTAAAAGTTATCTCAAAGTTCTTTGGGAATCCTTCCCAATTACAATGTTTATGAGCCTCGGCCCAAAGGAGATACCTTCCCCCAATCAGAATTTATGAGCCTCTGCTCAAAGGAGATACCTTCCCCTCTGCTCTGGAAATGATCCCTCAGAAGATCAACTGCCTCTACCTCTTGCCAACACGTGGAACTCCTTTCCACCGAAGACCTCCTGTCCTCAATGCTTAGCCTAAGAGACCTCTGCCTTCTATGATCACGTCCACAGCAGCTCAACAACTTGTACCAAACACAGTCAGTCGGTCTAGTACAAGTCTTCCTCTGTCTATCAGATCTGTCCAATGCTTGAACAAATCAATCCTCTGCACACAAGCCTTCTCAAAGACTTGCCAAATCTATCCTCAGGTTCTTCTCAAAGAACCAGTGCACCTCTATCCTCAAGTTCTCTGATAGAACTATCAAACTCAGCTCACAAGTCCTCTGCTAGGACCTATCCAAATCTGCTCACAAGTCCCCACCGAAACCTATCCAAAACTGCTCACAAGTCCCCATCGAAACCTATCCAAAACTCAACAAGCTCACCAAGAAAAAAAAATTTCTTAGTAGGAAATCACAAGGTGAATTTTTAGAGACCCAATGTGATTTGTCAAACTCATAGAAGCATAAAGAGAATTGTTAGAGACTCAATATGTTCTATACTCAACTCCCAATCTCAAAACTCAACTCAAATCAACTCAGCTCAAACTCAATCTCAAATCTGAAAACTCAACTCAATATCTGAAATGGATAGGATAGAATGCTTTCTTTCAAGAACATGAAACCCCAACAATTGCCAACTATGCAAAGAATCACATAACAATGATACTCATGTTCTTTTCACCATCAATTAGGGCTTCAACAACAATGCTCATCAAACAAGGTTCAATCAACACCATTCAGCTCAAAACACAACCTTGAAGCATTTCACAATCAACATTAGAAAAGGAAACAAGTAGAACTCCTTTTCTCTCCAATATTGTTTGAACAAAAAGCATCCACCAACTCAAATCACAATAGCACAAAACAACTTTTCAAATCATCAACAAAGGAGTAAGCCCAACACTTTAACCAAGTAAAGAATAGCTTGATTATTACCAATTTAATGAAAGCAAATGTCAATCTCAAAGCTGCCCACTTAAGGTTTCACAACTTCACACAAGAAGCAATTTTAACCTTAAAACATCATGCTTTCATTTCCATAATCAACCAAAAGCACTCTCAACATTACAAGAAAAATTTATCCCTTATACACCTTATTTCTCCCTTATAGTCTTATCAAAAATAAAATTTATCTCTCATAAGAATGCAATAAGATATTTCAAACAACACCTTCAAAAGAATATTTTATCAAAATAAAACAAGCTTTAAACTCCTTATAACTCCTAAGTCGTTTTTCCCTCTAATAAACTTCCTCCATCCGCAAAATACACTTAGCAAAAATTAATTTCGAAAATACCTTGGCCAACATCAAAAATCATGCTATGGAGAAATTGCGCACGAATTCTAACACCACCCGCTGCGTCCACTTCACGATGAAAAACCCTTTCGCATTATTCGAATGCGGAACCTCCCGTTCGGGTAGCGCGCCAATAGCCTAGCCGCTACCGGTGTGCCAAAGGCACCTGGTGAGGTTTAAACCTCACGTTGTTAGCCTTGTTCCTTCTGTGCCAGGGATTAAATAAAACAATAGTGCCTCCCTTTCTTCTGACACGAACACGAAGATGAAAACCTTACGGCGGATTTACGACAAACGACGAGTACAAAAAAAATGAACAGCGGATTCACGAAAACGGCGAAGACACAGTCGAAGAAGAAATCCGAACAACGGATCATGAAATCATAGTGAGGAAGAAATCGAACAACAGATCACGAATTCACAGTGAGCAACTCTTTTCAAAATGCGGATGGGATCATTCTTGATTTTCATTGAGGGAGATTTATATGCATTTTTACCATAAGCTCTTGACGTCGACGAGGAGTTTAACACGTCGGCGGAGGTCTTGGCTAGTGCCCACAATCTTAAAACATAGCGCCATGGGTTAGGAGAACCCATTGCAAACAATAATTTAATATTTATTTAAAAATAATTAAAGGGAACCTTAACAAGGTTTTTAATTATTTAAATAAATACTTCCTCCTGGACCCAAATGCATTAAACTAATGCATCCACCTGTAATATTTAAACCTGCCAACTTGGGGTTTACAAAAGACCTTTGAAACTGTCATGCCGTAACCTTCATCAAAACAAATTATTTGACATCAAATCAAATTCCTTCAAGAGCTTCTTGACATCAATGACAACTTATACACTTGAGCAAAGGCAATGTACCCAAAGTACCCAAAATTGCCAACAATCTCCCCCTTTGTCATTGATGGCAAACCTTTCTTGAAAACACTTCTCAAGAGCCAAAACTGAAACCAACTATGCTAACAACTGACCAACTGTGCCCACAACTGAGAATCTTCCTTTGAAGTTTTGCTCCCCATGACTTGAAGCTCTCCTCTTCACTTTGAAGCTCTCCCCCTTACTCATATCTCTCCCCCTTTGTCATCAATGGCAAAGGGTCACCTTTGGGGCTCGGGACTAAGAATGAGCCTCTTAGCTTAGTCCCTCCCCCACCTCTGATGAGGTGATTAATTTTGGGGTGGGAGTAAAACTCCCATTAGGCACTGATCATCATCAGCGTCTATAACTTCCTTGTCGGGCCTTCTCTTGAACTCTTTGTCCATATTCCTGTTCTTGTCACTGTTCTTGTTCTTGTTCTCATCCCTGTTCTTGTCCATGCCTTGATCCTTGGACATGATCATGCCACTGTTCCTGTTCTTGTATTCTGGAATTTTAGCTCTACACTGTCTGATTATGTGACCTTCATTGTTGCACTTGAAACACTTGACGATGTTGTTTCTCTGAGGTAAACCTGATCTTTGAATCCACTAGTTTTGACCAAACCTGTTCTGACCAAACCTGTTCTAACCAAACCTGTTCTGGCCAAACCTATTCTAACCAAACCTGTTCTGACCAAACCTATTCTGACCAAACCTATTATGATCAAACCTGTTCTTGTTATTTGCCTTGCAATAAACTGCCTTGTGCCCAAACTATTGACAAGAGTAGCAATACCCTTGAAAGTAACTAGCACTTCTAAAATTGTCATTTACCTTCTTCACTTGAGCCATGCAATGTGAAGCCATGTGACCAAACCTATGACAAGCAAAACATCTGCCTTGAAACTTTCCTTTATTTGACCTCTTAGGTTCTGAAAACTTCTTCTTCTCATTCTGAATTCTATTTTCTATTTCTGTGCATCTATCATTCAAGGACTCCTTTTCTGAAATACTTTCCTCATCAGAACTCTCTTCCTTTTGGAGTCTCTTACTAGACTCTCCAACTTGTTCCTTGTGTGGCTTAACAAAACCAAGGCCTGTTTTATCTATTGTCTTTCTTTGACCTTTGATGAGTGACTTAACCTTTTTGGAGCTATCTTGAAACCTATAAAGCTTATCCTTGTACTCTTTAGTTTCCTCTTTCAAAGAAGCCATTTTCTATTCTAACTCACTATACTCAAGAACCTTAGACTCTAACTCATCCTTGAGTTCTTGTGTCTTAGCTATAGAGAAGTCAAGACTTTCTATAAGATCATCTCTCTCCATACAACATTCATCTAACTTATCCTTGAGTCTAGCATTCTTCTTTCTTTCCTTTTTCAAAGCACTAAGAGCACTAATAAGTTCACCTTCAAGATCTACTTCACCTTCCTCTATATCTTCCTCTATTTGTTTGCTTTTTGAATCATCAAAGCCTTTTTTAGATTTCTTATCACTAGAGGTGCTACCCTTTTCAAAAACCATACATGCATCTTCCTTATAGTTTTCTGAAGCATCCTCATACATACTAGAAACCAAATCATTATTTGTGCAATCATCCTCAAGGTGACCAAAGTTTCCACATCTAAGACATTTCATGATAATGAATCTATGTTTCGGTTCTTCCTCTTTTTCTGATATGAACAACATCTCATTTTCATCATCACTTGAAGAACTTTCACTATCACTACTAGAACACTTACTTGCTTTGTCTAGGTAGAAACTCTTCTTGTGCTTGTGAGAATACCTCTTTCCTTGATTGTTGTGCTCATCTTTGTTCTTCCTGTGATGCTTGTGCTTTTCAGAATCCTTGCTCTTAGAATCCTGTTTATCTTCATCACTTTCATTCTTGGGAACAGTACATTCGGTAGCATAATGACCAAACTTTCCACAATTGAAACATCTTATATTTTTCATACTTTTGTGCTTTCTAGAGAACTTGCCTTTCTTGCTGTAATATGCCTCTTCATCACTAGAAGACTCATCACTATCTTGAAGTTGTTTACCCTTGGATTTCTTGGTAGCCTTGAAAGCTGCCTCTTTCTTGACATCAACCTTCACTTGAGTTCTCAACTCAAATGCTACAAGTATACTATGGAGCTCATCCTTTTTCAACTTATCCAAATCTTTAGCTTCCTCAATAGCAGAAATATTTTCACTAAATCTATTAGGAAGAGATCTTAAAATCTTATCACAAACATCATTTTCAGCAAGCTCAAGACCTAAGTCTTTCATGGAGTTAACAACCTCATCCATACGAAGCATGTAGTCACTAATATTTTCATCATCATTCATCTTGAGTTGTTCAAACATACCTTTGAAGTGTCTCAACTTGGCCTTTATGACATTTGTATCACCTGTATGAACCACCTTCAACTGTTTCCACATTTCACTAGTTGTCTTGCAGTGAATCACCTTGGTGAGATCTGCTTTCTGTAAGCCTTTTAGGATTGCATTCATTGCCTTTGAATTGCTGTGATGTAGGAGCCTTTCTTCCTTAGTAATAGGACCATGTACAAGAATAGTGTACTCATCTTCAATCACTTCCCAAACCTCATTACCAAGTGCCATTAGATGAACCTTCATCCTTGCACTCCAAAGACCAAAATCTGACCCATCAAGAATAGGTGTTGCATTGCCACTTGAATGATCCATTGTGTTCTTTACTAGCTTTTCCTTCAAGTTGTTAAACTTTTTGAAGGCACCTGCTCGATACCAATTGAAAAACCCAAGCTTATCTTGAGAGGGGGGTGAACAGTATAAGACCTCTTTTTACTTTTTCCTTTATACTTCAAAATAGTAAAGCAATATACCCAAAGCAATATCAAAGCAATGCACAATATCATCCACAAAGTGACACCAATTTTAACGTGGTTCACCCAAAATGGTTGAGCTACGTCCACAAAACTTTTCTCTAAAAGTTATCTCAAAGTTCTTTGGGAATCCTTCCCAATTACAATGTTTATGAGCCTCGGCCCAAAGGAGATACCTTCCCCCAATCAGAATTTATGAGCCTCTGCTCAAAGGAGATACCTTCCCCTCTGCTCTGGAAATGATCCCTCGGAAGATCAACTGCCTCTACCTCTTGCCAGCACGTGGAACTCCTTTCCATCGAAGACCTCCTATCCTCAATGCTTAGCCTAAGAGACCTCTGCCTTCTATGATCACGTCCACAATAGCTCAGCAACCTGTACCAAACACAGTCAATCGGTCTAGTACAAGTCTTCCTCTATCTGTCAGATCTGTCCAATGCTTGAACAAATCAATCCTCTACACACAAGCCTTCTCAAAGACTTGCCAAATCTATCCTCAGGTTCTTCTCAAAGAACCAGTGCACCTCTGTCCTCAAGTTCTCTGATAGAACTATCAAACTCAGCTCACAAGTCCTCTGCTAGGACCTGTCCAAATCTGCTCACAAGTCCCCATCAAAACCTGTCCAAAACTACTCACAAGTCCCCATCGAAACCTGTCCAAAACTCAGCAAGCTCACCAAGGAAAAAACTTTCTTAGTAGGAAATCACAAGGTGAATTGTTAGAGACCCAATGTGATTTGTCAAACTCATAGAAGCATAAAGAGAATTGTTAGAGACTCAATATGTTCTATACTCAACTCCCAATCTCAAAACTCAACTCAAATCAACTCAGCTCAAACTCAATCTCAAATCTGAAAACTCAACTCAATATCTGAAATGGATAGGATAGACTTTCTTTCAAGAACATGAAACCCCAATAATTTCCAACTATGCAAAGAATCACATAACAATGATACTCATGTTATTTTCACCATCAATTAGGGCTTCAACAACAATGCTCATCAAACAAGGTTCAATCAACACCATTCAGCTCAAAACACAACCTTGAAGCATTTCACAATCAACATTAGAAAAGGAAACAAGTAGAACTCCTTTTCTCTCCAATATTGTTTGAACAAAAAGCATCCACCAACTCAAATCACAATAGCACAAAACAACTTTTCAAATCATCAACAAAGGAGTAAGCCCAACACTTTAACCAAGTAAAGAATAGCTTGATTATTACCAATTCAATGAAAGCAAATGTCAATCTCAAAGCTGCCCACTTAAGGTTTCACAACTTCACACAAGAAGCAATTTTAACCTTAAAACATCATGCTTTCATTTCCATAATCAACCAAAAGCACTCTCAACATTACAAGAAAAGTTTATCCCTTATACATAGTCGAAGAAGAAATTCGAACAGTGGATCACGAATTCACAGCGAGCAAGAAATCGAACAGTAGATCACGAATTCACAGCGAGCAACTCTTTTCAAAATACGGATGGGATCATTCTTGATTTTCATCGAGGGAGATTTATATGCATTTTTACCATAAGCTCTTGACGTCGACGAGGAGTTTAACATGTTGGCGGAGGTCTTGGCTAGCGCCCACAATCTTAAAACATAGCGCCATGGGTTAGGATAACCCATTGCAAACAATAATTTAATATTTATTTAAAAATAATTAAAGGGAACCTTAACAAGGTTTTTAATTATTTAAATAAATACTTCCTCCTGGATCCAAATGCATTAAACTAATGCATCCACTTGTAATCTTTAAACCTGCCAACTTGGGGTTTACAAAAGACCTTTGAAACTGTCATGCTGTAACCTTCATCAAAACAAATTAATTGACATCAAATCAAATTCCTTCAAGAGCTTCTTGACATCAATGACAACTTATACACTTGAGCAAAGGCAATGTACCCAAAGTACCCAAAATTGCCAACAGTTTAAGTTTAAACCCAAGGAAGGCTTTAATCTCTTTGAATCTAAAGTTTATAAATATATTTTATAAATTTTAAATTCCTTAGAATTTAAATAATTTATAAATTATAAATGTGGGAGCACCGACGTCATCAAAAGTGGGAGCACCGACATCTAAGAAACAAAGGGATTTTCGTGTATAAATTAATGCCAAAGAGGCATTCAAAAATTACCCCTCGACATTATTCTTTCATGCGACAAAGTGAAACATTTTCGTGCATTTGTTATTCGTTGAGGAAGAAGACAAGAATTTCACTTGTCTTTAGCGGTAAAAGAGATAAGGGAGAGAGCATATTGATTGAAATGTAAAGGACATGATGGTCCATTTGCAGTGCACATTTTGTGAAGGCATTGGAAGTTGAGAATCCCACGATCGATTCACATGGAGTGGTGTGTGTCTTGAGTGCCAAGGGAAGTTACTTTTGCACGTGCCTTGTTTTTGCACGATAATCGAGGATAAATGGGACAAAGTGTGTCTAAGATCTTAACCATGTATCTAGCATACATGGCAATCAAAGTCATGGCTAGAGTGCTTGCAGAGTCAAATATTGTGGGTTCGAAACCCACTAAGAGGTAAAGGTAATTTCTGATAATTAATTTATTATTTGCCGAAGGTTTTTATAAAGGATAATGTGGAGTAATAAGGGTTTGTGAAAAGTTGTGTGTTTGATTTATATTATTTTGGACTTATAAGGGTTTGTGAAAGGTTGTTGACGTGGAGAGGCCTTCAAATGACTCAATACTTAGAAGGCAATTTGATCATAGAAGGAGACTCTATGCATGTTATAAATCTCCTCAATAATTGGAAAACACCTCCTTTGAGGATTAAAAGGATTGTTGAAGAGTCTAGGATCCTTTTCCTGTTGGCAATTTTGGGTACCTTGAGTACATTGTCTTTGCCTAAGTTTAGTTGTTGTCATTGATGTCAAGGAGCTATTGGTAGATGTTGTTTTTGATGTCGAGGAACTATTAGAGCAACTTGTTTTTATGTCCAAGGATGTGTTTTTGTTGAAGGTTTCAGTTGGTCAGTAAGTCTCCAAGAAAATCAGAGTAGCCCGATTGCCAAAAAATCCCAGAAAAAGATAAAGTAGAATAAGTTTGCAGGCTGCTGGAAAAACTGTCACGATTTTGCGACATGTTTGAGGAGAGAGAAAGTCATGATTTTGTGACATGTTTGAGGAGAGAGAAAGTTTGGCCAAAACAGTCACGATTTCGTGACATGCAGGAAGGCAGAGGCAAAGCGGGCAAAAGTGTCACGATTTCACAACATGTTTGAGGACAGAGAAAGTTCAGCCAAAACTGTCGTGATTTCACGACATGCAGGAAGGCAGAGGCAAAGCGGGCAAAAGTGTCATGATTTCGTGACATGTTTGAAGAGAGAGAAAGTTCGGCCGAAACTGTCACAATTTCACGACATGCAGGAAGGCAGAGGCAAAGCAGGCAAAAGTGTCACGATTTCGTGACAAGTTTCAAAGAAGTTGTACGGATGCAGAAAGTGTCACGATTTTGTGACATGTTCCAGTTTCGTGAGCAGTTGGCAAGAAATATCCTAAGGCAGCGAAAGCGTCATGATTTCGTGACATGTTTCATTTTCGCTAGTGCAAATAAAGAAAAGGATGAAGAAGCAAGAGGTGTCGTGATTTCACGACAGAGTTGCTGATGACGTCAGCAAAAGGCAAAGGTGTCACGATTTCATGACAGTTGTGGAGAAGAAGGCTTTGAGGTCCAAAGTGTCATGATTTCATGACCAAAATCATGATGACATCAACAAGAGGCAAAGGTGTTGTGATTTCGTGACAGTTGCGGAGAAGAAGGCCTTGAGGTCTAGAGCGTCGTGATTTTGCAACCAAAATCATGATGATGCCAGCAAGAGGCAAAGGTGTCACAATTTCATGACAGCAGTAGAGAAGAAGACTTTGAAGTCTAGAGTGTAGCGATATCACGACAAGATTTACGATGATGTCAGCAAAGGTTGTAGTGTAGCGATTTCACGACAACAAACCAAAGAAGGTGTACGGTAGACCAAGGCATAGCGATATCGTGACATGTTTGAGTTTTGCATGAGAAAAGCTATAGAATAGCAGAGGTGGTTGAAGCCGATGAAGTTAACCTTGGCCAACGAAGTATAAGGTTTTATAGCCGACATGTTAGAAGATTGGTTAGCTGACTAAAGAACAAGATTCCATCTTGAGATTGTGAGTATTAAAGGAGGACTGTTTGAGCATTTTTGTGAATTGATCGATGTGTGCATTCAAAGTGTGGTGTTCGCAGAGTTAGTGTGGCAAGCAAGGTTCGATCATCAAAAAAGTAGAGAGCGAAGTCTGACTACAGCATCAAAGTGCATTTCGCTGAATCTTCTAAGTGTAGAAGTCTATGCAGTTGTATACACAAAGAATATGCTGCTATTTATGAAGAAGACTGTGCGAAGAAGATTTTGTTGTGATTGCGATTGTGTTTGCACAATTTGTGTAATAGAAAGAAAAGTGCATGCAGTAGATGCTGCTATTATTGCGAATGACTGTAACAAACAAACAGTGATAAAGTATTGCTGTAAGTTGAGAAGAGAGTGCTGCTGTAATTCAAAGAAGACTGTGCTGCTGTAGTTGTGTAGACAGTGAAAAATTATTTTCCAACCAAGTGCAAAAAAGAATAGAAGAATAGGACAAAATTGTGCCAGACCGAAGGACTATGTTTTGGTGCAAAAAAGAGGACCAGCTTGCTGTGATAGAGTTGATGACAAAGATCTCTAGCCAGAGCAGGGAAGACAGGTGTCTTCTGTGGAAAGAGTTCCACTTGCTAAGGGCAAAAGAGATAGAGGTCTTCTAGAGGATCACTAGCAAAGCAGATTTAGGGGAAGGTGTCTCCTATGAGCTGAGGCTCATAAAAATTGTAATCGGGAAGGATTCCCAGAGGTTTTGATATAAATTTTAGAGGAAAAGTTTTATCCGTGGAGTAGCCCACCCTGGGTGAACCACGTTAAAATGAGTCTTTTATGTGTGATATTTTTTGTCTTATTTAATGTTATGTTGATGCCACTGCTATCTGAAATTAAAATTATTAAATGGTTTTATCTTATACTGTTCACCCCCCCTCTCAGTATAAGTTCATGTTATTCATTTCCAAGGAAGATAGCACAGAAAAACCCAACATGTCTTTCGGGAAGCTAACAAAATTGTTGATAAGTTGGCCAATTTAGGTGTTGATGGTGACAGACTTTTCAAATGGGAACATGGTGTCTCGAGTGAAGTAGAGGAGCTTATTCAACAAGAATTCCAAGAATGATAGTCAAATTTACCAACAGGGAAGGCACTGTAAGTTCGAAGGCTAGGAGTATTCCCATCTCTTTTTTGAAATGGACTTACAATAAAAAATATCCAAGTTGTCAGTCTTTGTGGATGTTGCTTGGAAATACCACAAAGACTAATGGGGATAGTCACATGTCAGATAACATGTCTCCTAGTCATCTTAGTAATTTGAGGTTGGTTGATAATCATAGGGCAGGAAAAAAATGACAATATAAGACTTCGAGCCAGAGCCAAGTGGACCACCAGATAGCCACCACCATAAATCTAGCTAGTAGGTTCACTTCTCCAAGGCTGATTGGCCAAGACAGGATGTGGTCCCAAAGCATGTCATATACAAAAGAAAGCAATTACCAAAGAATTATTAAGAGTAACTATCAATACAGAGCTTGTGGGAGTTTTTTTTAGTACTCTTCTATGTGTGTCTACAACTTTTTGTTTCTCCACTGTTTCAAGGAAGGGATCCGTGTCTGTTTCTTTTTTGTAATTATGATGCATGTGTGTTTTCTCGGGGTATACCCAAAATGTTGTATGGGAAGTTTCTTTTTGATAAGAGGCTATGTGCCTTACCGGATGTAATGGCTTTGGCGGCATGTAGATTTTACAGATATAGGATCCTTAGTAAGGACATGTTCACCAATGGCCCTGGGATGATTTTTGTAAAAGGTTTTGGGTCAACCTGTAAAACCCGGTATTAATGCTATAGTATCTTATCTACCAAAAAAAAAAGATAATTGATTTATATTATTGTGGAGTAATAAGGGTTAATGAGAGGCTATTTTATTGATGAGTGATTTATATCATTGGAATTATAAAGAAAGTTGATTTGATTTTTATCAAAGTTTCTCTTGCCATTAAATTAAATTAAATATGTTTGAGTTAATTTTTGTTGGATGCTAAGTTTATTTTAGTGGGGAGTTTATAAGGTGTTATTGGATAAATATTTTATGTATGTTGATGGTTGTTTTTGAAGGGTGGAGTGATAAGGTGTAATTGAGTATTTACATTATATTGTGAGAAAGATTTATCTACTAACCTCTTTGAGCTTGGCATAGAAGTGTTTGTGGTTGCGACAAATTTATGAGATCCCTTCATCATCAATAAAAAGGTATGAGAACATTCTTCCATAAGTTGAGTTGATTGATTGGTTTTCCGAAAAATAAGTTTGGAGTGAAAAGGAATTGATTAGGGTTTCCTTTTTGAGAGTGTTTGAGTAAGTGCTTCAAGGTTTTCTGGAATAAAGATTTGTTATTAAAACCTTGTTTGATTAGCATTTTTGTTGAAGCCATTGGTTGTGTGAAGAAATTGAGTTAGGATTGCAAAGAACATGAGTATCATTATTATGTAAAGATTATTTATAAGCATTGTTGTTGAAGTGATTTTTTGTGTGAAGAACTTGATCTAGGGTTTGAAAAGAACATAAGTATCATTGTTATGTGAGATTAGTTGTTGAGCATTGTTGGAAATATTTTGAGTTGGTGTTTATATGCTTGGACTAGGGTTTATGAGAAAAGAGTTTTTCATTAAGTGATTGGTTGAGTAGATTTTGTTGAGCCTAGTCAAGAAGATGTGTGAAGTGATTGTTCAAGTTCCATAAAGAAAACTATTCTATATTCTAAATTGAGTTGAGAAAGTGATTCAGCATTGAGTTGAAATTGAAGCATATTGAGTCTCTAAAAATTCTCCTTATGTTTCTAAGAGAGTGATTGAAAGTAATTGAGGATTGTGATAGAACATATTGAATCCCTAACAATTCTCTTTATGTTTCTATGATATTGGACAAGTTCTAAGTGGACTTGTTGAGTATATTTGAGCAAGTTTTGAGTGGACTTGTTGAGCAGATTTGAGCAAGTTCTGAGTGGACTTGTTGAGCAGATTTGAGCAAGTTTTGAGTGGACTTGTTGAGAAAATTTGAGCAATTTATAAGTGGAATTGTTGAGCATATTTGAGAAATTTATGAGTGGACTTGTTGAGCATATTTGAGCAAGTTCTAAGTGGACTTGTTGAGCAGATTTGAGCAAGTTTTGAGTGGACTTGTTGAGCATATTTAAGCAAGTTCTACGTGGACTTGTGGAGTAGATTTTGGTGCAGATTTAAGGATAGATTTGTGCCAGACCAGAGATAGATATTGAGAATATTTTTTCTAGACCGAAGGACTGTGTTTAGTGCAGATTTGAGACAGAGCTTTGGAGGTGACAAAGCAAATAGGACAATGGTCTCTAGTATATAGAGATCCATCAACCAGGGTAGTGAGGATAGGTCTTCTGAGTGAGGACAAGGGTCTTTAGTGGAGAAATATCCACAAGCTAGTGCAGTGGAGGCAGTAGTCTTCTAGAGGATCACCAACTAGAGTAGAGGAGAAAGAGTCCTCCTATGGATAGAGATCCATGAACTTGATTTAGGGGATTGGTATCTCCTTTGGATAGAGGTCCATAAACATTGTAATAGGGAAAGGATTCCCAAGAGATTTATTGGAAAAAATTTAGTGAAATATTTTCTCCGTGGAGTAGCCCAAAATGGGTGAACCACATAAATTGTGGTGTCTCTAATGTGTGTGGTGATTTATGCATTACTTTGATTACTGTTATTGATATTGCTATCTATACATTGCATAATATTGATTTGAAAGAAAATTAAAAAGTGGTCTTATATTGTTCATCCCCTCTTAGTATAATCTTGTGTTATTCAATTATGGTGATGGAGATGATCAAGGCCAGGATGCTCCTCCTTGCTACACGAAGAAGTGTGGTGTACTTTAGGCTCAATGGGGTAGTCTAGCTAAGGAGGTGATGAAGCTAAAGGATGAGGTGAATTAGCTTTAGGGTAAGGTGACCCAGCTACAGGGTGAGGTGGATGGTCTATGAGGTAGACCAGGTGAGAGTGATGCTATTACAACTCAAGATGTAGAGATCACGAGGTTACATGGTGAGTTGGATGGACTATGAGCTAGGTCGAGTGGGATTGATGACTCTATTACTATTGCATCTCTTAGGGTTGAGATAGCCCAAAATGTGGCCCATGAAGGTCAAGATTTGGATGTTGCTTGGAGATAGGCACGGTACATGGCATCCTTCAAGGACACTTTGCACTAGCATCATATTTTGTTGCCACTTCAGCCTTCTTCTTCTTCTGTATTAGGTTCCAATAGGTGAACTAAGTCTAGGCCAAGCAACTTGAGGTATTATTGACCCTCTGGCTCACGTGCTCCCTTTGGGTCATCAACACATGGGCCTCATAGGAGTCATGGGGGTGCTAGCTATTAGTACCTTATCACCTCTTTTTGTAGTTTTCTATTTTTTTATGAGCCCCAGTGCTCCGATGTATACAATCTATGGGTATTTTGTACTCATTATTCATATATATACATGGCTTTTATTATGATTATTTTGTTGTGCATTTTTATATTTTATATATATGGATGCATATGAGGTGATGTGATATATAATGTAATGGATGATTAATGCTATGTTCTAATGCTGATTTGATTTTTATAGACTCTTGCTTGATCAATATTATCTTATTGTTTAATCAAGGGCATAGATAGATGGTATTGGTATGGATTTATGATATGTGGTAATGAAAACTATTTTGGTTTTATTGGGTGAATGATCTAAGGTGTTCTTACAAAGACTCAAACATCCTAGTGACTTCAAACAAACCCATTTATGTATTTTACAGATCTTCACTATGCAAGGGTTGTCCTAGTTGTTTCAAATTTTCTCAAGGACCAACTATGTGTGCAATTTTTATTCATTTCCCATTATGAGCTAGGTCAAACTAATCAATCGTAGCTTGTGCCAATAAGCTAGCTCATATGAGAGTGGCATTAGGTCTATACAAAATAAGGTCACTAATATAACAAATGTGGCACCATGCATAAGGATACCTCATTTCCAGGCAGGATTCATTCAGCCCATTGCTGTAATGAGGATCATCCCACAGGTTTTGAGACACTAAGAGTTATAGGTATTCAAGATCCTTTTCTTTTATTGCATTTGATTTTTGGGAGATTTCTCATTTTGTGATGGAGCAATGGATTTTATTTCTTGCACTTTCTTGATTTGAGGAAGAGCAAGGGGATTCTTATTGATTTGAGATGTTTTTCAAGATTTTTGCTCATTTGGAGGAAGGGCAAATGGGGGAACTTATTGCTTTGAGATGATTTTAAGGATACTTGCTCGCTTTGAGGAAGAGCAAGGGATTTTAATTTTTTTTTGGGATACTTGCTTGTTTTGAGGAAGAGCGAGGGATTTTTTTTGAAGGTGGAGCTCACTTTTTTGTCAACTCTGGTGCTCTATACCATACACATAATTTGGTTGAACAGGGGAAACCTTTCACTTATGGCAATAATTATTTTTGACTTCGTTATGCTTAAGATTCACAATGTTTTTAATGTATTTTTTTGTGTGTGGTCCAAGAGGAATATGATTGACTAGGAATGACTTGTTGCATCTATAGATTACTTTGAATTTGAATCAAGTTTCATCAAAACACTAGGAGTGGATGAGTGATTGAAAATATTGGAAATTGCTTTAAGGTTGATGTGGTTTTACGATGTTTGTGATACTTTTGATGCAATATTTTTAAAATTAAAAGATACACACAAAATAGCCAGTGGCTACATAATTGTTATTGCTAATAATTATATGGTATCTATCCTACTTTATGTGAGTCCTTTAATTGATAAAATATTATAGGGAAAGTTGCATATTATTGTGGAGTGATGGATTGTTAAGTGATGTAGGATGCCCCTGATTAAGGCAACAAGACATGGTGGATTAGCGATCGTCCAAATTAACCAAATGATCCAATTCAATGAATTGTATAAACAAAATGCCTAAAATGTATGTATGAAATGTGTGGATGGATTTGTGAGATGCAAAATGAAATATTTTTTATATTTTTTCTTTGTTATTTTTTTAGCCATGTATATGTACATATATATAAATTGTGTTATGCGTAAAATACCTTTAGGTGTATTATGTTCAATGGCTCAGGTTCCAATATTCCTTCCAAGTTGACAAGTCTATACGTTCCTGGACTCAACAACTTGACAATGTATAGAACTAACCAAATTAGTCATGAATTTATCTCTCAAGTGTAGTAATGCATTGGTATTCTGTTGATTCTATTTAAGAATAAGATCTCCCACTTGAAATTCATGAGGATAGACTTTTATGTTGTAGGCATGCTTGACGTGATCTTGATATACTCACAGATGCTCTAAGCCATTGATACACCTTTCATTAAGGAGTGTTAATTTGTCAAGATGTGCTTGTCTAGCTGTGTCATCATCCATGAATTCTTGTAATGTAATTCATAAAGAAGGGAAATTGATCTCAAGAGGTATGATTGCTTCAATGCCATAGACCAATGAAAAATGTGTTACCCCAGTTGGCATTCTGATTCTTGTTCGATAAGCCCATAGTGCCAATGGGAGTTGTGTATGCCAATATCTATGATTTTCTTTGATAAGATTCTTGAGAATGGCTATCACTATCTCATTGATCACTTCAGCTTTTCCATTTTTCTATGAGTAGTAAGGAGTTGAGAAACTATGTTGGATATTGTATTTGTTGCATAAGGCTCGAACATACTTATTATTAAATGACTTGCCATTGTCTAAAATGATCTTGTAAGGAATCCTAAATGACAAATAATATGCTAAAGTATTCGTGGTCCAGTCATAATGGTCATTGGCATTGCTTTGACCCATTTGGTGAAGTATTCCATGGTAATTATGATGAATTTATGTTATACGAAAGAGGCAAGTGATATTTTGCTAATCAAATCTAGGCCCCATTATGAAAAGGGCCAAAGGATTTGAATGGGATATAAATCTTGCGATGGTACATGAGTCAAATTGGCATGATGTTAACATTTTTGAAATTTCTTGATGTATTAACAACAATAACTTTCCATTGTGGGACAATAATAACCCATGCACAAAATGCACTTTGCAATGGCCATTCCACTATAGTGGCCACCACAAGTACCATCATGGGCTTCAGTTATAGCTCGTTGTGCCTCAACGAGATCTAGACATTGAAGTAGGAATCCATCAGAACCACATCTATACAACATGTACCCAAGAGACTAAAATGAGTTGCTTTTTGTTTGAATGTTCTTTTTGTAGTTCATATCATTTCTACTAAGAGGGTCTTAGATTTGAGAAAGTCTCTTATCTCATCAATGCAAGAATTGTAAGGCTCCGTGTGGACCAAACAAACACTCTCCTCACCTCTAGACTCTACTCGTTTGATTGCTAACTTGGTCACTGTTGTTATGGTTGGAATTCTCCATATTCATTCTTAGGGATCAAGGATCCCAAAGAAGCCATTGCATCCAAAAATATGTTAGTTGAACGGGGCAAGTTACTAATCTTGTATCAGTTAAATTTCTTTAGCAACTTCATTGCTACCTCATGATATTATTTCAATACTGGTTTCTTGCATTGGTATTATCATAAGAAATAATAACCTTGGAATAAATATTCATATTGCCTTGGAGGATATGGGTGCATGGTTATTTCTTTGCTTTTTTTGTGATGGTCCCTGTTCCTTGATGGTGCATTATTTTCTTCCTCATTGATGCTTCCACTTATACATACATCAACATAGGTCTTAGGTTCCTCTTCAATCATTTTTTTATACTTCTATTTCTTTTGAGCTTGACTCCACAGTTTCTTTCTCTTGACCTTCTTTAAAACTAGGTCCAACCTTCATAAACAGAGATCTTTGTGCTTTGATAATATTATCCAAGTTTTTTGAGCTTTTCCTAAATTGATATATCTTATCATTAAATTTTTTAAGTCCCTTCGTTAGAATCACAACTTCATGTTTTAGTATCTCACACTCTAGTTATTTTGCCTTTAACTACTCAACCATACCTTCTTCAATTCTCCTTGCCTCTTCAACCTTTACTTTTAAGTCGATGAGATCTTGTAGAAGTTTTGCCTTTGTTTTCTCATCCTCTTGTACTTGAGCCTTCAATATTGAGTTATTATTTCTAACCCTCTTTAACTCTTCAAGAGCAAAAATAAGTTCCTCTTCTATGTCAACTATGGCTTCCTCTTCATTTGCTAAATATTCCTCTTCTTATTGGTCTTCAATAACAAGATCATCTTCTTTCTCTTCTATGGCCAAAAACATAATTTCTTATTTTTCATTATCAGAAAAGCTTTCATCACTGCTATTGGAAGCACTGCTTGCTTATTCAAAATAAAAAATCTTCTTGTGTCTTTGAAATATCTTGTTCTCATGTTTTCTTTGACTATGCCTATTTTTATTTTCATGATAAAATTTTCTTTCTTTCTTTTTCTTGTATTCATTTTCTTCTTCACTGCTACTACTTCCAACCTATGGATAATTATATGCATAGTGACCAAGGTTACCACAATTAAAATTTTTCATAGACTACATACCTTTGTGTTTTCTTGGACCCTTCTTATTCCCTTGCACAAGATTAGCTTCTTCTTCACAGCTTGATTCTTCACTTGATTCTGGTTATTTATTCTTTGCCTTCTTTGAAGCTTTGAATGTTGCCTCTCATTTGGATGTTTGATATTTTTATGTCCTCATCTCATAGGTTGTGAAAATCCCATGTAGCTCATCCATGCTCAAATTTTTGAGATCCTTCATTTCTTCAATTGCTGAAACCTTTGCATCAAACCTCATGGGAAGTGACCTCAAGAAAGTATAGTTAGTCCATCAAACAATGGAGTTCTATTTGATGAATACCCTTCCTAATGTGCCATTTGTGTTCCTTTAAGATCTTCCTTCAATCTGTTAGGCTCTTACAAAGGAACCTACTCTGATGCCAAATGAAGAACACAAGCTTATACTAAGGGGGGGTGAACAATATAAGATAAAACTTTTCAATTTTCAATCCAAATGATAACAACAATAATATCAATACAGTAATGAAAAAATGCATAGATCATAACACATATGAGAGACACAAATTTAACATGGTTTACCCAATGTGGGCTACATCCACAAAGAAATATTTCTTATAATTTCTTAATAAATTTTATGGGCTCCAACCCACATGCAGGGTTATGCATAGTGGCCATTTATCGCAAAATTGGCTAAAATAGGGATTTTTAAAATTTGAATTGGCTAATATTTGAGACCCTTAACCAGGGCCCATTAGCCAAAAGTTTCTAGGTGCAATTTTTTTTGGGTTGATTCACCCAAATTTAATAATAATTTTACCATTTTAAGTTTAAATTTCCAACATTACCCCTAATAATAGTGAACCTTCTACATGCGTTTAGACATTATTCACATGGATTTCAAAACTGATTTGCCAAATTTTTATAACTACATTTTGGGGTCGACCCCTTACGCATAATCCTATGACCACAGGAGATGCCAATCCCTTATTACAATGTTTATGGATACCAATTCATAGGAGACACCAATCCCCTTTACTAGTTTTTTGAATACCACTCCATAGGAGACACCAATCCCCTCTACTCTGGTTTTGTAGACACCACTCCACAAGAGACACCAATCCCCTCTGCTCTGGTTTTATGGACACCACTCCATAGGAGATACCAATCCCCTCTACTATGGTTTTATGGACACCACTCCACAGGAGACACCAATCCCCTCTGCTTTGGACACCACTCCACAGGAGACACCAATCCCCTCTACTCTAGTTTTATGGAATCCAATCCATAGGAGACACCAATCCTCCCTGCTCATAAATACTACTCAAATTAGCTCCATAACCTACTCATAAATCTTGTTCACAACTCTACTCAAATAAGCTCCATAACCTACCCATAAATGTTGCTCACATCTGCTCCAAAACCAACTCAAATCTGCTCACACAACCTGCTCAAACCTGCTCATAAATCTACTCACAATTTTTATTATCTATTCCTAAATATTGCATACAAATAATGCTCATCTATTCCCAAATCTTGCATACAAACATCATATATTTTCAAATATTATATACAAAACAATACTCATCTATTCCCAAAGCTTGCATAATGATGTCATCAAGTTCACCTATTCTTCAAAGTGCTTTCGTCAACTAAAGCAATTCAAACATATTCTACCCAGAATTAATTTATCTTCATGAACATATAGAGAATGATATGCACTATTAAATGTCCAATATGTTCTTCACATTCATTAAGTCTATCACTTTCACATGTATTATATTTATTACATCAAAAGGTAGCTTTAGTATAGCACTGGATAACTGACATGGTAATTTCTTATTCCACCTTCACTTCAAAACCAATCACAATGCACAAGTCTATCCTTCTCATCTACTCCCAAAATCAATTATGAACAATGCACAAATTTACTCTCAAATATGATCTATAACTCTTGCACATTTACTCTCAATTTCAAGCATGACCAATGCACAAAGTTTCTCACAAATATGATCTATAATGTTTACATATTTATTTCCAATTTCAAGCATAACCAATGCACAATTTTGTTCTCAAATATGATTCATAACTCTTATCCATTTATTTCCAATTTCAAGCAAAAATAATGCACATCCAATAATTCCTTATACCTCCAACCATATGACAACAAAAATATTTTCCTCAATCAAAACCACCTTGAGAAAGGAATTAAATCACCATACCTCTAAATATGCCTATGATCTTATTTTTGCATGAGCTTTCCAAACCGCCTTAACAAAATGTTTTCCTTTTCTTCGTGTCTTCAAAAACTGGTTAGAAATTCTCTTTTTCTTGATTAATTATCAAGTCAATCACTTTTAAAATATCTTGTCAAAAACATACACCATAAAGCTTTTAAAAATAACTCCTTATATCTCCCTTTTTGAAACTCACAATATCAAGCTTTATTAACAACTAAAACCCTTTTATTAATTTTTAAAAATGAAACCTTATGCTAACATCAAAACATTTTCCATGATCAACCTTTAATTTATTTTTGCATGGTGCTATTTAGGTCACCCACATTTGAAATTTTAAAAACATTTAAATATTTAAATTTTAAATATTTAAACTTTTGCACTATATTTAAATCCTTTGATTTAAATATAAACCTCCTTCTTGAATATTATCACTTTTGCTTTGACAACATTAAATCACCTTGAAGATATTTACCTTGTCCTTCAACATTTTATCCTTGAAGATATTTCTACCTTTGATTTTATCCTTGAAGATATTTTTACCTTTGACATCAATGACAACCAATGATGACTAAGTATTTCCAAAAAAGAAAAATAGATTTTGAATAAAAATAAAAAACAAAATTTTAACAGAAAACAAAAATTAAAATTTTAATAGAAAATCAAATTGTTAAATCTTTTATTAATGGTTTAATCTGCACAAATAAATTTAAGTTGTCTTATTTTAAGTTTAAAAAAAAAATCTTGAGAAAAAGGGTTTTCTAATGGACACTCAGGAGGTGTTCACATCAAGTTGACCAAAGATGTAAAGGGGGGAAACTACGCACCATGTATGATTCTCAACTAGATCTGCTAGGAGCTGAGGTGACCACGAGGTCTGTTATATTCTCTACACTCAGGGACATAGAAAAGGGGTTCACTAGGAATAGTTTTAGGACTCACTCCAAGTCCGATATGGAAATGTTTAATGTGTCAATTTAAACAATCACCTATGTTTGGCCTCTATAAACTAAACTATAAAAATGGAAGAGTGATGCAAGACATACAAGATGCAAGAAAATAGTAGCTAACCCTAGTATGATTCTTTGATTTAATGATTTCTAACCCTAGGTTACCAAAAATAAAATCCTTTTTCTTTGAGCAAGGGATCAAGGGAGTGCACAAACAAGACAAAACCCTAGATGCACACAATATGCATTTGTTGGCAATTTTGGGTTTGAGATCCTAGCTCCTTGTCTATGAGTTGTCATTGATGTCAAAAGGAAATGGCATTAATGTTAAGAGGATGTGTTGGCTTCAAAGGTGAAAGATTCCAAGAGAATCTTCTTAAGAGAATCCGGAGAGATTCCATTGGAGAAGGTTTTTGGATAGGGTTTTTATTAAAACCAAGTTAAATGGTTTTTATTAAAACCAATGGAGGTTCTATTTATTATTTAATTATTAAAACCCTTCAAGGTTTTAATTAATTAATTATTTAATTAATTAAGGGAGAAATTATTTTTAATTTATTAAAAATACTTCAAGGTTTTTAAACCTTTTTTATTCTTAATTTATTAAAATTAATTATGGGTTTTTAAACCTTTTAGAAAGCAATTTTGATTAAATTCAAAATTATGTTTCTCTACCCCCGACGTGTTCTAAAGTCCATGATTGGACTATAAATATGGGAAGGATCCTAAGGTTTAACTCCTCTTGAGAATTTCGAATGCATTAATTTTTGGCTACGATCGATGCTCTGTTGACGCCGTGGAAGAAGAGAGCTCGTGTTTGAAAAACTTACGAAGTGCTTGTTCGTTGAAGTGGTAGGAAGTCTGTCTTAGACTTCGTTATCCCATTATGGGCTAGTGGCAGCATAGGCTGTGTTTGGGATTTGCATAGGTGGAGGTCTGCGTTTCGATTCCCGCGGAGGGAGCTGTGCATGGATTAAGTCACGTTTTTGTTAAAACGTATTTTGTGCCGTGTTTTTCGGATTCGTCAAAGGTAGCCATTCCATGATTTTTGGATTTGACAAGGGCAGCCATTCTACAATTTTCAGATTCTTCAAGAGCAACCATTCTAAGGTGTGATTAATTTCTTGATATAATTTTTGGCATTGTTTAGCATTGTTTAAAAGACATAGGAGAAATAAGGGGATATTTCTTTGGTTGTATTTTTGAGATTAGTATTTTGCTATGCTAAATTTTAAAATGGAGATATAAGGTGTAAGTTTTGGTTGTTGTGTTTTTGGCTTCTTTGGTGGTTGTTTTCAAAAGAAGAGAAGCTAAAAGGTGTACTAAGGAAAGTTTTTATATATGCTCATTTATCTTGGTTCTAACCCTAACTTGGTTGGAATTTTGAGGGTTGTGTGTGGTGACAGCTTTAAGGATCAATTTTCTTCTACTCCAATAAGGTATGGGCACATTCTTCTTATGAGTATGATTGGTGTATGTTTTCTGAAATAAGGTTGGAGTGAAAAGGTTTTCAACTAGGTTTTCTTTGATTGGGTGTAAATCCTATTTTCTGGTTTGTTGAAGACTACTTATGCATTGTTATCCTTAAGAAGAGTTTTTGATGAATGCATAATTTTTGGTTTGAGATAGTGGAAGCTTTGTGCACTAGGGTTTGTGAGTCAAGCTACTTGCATTGAGTTGGTGGAACCCTTGGTTGGCTGTTTTGAGTTTGATGGACGAGTTGCTTCCATAGGGGTTGTTTGATCAAGTTATTGCTTTACTTGATTCATGATATTGGGCTTACTCCATTGAGTTGTTTTGAGCAAGTTATTCTTTGCATTTGGTGATATTGTGTTGGTGGTTGTTTTGTTCAAATATCTTTGGAGGGAAAAGGATTTCTACTTGTTTCCTTTTCTTGTGATGATTGGTTGAATGCTTCAAGGTTAATGTTGAGTTGAATGATGTTGGTTAAACCTTGTCTATAAGCATTGTTGTTAAAGCCCTAATTGGTTGAGAAAAGATATTGGTTGTAGAAAGAACATGAGTAGCATTGTTATATGAGATATTACATGTTTGGCAATTGTTGGGTTGTGTTTCATGTTCTTGAGAAAAGCATACTACATCTATCTTATTATTTTGAGATTGAGATTGAGTTGAGATTGATATTGGGAGTCAAGTATAGATCATATTGAGTCTCTAAAAATTCTCTTTATGTTTCTATGAGATTTGAGATTGAGTTGAAGATTGATATTGAGAGTTAAATATAGAACATATTGAGTCTCTAACAATTCACTTTATGTTTCTATGAGATTTGAGATTGATATTGGGAGTTAAGTATAGAACATATTGAGTCTCTAACAATTCTCTTTATGCTTCTATGAGGTTGATGAATCACATTGGGTCTCTAACAATTCTCTTTGTGGGTTCATGCTAAGAAAGTTTTTTCTTGGTGAACTTGTGAGCTATTTTGGATAGGTTCCGTTGGGGACTTGTGAGCAGGTTTTGAATAGGTTCTGTTGGGGACTTGTGAGCAGGTTTTGGACAGGTTCTGGTGGGGACTTGTGAGCAGATTTGGACAGGTCCTAGCAGAGGACTTGTGAGCCGAGATTGATAGTTCTATCAGATAACTTGAGGATAGAGGTACATTGGTTCTATCAGAGAACCCGAGGACAGATTTGGCAAGTCTTTGAGAAGGCTTATGGATAGAGGATTGATTTGTTCAAGAGTTTGACAAATATGACAGACAGAGGAGGACTTGTACTAGATCGACTGACTATGTTTGGTACAGGTTTCTGAGCTGCTGTGGACATAATCATAGAAGGCAGAGGTCTCTTAGGCTAAGCATTGAGTGCAGGAGGTCTTCGATGGAAAGGAGTTCCATGTGCTGGCAAGAGGTAGAGACAGTTGATATTCTGAGGGATTATATCCAGAGTAGAGGGGAAGGTATCTCCTTTGAGCAGAGGCTCATAAATTCTGATTGGGGGAAGGTATCTCCTTTGAGCAGAGGCTCATAAATTCAGATTAGGGGAAGGTTTCTCCTTTGGGCAAAGGCTCATAAATTCAGATTGAGGGATGGTATCTCCTTTGAGCAGAGGCTCATAAATTCATATTGGGGGAAGGTATCTCCTTTGATCCGAGGCTCATAAACATTTTAATTGGGAAGGTTTCCCAAAGAACTTTGAGATAAATTTTAGAGAAAAGTTTTGTGGACTTAGCCCAGCCATTTTGGGTGAACCACGTTAAAATTGGTGTCACTTTGTGGATGATTTTGTGCATTGCTTTGATATTGCTTTACTGTTTTGAAGTATAAAGGAAAAAGTAAAAAGTAAAAAGAGGTCTTATACTGTTCACCCCCCCCTCTCAGTATAATCTTGTGTTCTTCAACATTTATTATTTAGAATGTCTAGAAATGTAAATCAAATGTTATTTTCTTTTTACTTAATCTATATTTGGAACAAAAATAATGAAAGACACAAAAATAAACAACCTAAAGCTTTACCAAAGATACTTGTATATTTTGGTATTTTATCCTAGCTTTATCTTACATCCAAAATATCCTATAGCTTCAACCTACAAAATAGCTTCACAAAAATACTAGAAAATATAGTCAGTGTTTGGGGGGCTGCTTAGGCCATTGTATGACTATGCTTGGAGGCACAACAGTCAAACCCCATATGTCCTTTTAGTTAAAATTTTAAAATAAAAGGATCTTTGACCTTTGGAACAAACATAATGAGATATAATAACATGAAACCGTAAATGATGTGCAAAACATAATAAACACAAAGCTTGAACAAGAATGCAATTTCCAAACTAGGGTTTGGGGAAAAATGGTTACCCCCAAGCTAATATGATATGAAATACAATTAAAATAAAATTATGAAAACTAGAATAGAACAAAAATAGAGATGAAATAGTAAATGAAACACAAAACAAAATGGACACAAAGCTTGAACAAGAAAGCAATTTTTAAACTAGGTTTTGGGGACAAATGGTTAGCCCAAGCTAATGTAATTGTTGGAAATTTTGAGTAGTTGTGTTGTCATTGATGTCAAGAGTCAATGTCAGTGATGTCAAAAGTTAGTGCAAGGATTTGACAAAAGGAGGGTTAAAATATTTATATTTTAAGCCCAAGAGATTTGGTTTAAAGCTTCACATGATTGGTCAAAAGGTTGGCTAAAATACCCCGAAGGAAGGAGATACCTAGGCCCAAAGGAAATAATATTATAATATTTATTATTATAATATTAAGGTTGTTCAGATAAGGCCTAAGGGGAAGAAATACCTAGGCCCAAAGGAAATAATATTATAATATTAAGTGTTAAAATAATGCCTAAGGTTACTTATAAATTATTTATAATATTTATATTATAAATTAATTTATAAAATAAATTAATTAAAACCCTAAGGTTAGGTTTGGGCGCAAAAACATTTAAAGTTTAATTTTCCCCCATCGACGTTCGAGCAAAGAGGGGGTATGGTATTTATACCATAAGGTTTGTGGCATTAATTCAAGTCTCCAAAATATTGCATATGCGTGTATTGATAAGTGGTTGATGCGAATTCATGAGCGCAAAAGGACAAAAGCTTTTAATTTTTTAAAAGCAGTAGAAATCGTGGAGTATAAATTAAATAAGGCTCAAAGCCTTATCACCAACCACGTGGTTGGGCTAGTGGCAAGGCTTGGCAGTGTAGATTATTGGGCGAGCGGAGGTCTCACGTTCGAGTCTCCGGAGGGGTGGCAAAGGGGCAAATATTTTGATTTTTGTTTTGGTGCCAAGCGGGAGGAACAAAGCGCACGAGGCGCTTTAGTGGTCTCAAGTGAGCGCCTAGCTCACGCGGTGGTTAGGCCATGGCTAGGGCACTTGGAGGCAATGTGATAGGGGATCGAATCCCACCGAGGCAACACACGCAAAAGGTATTTAATTTTTGATTTTATAAATTGTGCCTTTGTCTAAGTCGTATGGTATGCGCTTTGTGGAGATATAAGGTGGTTAAAATAAATTTTATTTTTGCCATAGTTGAGGGTGTTGAATGATTTAAATTATGATTTAAAAGTGCATTGGAATATTTTTGAATGGTGGTTATAATTTATTTTGAAAATGCATTTTTGATGAGTAGGAAGATATAAGGAAGTAATTTTGATTATTCTATGCATTAAATTTCTGAAGGAAGTTATAGTGAATTATTGTGAAAGTGAATTATTGGAGTCTTTGTTGATTATGTTTTGAGTGTGCTAAGAGGGAGTTAAAAGGTGTATGAGAAATTTTTGAATGTGTGTATGTTTTGCTAAAATATTTTGAAGGGTTTGATTATTGGAATTGATGCAATATTTTGAGAAACCAAGAGAGTGGTTTGGAATTTATTTGGGCACACATATTGAAGGTTTGCTAACTCATAAAGAAGTGTTGTGCTAACATTTATAGTAGCAAAAGTCATTGTGAGTGAAACAGGTTTTGAAGACATATCTCCATCAAAACAAAAGGTATGGGCACATCATCCTTTGATTAGAGTGTTGTTGAATTGAATGTTGTGAAATGCAAAGGTGGAGTGAAAAGGATTGTTTGATAAGCATTGTTGGAAATATTTGAGTGAGTTTTTATATGCATGATTGGTGAATGTTTAGAGAACATTTGAGATAGAGATTGAAGATTATTTGAGTTAGGGTTTGAGACCCATATTATGCTCTTTGGTTGAAGAAGTATGAAAACACTTGTTTAGGGTTTGTGAGCAAGTTGTGTTTCATTGATTTGAGTTTTATTGAGCATATATTGTGAGTTATATTGAGCATATGTTTGAGCAGATTTGAGTAAGCTTTTGTGAAAGCTTAAGGACAGGTTTGAGCAAGCTTTTGTGAAAGCTTGTAGGCAGATTTGAGATAAGTCTTGGTGAAGACTTGAGAGTAGAGTTGATTGATTGATTTATTCAAGATTTGTGTTAAGGCTTAGGGAAGATCTAAGCAGATTTGATTTATGATTGGATCAAGATTTGTGTTAAGGCTTGAGGATATATTTGAGGATAGATTTTGGTATAGATTTGAGAGAAGATTTATGCTAGACCTAAGATAGAGTTAGAGCAGATTTGTACTAGATCAAGGATAATGTTTAGTGTAGATTTGAGATAGAGTAGAGTTGAGAGTAAGATTTGGAGGTGATAGAGGAGAGGACAATAGTCTCTAGTGGATAGAGATCCATTAGCAAGGGTAGTGAGGACAAAGGTCTTATGTGGAGAGAGATCCACAAGCCAGAGTAGTGGGGGCAAAAGTCTTCTAGAAGATCACCAACTAGAGTAGAGGAGAAAGAGTTCTCCTATGGATAGAGTTCCACAAATTAGAGCATTAGGGGATTGGTGTCTCCTTTGGATAGAGGTCCATAAACATTGTAATAGGGAAGTGGTTCCCAAAATATTTATTTGAGAAAATTTAGTAGAAATATTTTCTCCATGGAGTAGCCCACATCGGGTGAACCATGTTAAATCATGTCTCTCATGTGTGTGATGATTTGTGCAATGTTTACTACTTTGATATTGTTAATGCTATTGATTGGATTAAAAAGTAAAAATTTTTATCTTATACTGTTCACCCCCCCTCTCAGTATAAGTGTATGTTCTTCAATTGGTATCAGAGTAGGTCTCTCCATGAAAAGACTAACAACTTGGAGGAAGATCCGATAGGAACACACATGACTTCAAAAAATGAAGAAGAGGCCATGATCGACATAAAAGAGGAATTCTTTGCTGCTCTCAGGAACTTGGAAAAGGTTAGAAAGAAGAACTCAAGTTTGAAGGATCAAATTCAAGAGGATGAAGAAGCAAAAATGGAACTTCTACAGAATCTCATAGAACTCAAGATAAATGTGGAAGAGGGAAAGAAAATTGAATAGGATATGATAGATCTATTAAGGGCAAGAGAAGCAGAGTGTGAAAAATTGGAATAAAAAATTGTCTCTCTAAGGAATGAAGTTGAAAAGACTAAGTTACGAAAAGATATAAAGTTAGGGAAATAGAAGGAGGAGTCGAGCTCTCAAGAAATAGAGACATCAAACAAAAATAAGCTCATGACTCATACTAATACTCTGGAAGGAAAAGGCATCAGGAAAGAAGAGGGCAAAGAGGAACCATGGACAAGATTCAATCACAAGAACAACAAAAGAAGAAGCACTCGACCATATTTTCCAAGGCACTCAAATAGGTTACAAAATCTCTTCCATGGCTATTGCTTTACATGTAATAAATATGGTCATAGAGCTGCACATTGCACTGGTTATGTGAAAAATAATGTTAATAGAAATTTCAATTCTTTTGCACCTCTTATGAATGATGATGTCATATGTTATAAATACAATAATTTTGGGCACAAGGCTAGATGGTGCAAAATGGTATTTCCTGAGTCAAGTAAAAAGAATACAACTTCAACAATTAGGAGAGAGAGAAAAGAGCATGAGAAAGTTAGATCAATGTTAGTACAAACAACTCTTCATGTTCAAGATAAGGGAAAACAATGGTTTCTTGATAGTGGTTGTTCTAGTCATATGACAGGAGACAAAAGTAAATTTCTTGTACTCAAAGAAACTGATGGAGGATCAATAAAATTTGGTGACAATGGATCGGAAAAAATCTATGGAAAAGGAACCTTGAGTTTAGATAATGGAAAAACAAAGACAGAGAATGTATTGTATGTCAAGGGGTTGAGGCACAATCTACTAAGTGTAAGCCAACTTTGTGATCAGGGGCACATGGTTACATTTCATCCAAATAGGTGTGAGATTAGAAAGTCTAAAACTAGAAAACTTATCGCAAATGCAAATAGAACTACAAACAACCTCTACATGCTAAGTGATATTAAAGGAGAGAAGTGTTTTCTATCACAAGAAGATGAGAGTTGGTTGTGGCATAGAAGAATGGGTCATTTGAACTTTGAAAACATAGTGAAAATAAGCAACAAGGCGGGTTGTCAGAGATTTACCCAAGCTAAAAAGGCCACAAAACACAATTTGTTCACAATGTCAGCATGGGAAGCAAACTAGAACAAGTTTCAAGTCAAAAGGATTTATGTCATCTGAGCCATTGAAACTAGTGCACACTGATCTATGTGGTCCTACAAGGACAAAGAGTTTACAAGGTGAAAGTTACTTTATATTATTTATAGATGATTATTCCAGAATGATTTGGGTAGCTTTCTTGAAAGAAAAATCAGAAGCTCTTGAGAAGTTTAAAGCTTTTAAAGAATTAGTGGAAAATGAAATAGGTAGAAGGATTAAGGGTTTAAGGTCAGACAGAGGAGGAGAATTTACCTCAAATGAATTCATAGACTTTTGTGAACAACATGGGATCAAAAGAGAATATTCAGCAGCAAGAACTCCTCAACAAAATGGGGTAGTTGAAAGGAAAAATAGGACTGTTGAAAATATGGCCAGAGCCATGTTAAATGAGTCTAAGATTTTAGATGGTTTTTGGAAAGAGGTAGTACATACAACAGTATATATCATCAATAGAGCTCAAGTAAGAGTAAACCATCACAAAACTCCATATGAGCTTTGGAAAGGAAGACCAACCACTATAAAGTATTTCAAAAATTTTGGAAGCAAATGTTACATAAGACGGGAAGAGAAAAATTTGGGTAAGTTTGACTCAAGATGTGATGAGGGTATTTTTCTTGGCTATTCCACTAAGAGCAAAGCCTATAGATGCTATAACAAAAGGACACATACTATTATAGAAAGTATAAATGTAACAGTTGATGAGAAGATAGGGTCAAGAGAACCAACTCGAGAAATTGTGTATCAAGAAGAAGAAAGTTGTCAAGAAGAGTTAGGTGAAGAATCAGAAGAAGAAGAAGAAACACAAAGACTACTACCCAAAACTCCATCCAGGTATGTGCAGAAAAATCATCCAAGAGATCTAATCATTGGAAATCCAAATGAGAGACAGACAAGGAGAAGGATAATAGGAACAAGTGAGCATGCAAATTTCTCTTTGCTATCTAAAATTGAACCCAAATATTTCAATGAGGCAAGAGAGGATAAGTTTTGGATCAAGGCAATGAATGAGGAACTAGATCAAATAGAAAAAAGTGAGACTTGGGAACTTGTCCCACGACCAAAAGGTAAGAATGTGATTGGCACTAAATGGGTTTTCAAAAACAAGTTAAATGAAGATGGTCAGGTAGTCAGAAACAAAGCAAGATTAGTATGCAAAGGTTATGCACAAGTTGAGGGGATTGATTTTGATGAGATATTTGCTCCAGTTGCATGACTTGAAGCTATAAGAATATTTTTAGCCTTCTCAAGTTTCAAAAACTTCAAAGTATATCAGATGGATGTTAAATCAGCCTTTTTAAATGGTGTCCTGGAAGAAGAGGTTTACATTGAGCAACCTGAGGGATTCAACCTAACTGATAAACCAGACTATGTATGCAGATTAAAGAAGGCACTTTATGGACTAAAGCAAGCTCCTAGAGCTTGGTATTCAAGATTGGATAAGTACCTTCAGGAATAGGGTTTCAGGAAAGGAATAGTGGATAGTAACTTATACATCAAAAATGAAGGAAATGACTTACTAATTGTGGTTGTTTATGTGGATGATATCATTTTTGGAGGCAATAATGATAAGATGTGTCAAAAATTTGCAAAGAGCATGCAAAATGAATTTGAGATGTCAATGCTTGGTGAGTTGTCCTTCTTTCTTGGACTTCAGATTTCACAATCAGAGAAAGGTGTATTTCTCTCACAAACCAAGTATATAAAAGAGATGCTAAAGAAATTCAAGTTAGAAGATTGCAAACCAGTAAGTACCCCCATGGTTACAGGATGCAAGTTAAGTAAAGATGATGAATCTCCTGAGGTAAATAAAAAATTGTACAGATCTATGATTGGCAGCTTACTATATGTTACAGCTACAAGACCAGATATAATGCAGGCAGTGGGACTAGTGGCAAGGTTTCAAGCAGCACCAAAGGAGACACATGTAGTGGCAGTAAAAAGGATTCTCAGGTATTTAAAAGGGACTATGGATTTTGGGCTCTGGTACCCCAAAAGCGATAATTTCACTCTCATAGCATATACAGATGCAGATTGGGTTGGCAGCATTGATGATAGAAAAAGCACAAGTGGAGGAGCATTCTTTCTTGGAGATTGTTTAGTCTCTTGGCTAAGCAAGAAATAGGCATCAATATCCTTATCCACAGTAGAGGTAGAGTATATTGCAGTGGTTGCTTGTTGTACATAGGTATTATGGATGAAGTAAACTTTAAAGGACTTCAAGATAGAGCATGATCACCCTATCCCCATAATGTGTGATAATACAAGTGCTATAAATATCTCAAAAAATCTGGTGATGCACTCCAAGACCAAGCACATTCCGATCAAATATCATTTTTTGAGAGAGCAGGTGATAGATAAGCAAGTCAGGTTGGAATATGTTACTACAAAGGAGCAGATTGCAGACATTTTCACTAAGCCACTTCCAAAAGAGACCTTTGAGTATCTTAGAGGAAAATTGGGAGTAGTTCTACTCCCACCCCAAAATTAACCACCTCAAGGAGAGGAGGTGGGGAGGGGGCTGAGCTAAGAGTCTTATATTTAGCCCCAAAGGTGTCCCTTTGCCATTGATGTCAAAGGGGGAGAGATTTGAGTTAGGGGGAGAGCATTCAGTCAGGGGAGCAGTTTCTCAGGGGGAGAAGAATTGGAAAAAGGAAAAAGGAATGGTTAAGGAAAAAGGGTTGCCATCAATGACAAAGGGGGATATTGTTGGAAATTTTGAGTAGTTGTGTTGTCATTGATGTCAAGAGTCAGTGTTAGTGATGTCAAAATCAGTGCAAGGATTTGACAAAAGGAGGGTTAAAATATTTATATTTTAAGCCCAAGAGATTTGGTTTAAAAGCTTCACATGATTGGTCAAAAGGTTGGCTAAATACCCTAAAGGAAGGAGATACCTAGGCCCAAAGGAAATAATATTATAATATTTATTATTATAATATTAAAGGTGTTAAGATAAGGCCTAAGGGAAGAAACACCTAGGCCCAAAGGAAATAATATTATAATATTCATTATTATAATATTAAGTGTTAAAAATAATGCCTAAGGTTACTTATAAATTATTTATAATATTTATATTATAATTAATTTATAAAATAAATTAATTAAAACCCTAAGTTAGGGTTGGGTGCAAAAACATTAAAGTTTAATTTTCCCCCTCCGATGTTCGAGAAAAAAGGTGTATGGTATTTATACCATAAGTTTTATGGCATTAATTCAAGTCTCCAAAATATTGCATGTGCGTGTATTGATAAGTGGTTGATGCGAATTCGTGAGCGCAAGAGGACAAAAGACTTTTTATTTTTTTAAAATAAAGGAAATCATGGAAGGATAAATTGACAAAGGCTCAAAGCCTTATCACCAACCACGTGGTTGGGCTAGTGGTAAGGCATTGGTAGCGTAAGTCGTTGGGCGAACGGAGGTCTCACGTTCGAGTCCCGATGGCAGCAGAAGACAAAGGTTTTTTATTTTTGTTTTGGCACCAAGAGGGAGGAACAAAGTGCACGAGGTGCTTTAGTGTCTCAAGTGAGCGCCTAGCTCACGCGGTGGTTAGGCCATGGCTAGGGCATTGGCGGTAGTGCGACAGGGGATCGAATCCCATCGAGGCAGCATGCACAAAAGGTATTTAAATTTTTGATTTTATAAATTGCGCCTTTGTCTAAGTTGTATGGTATGCGCCTTGTGGAGATATAAGGTGGTTGAAATAAATTTTATTTTTGCCATATTTGAGGGTGTTGAATGATTTAAATTTTGATTTAAAAGTGCATTGGAATATTTTTGAATGGTGGTTATAATTATTTTGAAAATGCATTTTTGATAAGTAGGGAGATATAAGGAAGTAATTTTGATTATTCTATGCATTAAATTTTTGAAGGAAGTTAGAGTGAATTATTGAGAAAGTGAATTATTGGATGTTAGTCTTACAATGGCACTGAGAGGGGGGGGGGGTGAATCAGTGCAGCTAATTAAAAACTTAAATCTTCATATCTTAATTCAGAACTAATGAATGCTTAAAATAGATGCAGCAAATGTAACAAGATAGCAACACATAACATAAGATTTAACGAGGTTCACCAGTTTTGGCTACTCCTCAAAAATAGACTTCTTGGACTCCCATCCAAATACAGCCTTTGCAAAGCACCAACTTCATAATCAGTTTACCAGACCCACCTGGAAGGAGCACCAACCCCTAATTTATCTGCACCAACAGAAAGGAGCACCTACCCCTGATTCCAAGCACCAACTTGGACTTCTATTTTAAATCTTGATTGACATAAAAATGCCTTCTGTGTTACAAGACCCTCATTGGTCTAGCTTAACTCAAATCAATCTCATGGAAGCATACACTCTTTTACAGCTCTACTTACTACACACTTACAACCCTTTCTTATAGCTTACTCTTGCATCTCTCACAACTCTGTTTACTGTACTCTTACAGCACTCTCACAACTCACTTACAACCAGCAGCACTCTTGCTCTCTGCTTACTTCATTCTTACAACATTCTCTCTGCTGCACTCTATAAGCTTCTCTATTTTAGTCGTGCTTTCTATACTCTTTTTCGTAGCACTTTCCCTCTATTCTCCAACATGTTGCTCGCTCTTCCCGCATGAAGCTCAACCTAACTACTTCACGCAAATATGCTTTTATAATCGAGTTCTGTTTCTATTCTTAACTTTCTCCATATTCGCGCATGTAGCCTATTAATAGTAACGACTTCTTTATTCTCACATGCAACCTTATTAATAGAATGGTTCTTTGTTTGGTCTTCGAGATGTTTCTCTGTCCAACTCGTGGTCTTCGTCTGATGACTTTCAATAACCACTGCTGCATGATATTTCTTTGTAATGGCTCCTGTAACTGCAGTAATGACTTCTATTTACTGTTATTGTAACTGCCCCTGTAACTACCTTAATTAATTTAGTTTATTGTTCTTATTTAACTGCATGATTTTCTTCTGCAACACCCCCTGCAACTGTAGTTCTGACTCTAGTTAACTATTTGTGTTCTAGCTGCATGATTTTCTTTTGCAACTGCATCTATAACTGTCATTTTCTTTCAATTAGCTTTACTTCGGCTTGCACTTGTGAAAACACATGTCGTGAAATTATGACACCTTCGCTGCCTTGTGCATTTTCTATCTTTGGCCCATGAAAATGAAACATGTCATGAAATCACAACACTTCTGTCTCTTTGCACTCTTCTTGCCTTCTACCCGCGAAAACATGACCTGTCATGAAATCGTGACACTTTCGTTGCCTTGACCTCTTCTCGGCTTCAACCCGCGAAAACATGACCTGTCACGAAATCGTGACATCTTTCGCTTCCGTACACTCCTCTCTGCTTGCACTAGCGAAAACTTGACATGTCACGAAATCACGACACATTCGTTGCCTTGTGCCTTCTTCTGCCTTTTGCCTGCGAAAACAAAACATGTTGCGAAATCATGACACTTTTGTTGCCTTGCACTCTATCTCTTCTTTGGGTCGTGAAAACCCGACAAGTTGGAAAATCATGACACTTTTTCTCCTTGGCGCTTCTTCTTCGAACCTGTCATGAAATCGTGACACTTTTTCTCCTTGAGCTCTTCTCTGTGAACCTATCATGAAATCGTGACACTTTTTCTCCTTGAGCTCTTCTTTGTGAACCTGTCATGAAATCGTGACACTTTTTCTCCTTGAGCTATTCTCTGTGAACCTGTCACGAAATCGTGACACTTTTTCTCCTTGAGCTCTTCTCTGTGAACCTGTCGTGAAATCGCGACACTTTTTCTCCTTGAGCTCTTCTCCGTGAACCTGTCGTGAAATCACGACACTTTTTCTCCTTGAGATCTTCTTCTTCGAACCTGTTGTGAAATCGCAACAGTTTTCTTTGCCTGCGCCTTCTCTCCAAACATGTCATGAAATCGTGACAGTTTTCTTACTTGCCTTCTTTGCTTCCAACATGTCACGAAATCGCGATAATTTTTCCACTTGGCTTCTTTGCCTCCAACATGTTGCGAAATCGTGACAGTTTTCCTTGTGCCTTCTCTCTCCTTGGCCATGTCATGAAATTGCGACAATTTTTCTTGCACCTTCTCTCTCCTCAGCCATGTCACGAAATCATGACAATTTTGCTTATGCCTTCTCTCTCCTCGTCCATGTCGCGAAATCATGACAATTTTGCTTGCGCCTTCTCTCTCCTCGACCATGTCATGAAATCATGACAATTTTGCTTGCGCCTTCTCTCTCCTTGGCCATGTCATGAAATCATGACAATTTTTCTTGCGCCTTCTCTCTCCTTGGCCATGTCGTGAAATCATGACAATTTTGCTTGCGCCTTCTCTCTCCTCGGCCATGTCGTGAAATCATGACAATTTTGCTTGCGCCTTCTCTCTCCTCGGCCATGTCATGAAATTGCGACAATTTTTCTTGCGCCTTCTGTCTCCTCGGCCATGTCATGAAATCGTGACAATTTTGCTTGCATTTTCTCTCTCCTCCGAGATGTCGCGAAATCGTGACAGAAAACATGTCGCGATATCGCGACAGTTTTCTTACTTGTCTTTTTCTTTGATTTTCCGAATCTGGGCCACTTTTGTCTTCTTGGAAATTCATTGTACATGTTTTGATTGACCTCTGAACTCCTGTCCACTGCATCAACTGCATCAATTGATCTCCGTGTCTGTGTTGACAACAATGACAATACTTTGGCTGCACCTTGCACATCATTGGAGTCTTTGTTGATTATGTTTTGAATGTGTTAAGAGAGAGTTAAAAGGTGTATGGGAAATTTTTGAATGTGTGTATGTTTTTCTAAATAGTTTGAAAGGTTTGATTATTGGAATTGATGTAATATTTTGAGAAACCAAGAGAGTGGTTTGGAATTTATTTGGGCACACATATTGAAGGTTTGCTAACTCATAAAGAAGTGTTGTGCTAATATTTATAGTAGTAAAAGTAATTGTGAGTGGAACAAGTTTTGAAGATATATCTCTATCAAAACAAAAGGTATGGGCACATCATCGTTTGATTAAAGTGTTGTTGAATTGAATGTTGTGAAATGTAAAGGTGGAGTGAAAATGATTGTTTGATAAGCATTTTTGGAAATTTTTGAGTGGTTTTTATATGCATGATTGGTGAATATTTAGAGTACATTTGGGATAGATATTGAAGATTATTTGAGTTAGTGTTTGAGACCCACATTATGCCCTTTGGTTGAAGAAGTATGAAAATAATTATTTAGAATTTGTGAGCAAGTTGTGTTTCATTGATTTGAGTTTGATTGAGTAGATATTGTGAACTGTATTGAGCATATGTTTGAGCAAATTTGAGTAAGATTTTGCGAAAGCTAAATGATAGGCTTGAGTAAGCTTTTGTGAAAGCTTATAAGCAGATTGGAGATAACTCTTGGTGAAGACTTGAGAGCAGAGTTGAGTGATTGATTTGTTCAAGCTTTGTGTTAAGGCTTAGGGAAGACCTGAGCAAAGTTGATTTATGATTGGATCAAGACTTGTGTTAAGGCTTGAGGATAGATTTGAGGATAGAGGTTGGTACATATTTATGAGCAAATTTATGCTAGATTTGAGATACAGTTGGAGTATATTTGTGCTAGATCAAGGACAAATTTTAGTGTAAATTTGAGATAGATATTGAGCAGAGTTGAGAGCAGACTTTAGAGGTGATAGAGCAGAGGACAACAGTCTCTAGTGGATAGATATCCATTAGCCAGGGTAGTGATGATAGAGGTCTTCTATGGAGAGAGATCCACAAACTAGAGCATTAGGGGTAGAAGTATTCTAGAATATCACCAACCAGAGTAGAGGAGAAAGAGTTCTCCTATGGATAGAGTTCCATAAATTAGAGCATAGGGGATTGGTGTCTCCTTTGGATAGAGGTCCATAAAAATTGTAATAGGGAAGTGGTTCCCAAAATATTTCATTGAGAAAATTTAGTAGAAATATTCTCCGTGGAGTAGTCCACATCGGGTGAACCACGTTAAATTATGTCTTTAATGTATGTGATGATTTATGCAATGTTTACTGCTTTGATATTGTTAATGCTATTGATTGGATTAAAAAGTAAATTTTTTTATCTAATACTGTTCACCCCCATCTTAGTATAAGCATATGTTCTTCAGTAATATGCAAGCAAAAGAGAATTATGGAAGACAAAGTGTAAATGATATTATTATTCCCTAAGAGTAGTATGAAAAGTAGACCTACGGGTTTAGGAATAAATCCTTACCCCCAGGCTTGATGGATCTAAGATAACACCCTGTATAGGGTTATCATAATCTTGGATCTACCAAAATTATGCCCTATAAATACAAGGTATGGTTTTGTAACAGAAGAAAAAAGCAAAATATCGATGCAAAATAAACAATAACAAATGCAAGATTAACAATCTATGAATGTATATGAAAGAAGACAACCCAATTGTAGCAAAAAAGCAGACAAGAGGATGAAGATATCCAAGATTGTATATTTCCTCTCAAGGCTTCAACACTTTTCCATCAAGAGCAACAAAATAATAGCAAGGTAGCAAGAGTGAACACCACAAAAGTTTTTTTAGCACTTGGAAGAAGCTTTTAATAGATCACTTTCACAAAAAATTATTAGCATAAAAAATCACTTGCAAAATCACTTGTTGTGAAAAAGAGGATCTAACCCATAATTTATAAGAGGTTTGGAAAGCAATTTGGTAGGAAAACCCTAAGGGTGGATTGACCTCCTTGAAGTTGGCCTAAGATTTAGGTTTTCTAAGAAAAAACCCTAACTTGCTGAAATTGCACTCTAGAAGAAATGACTATGACTTCGGCAAAGCTAAAGAAAAGAGGATGAAGAGGGGAAAGAAAGAACAAAACTTGTGTTAGGATAATTTTAAGGGTATTTTCAAGTTTCTAGAGAAAATAACTCAGTTAGGTGGGTCAATTTTCCATGTCTACATCTATGTCCATCTCCACACAAATTTTGGCATATGCGGCCAATCCTCCTTCCACTAATTCTCAAAACCTTCCTATATATGTTCCAAGAAGGTTTTGATAATTTCTAAAATATCCTCTTTACAAAATTCCAAAGGAAGGGTAAATTTTTTAAACCACATTGGGGCTATAGATGGCTCAATTTAGGAATCAAAAACTGGTCATGAAGGTTACATTAATAATCCTACAGGTCCTATATTATACAAACCTCATTCAAAGGCCATATCCCTATTCGAAATTAGTGTGAATTTTTCTATGAAATATGCATTTGATAGTGTTTGGATTTTCAATTCACCTTGTGAAGCCTACTGTTTCCTAGCCCACGTGTTTAGAAAATTTGGGGAAGGTAAGAGTCCAATGAACTTGCATATCAGGGCATATGTAGACTTATACACTATCATCTACTATTAGTTCCTTTGCTATCTCCTATATTGGGATTGTTTCTGCTTTGGATAGACATCCATTATGTTTTTCTTGCTCTTCCTCTTTCTCATTTCTCTTACCTAGGGCTTGCATAATATTTCAAGTCTACACTTCTATGTTTTTACTATTGCTATTGCTGGACTTAATTACATCTGCAAAAGACATGTTGATATTTTTAGAATTTTATTTTATTTCGGATGAGGTCCCCTGTGTGGGGAGACCCCAAAGGATTCTTGTATTCTTGTTCTTGATTCTCTTGCTCCCTGTAGTTTTCAATCTCAATTCACTTGTAGTATTTTTATTAGTTGACCAATTATATATAAATAAAATTATGTTTAATGGTTCTAAAGAGTCCACATTGGCCAATGGGTTGGACAAAATTCCACCTTGTGAGAAATAAGGAGATAAAAGTACTCAATAAGACTCGAACTTGAGTCTCCCTCATGCTAAGACCTATGTCCTATCAAAATTTTCAAAACATTTGATGAGCAAATAAGGGAACATTACCACTTCTAAATGACTTATAACTACATTAAATATTTCTAAAAAGTTGAGGTGTAGGGGTTGAATATTCAATCTGATCTCCCAAAAGTGTCTCCTTTGATTGATCTACCTATTTAGATATAGGGAACAATGACATGGTGCTTCCCATGAAGAGTTTAAACTTGGATTTGAGAAAGAAAAGGTAAGGACACAAATTGAACCCATGTCATGCTCCATGTAATCTAATGCTTGAACCACCACAACAACCATAGCTTTGAGTCAAAAAAGAAGTGACCAAAAGTTGTTACTACATAATTACAAAGTGGGTTAAGGCCTAAATTTTCTCTAAGGTAGTCAAGGGAATACAATTTGAACTTAGAATATGAGGACCTAAATGTATTAATTCTTTCTCTTGTAGCTACCATGGTGTCATCTATAGATGGAAATTGGCATGTCCCTCCTTTGTAGAAAGAGGGATCATGCCCTTATGTTGCAAATGATGTTAGGGCTAGTTGGAAAAATGGTCAGTTTGAATTAAAAATTCAGCACTTGCTCCTGCCAAATCATGGAGCATATCTTCCTTTCCAAATATTCAATTTTGCAAGTGGATGTTATAGAAAAATAAATCTTGGCATATTTTAGAATAGTGGAGTATGTTTTAAGCCAAGAGCTTTAAAAAATATGGAAATAAGGATAGAATATTTGTTCTCAATTTTGAAAGAAAATTTAGAGGCTTCCAAGCCTGGTCTTGCATGACCAAGGGAGATTATTCTATTCTTGCTCTCATAGCATTTGGAATTCATAATATTTTTCAAAAATGATCTGAAACAAACAATGCATTCAAATATTATACATAGAATGAAAGAAAAGAAGAAAAGAAGAAAAGAAGAATTTGTAAGGTGCTCATAGGCACCATAAATAAGAACTATCCATAGATATTATTGCATAACACTCCAATAAGAAATCAGGAGTGCGAGGGGTATTTATAGCAATACCAAAATATCTAATTACATCATAAGGTTTAACTTAAGCTAATATAACAACTGGGATTTAGGTTTATTACAAATAATAAATGAGGTTTAAACTTAACCATAGACCATTGGAATTACATAAGAAAATATTACAAAATAATAAATACATTGCATAATGAAATGTATTTAGGCCTATTTAATACATTGCATAATGTTGGATCTTGGTTATGTATCAAATTATAAATTCAACATTGGAGGATTATAAAACCCATTGGTAGTTGCCTACATAAAAACCAATCAATAGGAAACCAGATAAAAATATTATAGGCGTTAACAAGAAGTGAGGCTAAGCCTACTAATAAAAAATAATAAGTGATGATGATGATTGGTGATTGTCTAGCAATTTATTCTATAGAAGATTTAGGTAGTATTGCAACAATATGGGACAAACACAAATGGGATGGGCAATTGTTAGAAGCAAAAAGTAATTGGATTATTGGACTATTTTGTAGGAAAGAGGAAAATATCAAAGAGGGATTATAAATGTATATGCTCCAACAATAGCTACTCCTCATGAAAGATGTTGAAAGTACCTTGACATATTTTTTCAAACACAATGATGATTCATTGTGATCTATGGGTTTTTGAGGGAGATTCCAACAATATTCTATCTCCTTTGAAAATAAGGGTGGTATTCCAGGATGGTCTAAATCAATATAATATTTTTATTTATTAGTCAATTAAATTTGCCTTTGGGATGTTAGTCCTTCAATTTTTCAATATACATGGGACAATATATGCATTGGGTAAACTCATTTACTAAAAATATTTGATAGATACATGTTATCCAACACATGGTTGCAAACATATTTTACAATCTCTTCAAATATTTTATTATGAATAGGATCAAATCACAAATACATTATTTTAACTTGTGATGTACCCAATAATGGTCATCCAAAGCCATTTCACTTCCCCTACATGCAACTCCAAGATCCTAATTTCTTTTAGATGGTTATGTTATGGTGTAATTATATTTTTTGAAAGATCATATATGTACATGTTTATTCAAAAGATAAAATATTTAAAGCAACAAAAGAAGATTTGGAATGCCAAAATTTTTGGTTGTAGAGATATAGGGGTTAATTAGTCTAATTTGGTGCATTCAACAAGTCTTACCCTTGGTTACATTATTATGGGATTATATATTTTGAAGGATCATATATGTATGGGTTTGTTTAAAATATGAAATATTTAAAGTAGCAAATGAATATTTGGAATGCCAAATATTTTGGTTGTAGAGATCTAGGGTTTAATTACTCTGCTTAGGTGCATTAAAAAAGTCTAATGTATTTTATCTAAATACTTTAATGGTCACTCTTATTGTGTAAAGAAACTAAAATAGGGAAAACATAACAATAAAAAAGAAGAAGAAAATGAGATATTATATACCCTAGGGAAACCCTTTTGTGAAAACCCAATATGCAAAAAAAGGAGTAGCACTTGTATTAATTATTCAATGAAATCCAAATAAAATCATGCACCCTAATATCAGATATATCAATAATATCCTTCCTCTAAAATCTCTATTGGATCTTGTATTGATACAACCACTAGCCCAAGCCTTTAGAGCTTGTTTGTTATAAACAATGATTTTTCCAACTGGTTACAACTAATCTAACCTCCCATGAGGTGTAATAAATAATGTAATAATATTCTAACATTGTAATTTTATTTAATGCTCTTACAACCTTTTCCAAGTGTCCAAGGAATATTTATAAGGGTCCATAAAGGAATCATAAGCCTATACAATATCACATTATTTTTGGACATTTTGAGTAGATAAGTTGTCATTGATGTCAAGAGTGAGTGGTCATTGATGTCAAGGAATAAGATACCATTGATGCCAAAAGTTCAAAAGGAGCAATGCAAAAGGTTGATGGAAAAAGAGTTTCATAATATTTATTTTTAATATTATGTGAAGCATAAGTAGAAGGTTTTTTATTAAAACCATGGATTAGCAAATTAAAAGGTTTTTATTAAACCCATGGATGAGCTGAAGAACACAAGCTTATACTGAGAGGGGGGTGAACAGTATAAGACCACTTTTTACTTTTCTTTCCCAATATTATGCAATATATAGATAGCAATATCAACAGTAGTAATCAAAGCAATGCACAAATCATCACACACAATAGAGACACCAATTTTACGTGGTTCACCCAATGTGGGCTACTCCACGGAGAAAATATTTCACTAAAATTTTCTCAATCAATCTCTTGGGAATCCTTTCCCTATTACAATGTTTATGGACCTCTATCCAAAGGAGACACCAATCCCCTAATCAAGTTCGTGGATCTCTATCCATAGGAGAACTCCTTTCTCCTTAGCTCTGGTTGGTGATCTTCTAGAAGAACTATTGCCCCCACTACTTTGGCTAATGGATCTCTATCCACTGAAGACACCTGTCCTCACTGCCCTAGCTAATGGATCTCTATCCACTAGAGACTATCATCCTCTATACTCTATCACCTCCAAAGCTCTATCTCAAATATATACTAAACATAGTCCTTCGATCTAGCACAAATCTGCTCAATCTCTATCTCTGGTCTGGCACAAACCTGTCCTCAAATATGCACCAAACTCTATCCTCAAATCTGCACTAAACATAGTCCTTCGATCTAGCACAAATCTATCCTCAATATCTATCCTCCTGATCTACACTAAACTCAGTCCTTTGGTCTAGCACAAATCTATCCTCAATCTCTGTCCTCAAGCCTTAGCATAAAGCTTGATCCAATCACAAATCAATTCTGCAGGATCTGCCCCAAACCTTAACTCAAGGTTTGAACAAATCAATCAATCAACTCTGCTCTCAAGTCTTCTCAAAGACTTATCTCAAATATGCCTTGTAAGCTTCCACAAAAGCTCACACTAATCTGTCCACAAGTCCTCTCTAGAACTTGTCCAAATATTCTCAATAAGTCCTCACTAGAACTTATCCAAATCAGCTCTCAATCTGTATTGTAAGCTTCCACAAAAGCTCACACAAATCTTTCCACAAGTCTTCTCAAAGACTTACCTCAAATCTGCTCAACAAGTCCACACTAGAACTTGTCCAATCTCATAGAAACATAAGGAGAATTGTTAGAGACTCAATATGCTTCACATTCATCACAATGCTCAATCACTTTCAATCACTCTTTTAGAAACATATAGAGAATTGTTAGAGACTCAATATGCTTCACATTCACCTCAATGCTCAAACACTTTCACTCACTCTTTTAGAAACATATAGAGAATTGTTAGAGACTCAATATGCTTCACACTCACAAACTCTTAATCACTTTCAATCTCTCTTCTATCACAGAAACATATAGAGAATTGTTAGAGACTCAATATGTTTCACACTCATCAACACTCAACCTCTTTCTCAAATCAATTCAGAATATAGAACAATTTGTTTCATAGAACTTGAGCTATCACTTCACACATCCACTTGACTAGGTTCAAACAACTCTACTCAATCAATTACTCAATGAAATAATCCTTGCTCACAAACCCTAGTCCAAACATATGAACACTCACTCAAATATTTCCAACAATGCTTATCAACCAATCTCACATAACAATGATACTCATGTTCTTTGCAAACCCTAGTTCAAGTTCTTCACTCAACTTAATCACTTCAACAACAATGCTTATAAAACAAGGTTTTATCAACAACTCTCAATTCCAGAAAACCTTGAAGCATTAATTAAAACACACTCAACAATGCTTAACCAAACAATCCTTTTCACTCCAACTTTTCATTCACAATTTTCAACAATCACTCACTAGGAAGAATATGCCCATACCTTTTGTTGGATGTAAAAGTGCCTTTAGAAAAACCTATCTCAATCACAATTTTCTTCTTTCCAATTCCAATGGTTAGACACAACAATATTACTTCAACACTTTCTCAAAAGTATTCCTTAGACACAAAATAATCACAACTCAATTTATGCCTTATTGCTCCCTTTTAAAATAACACTCATCATACCATACATGAAAAATAATTTCTTTGATACACCTTATAAACTCCAACTTAAAACAATATCCAACACCACAAGTTTTCAAACAATCTTCCTAAACACCTTACTACCCTTTCCTAAACACTAAAGTAAACAACACAAAAAAATAATTTTGCATAAGCCTTATAACTCCCCTTTACAACCTTATAAACCAATTATAATATGCAAAAATTAATTTCTAAATGCTCAAACAATATTCCCAAAATTTTTGGTGCCCAAGATTAATGCATACCTCTTTCTTCCCCAAAAAGGGGTTTCGGCATGATTCGATCCGCCGTCTCCCCAAGCCTAAGCGCCTTAGCGCTTGGGAGCCCACCGCGTGGGCTATTAGTGCCCACGTGAAGGAAGGAGTAGTCCCTTCCTCTTATGCCTCCATCGCCGTTGACTTTCCTCGAAATCGCAAACCCTTTCTTCTCTTGGATGCAGCACAATTCGCAAGACTCGCATTAATTATTCGAAGGCATGGTAAGTGTGGTAAGGTGGGTAGTCCCCCCTTTTATACACGTTTGCAATTTTCTCCTCACGTCGATGCTTATAATTCGAAATCAAATTTCGAATTTAATTTAATAACCCACCTTAGGGTTATTTAACCTTAGCTTAAATTAATTTATAATTAATAATTAATTTAAATAACTTTATAAGTTAAGTAAATTAACTAATAAATTAATTTATAATTAATTTTAAACTTCCTTTGTATAATATTATAAAATAATATTATAATATTATTCACTTGGGCTTCTTCTTGCACTTTGGACCTCATCTGATTTTCTGAAATCGGGTTATCCTTTTGCATTTATTGGAGAACCTGAAACTGATGCTGCCAACTGAAACTACCACTGACTGGTGCTGAAAGCTCGACATCAATGACCACTCACTCTTGACATCAATGACAATTCATCTACTCAAAATGTCCAACAATCTCCCCCTTTGTCATTGATGGCAACCCAAATTATTTTTACCAAATACTTGACCTTTTCCTTGTTCTGCTCCCCCTGGGACATTGCTCCCCTGACTCAATGCTCTCTCCTTAAACCAAATCTCTCCCCTTACTCAAATATCTCCCCCTTTGACATCAATGGCAAAGGGTCACCTTTGGGGCTCGGGGCTAAGAATGAGTCTCTTAGCTTAGCCCCTCCCCCACCTCCTCTTGAGGTGGTTAATTTTGGGGTGGGAGTATTTCTACTCCCAGCAAGCACTGGTCTTTACCTTTGTCCTCTTTCCTTCTTATCTGATCCTTCTGATTCCTTTGATTGTTCCTCTCCATGTCCATGTTCCTGTTCCTATCCATGTCCATATTCATATTCCTATTCCTTGTTCATGTTCATATCCATATTCTTGTTCCTATTCCTGCTCTTGTTCATGTTCATATCCATATTCCTGTGCCTGTTCCTGTTCCTGTTCATGCTTGGTTCTGGAATGTCTGCTCTACACCACTTTGTTGTATGTCCATCATTATTGCACTTATAACACTTAATGTTATTATTCCTTGGAGGTGCAAATGTCTTAGGATTTCTCCTGGTGAAGCCATATCCTTTTCTATCATGAACCCTACAATTCATTGCCTTGTGACCAAACTGATTACATGAGTAGCAATACCCATGGAAAAGTTATATGTTCCTGAAATTCCCATATTCCTATCTTTCATGTGTCCTGCACTGTGAAGCCATGTGCCCAAATCTGTGACATGAGAAACATCTTCCATTGAAGTTTCCTTGTCTTGACCTCATTGGTCTCTTAGTCTCTCTTAACCTATTCTGATTGTTGTTCCATCTGTTTCTCCTTTGTGCATTGTTTCTTTCCTTGTTGAACTTTATGTTGTCCAACTCATCCTCAGAAGTCTCACTTTCTCTTACACTGTCTTCTTCTGAAGTTTCTTCTTCTTCAAAACTTGAGGTTGACTCTTCTTCTTGTTTCTTTTGAGCTTGTTCAAAACCAAGACCTATTTTGTTTGTTGACCTTCTTTGTACCTTGATCATCTTATCCACAATATTTGAACTCTTTCCAAACTTGTGTAGCTTATCCTTGGATTTTTCTAAATCTTCCCTTAGTAGAGCTACTTCTTGTTCTAACCTTTCACATTCTAAGACCTTTGCTTCTAACTTATCCTTGAACTTCTTTGTCTTAGCCATTGACTTGTTTAGATCCTCTATAAGCTTTCCTCTCTCTTCATCACATTCTTGAAACTGAAACTCAAGTTGGGAGTTTTGCTTTCTTACCTTCTTTAAAGTTTTAAGAGCATAAATAAGCTCTCCCTCAAGATCAACTCCTCATTTTTTTGATTCTTCCTCTATTTGTTTGCCTTTGTCAACATCTTCATTCTTTTTTGACTTGTCTTCTATAGGATCACCTTCTTCTTCTTCTAGTGCCATTAGAATATTCTCTTCTGGTCCTTCAAGTGCATCCTCATATTCATCATCACTGAAACTAAAACCATTCCTTGTACAACTATCTTCAAGATGTCCAAAATTACCACATCTAAAACACTTGAGAATTATTGGTGACCTTTTCTTGACTTCTTCTTTTCTTCAATCAGAAATAGGACTTCATATTTATCATTATCTAAAAAACTATTATCACTATCACTTGAGTACTTACTTGCCTTGTCTGCATAGTAGCTCCTCTTTTGTCTTTGAAAGAACTTCTTTCCTTGTCTACCTTGTCCATCCTTGCCTTTCTTTTGGTACCTATATTTTTTTGATTCCCTGTTCCTGTGATCCTATTTTTCTTCATCATTGTTATTTTTAGCTTCTTGAAAATCAGTTGCATAGTGACCATACTTTCCACAATTGAAACATCTAACAGATTTTGCATCTTTAAATCTTCTTGAATCCTTATTCCTTCTGCCATAATTAGCTTCTTCATCATTGGATGACTCATTGCTTGATTCTGACTTCTTACCCTTTGTCTTCTTAATTGCTTTGAAGGTTGCTTCCTTTCGAATATTAGGTTCCTCTTTTGTTCTTAACTCAAAAGTTGTAAGAATACCAAGTAACATATCTCTTGTCAAAGAATCACCATCTTTTGATTCTTCTATAGCAGAAATATTTTCACTAAATCTTTTTGGAAGAGATCTTAAGACCTTATCACAAACATCTGATTCTTCAACATTAAGTCCAAGTCCTTGCATGGCATTAACAACCTCATCTACCCGAAGTAGATAAGTACTAATGTTTTCCTCATCCTTCATTCTTAACTCTTCAAATTGCCCTTTGAGATTTCGTATCTTTGCCTTTTTGACACTTTTATCTCCTTCATATATGCTTTGCAACTTATCCCAAATTCCTTTTGCATCTTTACAATGCATAACTTTTATTGATTCTGTTCTATGCAAACCTCTCAAAATTGCATTCATTGCTTTTGAATTGTAATGTTGTAGAAGCTTACCTTCCTTATCTGTAGGTGGATCAACTGGTGGTATGTATCCATTTTCAACTGCTTCCCAAATTTCATTGCCAAGTGCCATTAGGTGAATCTTCATTCTCATACTCCAAAATATATAATCACTTCCATAAAATATTGGTGTTGAATTATCTGAGGACACATTCTTAGAATCCATTGTGTTCTTGAAAGCTTTTCCTTCAAGCTGTTAAACTCTTTCGAAGGAACCCACTCTGATACCAATTGAAGAACACAAGCTTATACTGAGAGGGGGGTGAACAATATAAGACCACTTTTTACTTTTCTTTCCCAATCAATATTATGCAATGTATAGATAGAAATATCAACAATAGTAATCAAAGTAATGCACAAATCATCACACACAATAGAGACACCAATTTTACGTGGTTCACCCAATGTGGGCTACTCCACGGAGAAAATATTTCACTAAAATTTTCTCAATCAATCTCTTGGGAATCCTTTCCCTATTACAATGTTTATGGACCTCTATCCAAAGGAGACACCAATCCCCTAATCAAGTTCATGGATCTCTATCCATAGGAGAACTCCTTTCTCCTTAGCTCTGACTGGTGATCTTCTAGAAGAACTGTTGCCCCCACTACTCTGGCTAATGGATCTCTATCCACTGAAGACACCTATCCTCACTACCCTAGCTAATGGATCTCTATCCACTGGAGACTGTCATCCTCTATACTCTATCACCTCCAAATCTCTATCTCAAATCTGTACTAAACACAGTCCTTCGGTCTAGCACAAATCTGCTCAATATTTATCTCTGGTCTAGCATAAACTTGTCCTCAAATCTGCACCAAAATCTATCCTCAAATCTGTACTAAACATAGTCCTTCGGTCTAGCACAAATCTATCCTCAATATCTATCCTCTGATCTACACTAAACTCAGTCCTTCGGTCTAGCACAAATCTATCCTCAATCTCTGTCCTTTGATCTGCACTAAACTCAGTCCTTCAGTCTAGCACAAATTTGTCCTCAATCTCTGTCCTCAAGCCTTAGCATAAATCTTGATCCTGAAGTAGGGAAAAATGGTGCACCAAATAAAAATAAAAAATATGCATATCTATACCCTTGCTTATGAGTGTCAAATGGAAGCATATAAGTAAATATGGAAAAGATAGAAAATAACAAGAAATGATACAAAGCAAATAGATTTATTATTAATAAAACTAATAAAATTCTAGGTTACAATGCATCCCCTTGAGGGCTCAAAATGGGTGATACAAATTTTTACAACTCGGGTGCCCAAGGATAAAAATCCTTCAAGAAATTCGGGTGCACATCCAATGTCTTTCCTCGTACCCACAATCGAGGTGGGCGGGCCAAGGTCTTTGCTGCTTGTGTCTTTGATCCAGATGTCTTATGATCCTTCCAAATGCACTATAATGACCTGCACCTACACACAAGGAAACCAAAAACATCAAATAGCGAGTGCGTGTGATAAAAAGCATGCAATCCCCATAGGGGTAAAATGGCTAACAATGAGAAAATGTATCAAATCAACTCCAAATGACATGAAATTGTAGAGAGATGTAAAAAAGAAGGTTTTGGGAAGATATCACCAAAAATTACACCGAAATTGGATCCTATGGGGTTTAAAAACTCGAATGATTGTTCATAACCTACAAAACCCAAAGCAAGGAATTTATGACCCTACGCATATCCAAAAGACATGAAAATTTGATAGAATATATAAAATGCTATTATAAGAAAACTCAATTGATCAAATTTACAAGATCATTCATGGTTTGGGTATTCTCTCAAATAATCATCAGATACCTGCAAGAGACCCTACAAAATACTAAAAATGCAATATCTCGGCCTATAAAGCTCAGAAAGACCTGAAATTTAAACTGCAATATAGTAATAGCATGCGGAAAATAAATAATTAAAAATAGTAACAAAATCATGTACATATTTCTATTCATCATAGGGTGGGACGAATAGGACTGTCATAAATTGGGGGGTGCCCGGGGTGGGACGCCCATCGTTTTTGCCTAAATTTTACCACCAATTCCACTAAGAATTGATGCAAAACACTTTAAGGGGTATTTTCATCAAATTTGGTGTGGAAATCACTCAGATGGTTTGGTTTTGTAACAAATTGTGCCTCCTAGTTCACTCGCAAACCTCCTTCGCTAGGTAGAAATTACAAGGGAAAGGTGGGCACAAAAGGTGAGATGAAATCTTAGTAGCACTCCATTGCATAAAACTAAAACTCCTCTCCCTTTTTGCGTGGATGATACATCCACTTTATAGCCCAAGGAGGCTTCATGGGTCAAAAGGCATGCGAGGGCATGCGAGGCATAAGGCACCACTTGGCCACCAGGGTGACATGCATTGGAGGGGGAAGAGAATCTCCCAATTTGGCCTCCCTCATGGGTTGGAGCATTAAGATGCTGTATGCTCTGACTTCCTAGGTGTTGGAAAATAGAAAAGTAACCATTGCTAGGTGCCATTTGTCCAAATTTGACTTTTTGCTAGTCAAACCTACTATTCGCTCCCCCATGGGGTGAATACTGCTATTCATCCCAGGGTGGGACGAATAGGTTATGTATTCATCCTAGGGTGGAACGAATAGTAGTAGGGTGTCCAAAAGGTCCCAAAAGTGGCCTAGAACCCTTCAAAACCTTGTACAAAGTGGTTAGAACCATTGTATGCCTCCTGAGGGCTGCCCTAGGGGCCTTGGTGCGTCATGAAGTTGTTGGTTATGTTAGCATAATCGGATTGACCAAATTTTAGTGTCTACAGATGCCCCTTTTTGGGATGCATTATGTGCAGCACAGTGCCGAGCAAAAAATAGATGACTAAAATGTTCAATGATTAAGGTTACTCAATACCCTAACCAACTTTAGATGCCCCAATCCTAGAAAGAGCATGCGTTCTTGAATCCTTGCTTTTGACGAGCTAAGGAACTTGCTTTATCTTGGATGTTGTTTGATCATCATGTAGGGATTCTTGAAGTTACACATGCTTAATAAATACCAAGCATTTTAATTTGGTGCTTTGTTCTTGTTTACTACCCCAAGCAAGAGCGTGATTTTCTTTGTCAAAGATTCGTTGAACGAACATTGCCTGATTGAGTGTGTACTTGTTGATTATGATACTGAGTATGACTACCCCCTCAAGCGACGAGTTAATAAGGGAATGATTCATGGGAAATGTGATAAGTCACTTGACCCATATGAATTTTGGTGAGGTTGCCTTCAGGTGTACTCATTGAAAAAATGGCATAGTTTTGAAGGGATTTGAATGATTCTATGGGGGTTTCATAGAAGTAAGGAGTTGAAAAATTCATTCCCGTGGGACGGTCTAACCACAATGGCCTTCTTGGGAAGTAAATTAGTAACTTGTCCATGCATCCATGAGAAATTTGTGTTCCATATTAACCCTGAGTGAATTCCATCAGATTTGACATGTTTTTGGTGGGTTTTGAACCCTTTTTTGTGGTGCGTCTTGGAGGAAAGGAATGAAAAACCTCATTCTCGCGGGGTGTTCTGGCCATAGTGGCCTTATTAGGGATTGAGGTAAGGTTATTTCCGAGTATCCAGGAGTGCTATTATTTTCCCCTTGAATGATACAAAACTTTTGACAAAAATAGAGCTAATTTTGTGGGTTTTTGGACCCTTTTGGTGCATTTGAAGTTGTTTTGACCTATGAATCCTGTATTCATCCTAGGGTGGAATGAATAAAAATTTGGTATTCATACCAGGGTGGGACGAGTGGTAAAAAGTGCATTCATCCCCCCTTGGGATGAATAGGACTGTTGTAGGCCTATATAAATCCCAAATGCAGGTTTTGGACTCATTATTGCATCTTTTCTTTTGTGATTTGAGAGGTGAGGAGGAGGAGAGTGATTTTGCCTAGAGAAGCACTATGAAAATAATACCACTATCATCATGAGTAAGTAAGCGAAGGCATACAGTGAAGGGGCCGATGCATAGAGGGTAAATACTAACTTAAATGACCTCGTTTATTAAAAGTGTACTACCTATTTATTTATTTTTTGGTTTGTGTTTTTGATGTTTTTATTTGTTTTTGTTATTTTGTTAGGTGGTGAAGAGTCAGTATTGAAAATCAAAGCTCTTTGGGACCACACAAGATGCCTTGACTGAGGCTGACTAGGAGTGGCCTGACGCCCTAGGGCTCAAGCAAGTTACTTGATTGGAGCCTGTGGTAGGTGATCGGGCTTATCTGACGGCTTTGATTAGCTTATGGGACCCGCATACCAACACCATCCACTTGATGATAGGGGAGGTGATGGTGATGCTGGAGGAAATCTATTGAATTTTAAGGATTATGATAGAGGGGTGACCTATCCGGTCATCACACCGTGACAAGAGGGGTGCAATGTTGATGAGGTACTTTGGGGAATATGTGGAGGCAATGAAGATGGCCTACCAAAATGGAGGTATATTGGTGGGGTATTAGAATGAGGAGGGGATGTTGGAGGTGAGGCATGCACTGCTGATGACTATCATATCCAGTGTGCTTCTCCTCGACTCATCAAGAGCCATGTTACATTGGAACCTGTTAGAGCTGGTGTACACCTTGGTGAGGTGCACCAAGGAGGAGCCACTGGTTATGGCATGGGGGACTACCTTGCTGGAATAGTTATATGATGAGTTGTACGAGATCCACTATCATAAGAAGAAGGGCTTAGGATGTAGCTTCTTACTGTAGTGTTGGGGATGGCAGCACATAGTTGCAGGGTGATCGCATGACTTGCCCTGGATGACCCAAGTGTAGCTAGTGGACAGGGAGATAGGATATGACATCCTATGGAAAATGGCATAAGAGAGAGGGTAGAGTCGGTGGTTTTTGGGTTATGTGGATCACTACGTTGATCTCTTCTGTTACTTGGAATTCGAGCAGGTGTTATGGTAACCATACATGGATTGTCTAGTCTAGGGACATACTTGGGATAAGCTTCAGTGGGTGAGGTAGGGTAGGTGGTTTATTTTATGACATGGGACCGAGAGGGAGTACTTCCTATTTGGTCATGTCATGTAGAAGTTTGGGCTATGAAAGGGATTACGTAGGGAGCCAGTGGTGTACTGGCACCGCGGGGATGAGAGGACGCTGCTATGGCCTACTATGGAGGAGGTGGGTGAGGAGTCGGATCCTATAGTAGCTATTACTGACATGGATGATGCTGGGACTACAGAGGAGTACAACTTGTGGTGGGTGATGCACCAGTGACGAGGTATAGGGACCCTAGGGGGTGAGGCAAGTGGGGAGTAGATGAGGTGATGCCATATACTCTAGAGGAGGACCAAGCAGAGGGTGGTGAGAAATGAGATCTCCTAGATTTGGGATATCAGGGTGATGATATGGGTGTAGAGGCTCTTGGGAAACAGGAGCTACAGGGTGTACATGGTGATCGATATGCATAGTTACAGGTTGAGTTTGCCAAGTTTAGGCAGGAGAGAGATATCCTGTGGGTACAGACAAGGGAGGACCAGGCTAAGATATCCTCCCTACGGGCGCATCTAAGAGCTCAGGGTTTGAGGCAGGAGGGATCCAACACTGAGGAGACAGATAAGCTATAGGCATAGGTATTATAATTGTAGTTAGTGGTGGATACCTATCAGGTGTGAGGACAATGGAGGCAGGCATATGTGGATCGGTTGGATATGGAGGTGGTGCACCTTGGATGGTGGCTATGGGATGATGGGGAGAGCAGTAGATCATACTAGTCTTGGTAGAGCAATATGGTGCAATATTCTACTAGGCACAGGGAGGATAGGGCTGGTGGAAGCAGGCATGGGGGGTCTCAACAGAATCGAGATACTGGTGGTAGTGTGAGTCGTAGCATCGATCCTGCATGATCATGGTGATGGAGACTCATGGGATTATTTTTGGGTTTTTTGGATTTTTAGCATTGTGAGGTCTGAGGACCCACTTTGTTGTAGCCTATGGGTATTTTGGAAACTATGATGTACATGTTTTACCCCATATATATGAGATTTTATTGTGGTCATCATGTGTTCCATTTATTGATTTATTGTATGAATGCAATGTGTGTATGGATTTATGATTATGTGTTAAATTCTTAGTATGTTATGCATATGGATGCAATGGATTTATGATATGTAGCTATCATGTATGCATGTGTATTTTGATTTTTATTTGATTTAAAGCTATCTATATGCGTGGATGCACAACGAGATGTGATATTTGATTGATTGATAAAAATGAACTGTGGCGAATGATTTGACATACTATGTGCACACTATAGACTGTACAAAACACATTAACACTCTTTTTTATTCCTTTGTTGTTTTTGTATTGTTTTTTTGTAATGGAAATGTGGAAATGTATTATTGCAATGTGGTAAAAATGGAATGAGATGTTAGAGAATGTAGATGAGATTTTTGTGAGACTCAAACACTCTAGCTAACTTGATCAAAGGTTGTATACTGACTATGCAAGACTTTTTAACAAGGTATGAATCTGCTAGGATGACCAAGGTACTTCATATCCCTATGTGTGCAAGTGAGTTCATTCCTGTGAAATGCATAAAGATACCACAATTTCTAGATAGGCTATCCACCAAACCTAGAATGAGGATCACCCTTATCACAATTTTGAGTTTGTACTTGGTAGGACTAGACCACTAGGAAATCTAGATTACCAAAATCTAGATCATCCACATGCAAACATTGGTCTGCATACACACCAGCAACTAATGTGATGGACATATCTTCATGCAGGAGGCTACCACCATTGACAGATAGGCTATCCACCAAAATTGTAATGAGGATCACCTGATGGTTTTTTGAATGCTAAGAATTCCAGGGATTCAAGTTCAACTCCCTTCTTTTCTTCAATTTTATTGGGATACTTGCTCATATGTAGTGATGAAAATCACTATTTATTTTGTATTTTGTTTTCTTTGAGCAAGGGATTTGGGAAGTGGTGATGACCACTATTATCTTTGATTTTGATTTTGACTTTGACTTTGAACTTTTGATTTCTTTGATTTTTTTGATTGTTTGAGGGATTTTGATATGGGGATTTGTGGGAATTGGGATTTTTGAGAGTGGTGAAAACCACTATTTATTTTGGGGAATTGGGTAGGGAAGAGCTTTTCCTTTTTCCAAATCTCAGCATTCTTGAACCATTCACATAGGGGGATTACTAGGATGACATTTTCTCTTAAGGTAACCTAGACCATTTCATGGATTTCATATTCCTTGCACAAAACTTGGATTTATTAATGTGTAAATGTTTTTGGGACATGATGTACACAAGGCGTAATCTAAGCAAGACTATACCTCCTAAAAATCATGATAGCTTTCTACAAAATCTTAAAAGAAAACTAGAGATGGTTGAGTGACCAAAAACCTTGATGACATTCTACAACAAATGACTAGGTGAAGGGGTGGACACAAATGTGGAAAATAGAAAATGTGGGTGAAAATGGTAAGTGAAACTTTGAACTATGATTACTTTCACAACATTGATTTTGGGTGATAAGTAGTGTACCATCATGGTGCTAGACATGTATGAGCAACTCTAAAATGCAAAGTGCAAATGGTGAGTATGCCTAAATGTAAGAGATGCTAAAATGCAATGGGATGCAGTGTGATGCGATGTGATATTTTTGTATTTTTGGTATTTGGATGATGTTTGAAGATGCAAGGCAATGCAATATTTTTGGATTTTTGATATTTTGATGATGTTTTTGAATTTTTGATTGATATATATGTATGTACAGTGACCAACGGGCTTATTGGGGTCCATTGGGGTATTTGGAGGGACCAAAGGGCTTATGGATGCCTTTGGGGCTTTTGGGGTGACCTAGACGGTCACAGACCACCTAGGAGAATTTTAGGTTGACCAAGCGGGATGTAGGCACCCTTGGAGCATTTTGGGATGACCTTGATGGTTCTAGAATACCTAGGAGCATTTTAGGTTGAACAAGCGGGATGCATACATCCTTGGAGCATTTTGGGGTGACCTAGATGATTCTAGACTGCCTGGGAGCATTTTAGGTTGACCAAGCGGGATGTAGGCACTCTTAGAGCCTTTTGGGGTGAACTATATGGTTCTAGACTACCTAGGAGCATTTTAGGTTGACCAAGTAGGATGTCGGTACTCTTGGAGCATTTTGGGGTGACCTAGATGGTTCTAGACCACCTAGGAGTATTTTAGGTTGACTAAGCGAGTTAAAGATACCATTGGAGTATTTTGGGGTGACCTAGATTGTTCTAGATCACCTAGGAGCATT